>CAWUFW010001726.1:2230000-2500000 GCA_963921515.1 Calotriton arnoldi
CAAACGAGATTACACAGGTCAGCCTCCGGCTAGAACAAAAACACTGGCACATTGCTAACAGAAACCAGGAAAGGGGGATTTGTGGTGAGAGAGCGGATAAGTGGTCTTCGGAGCCAGAGAAGGGCTGCAGCTGTATTCCAGCTCCCCTCTCCGTCCCTACGGTGTGTGCCGGAGCATGGGGAGGGAGAGTGCCTGCTGTGCCTGGCCCAGTGCTGTAAGACCGGAGGCCGGCATGGGAAGGGGGCTCGGTCGGGCTTGCTCTCTCTGAAGGCTGAGCTGGGAGGAGGGGAGGAGGGGACGGGAGGGACAGGTGACTGCCGCTTGTTGCGGGGCTCCTTCCTATGAACGCGTGGAAGGGAGAACAGGAAGGAAATGCTACATTTCCAGGCAGAGGAGCAGCTCGGGACAGTGTACGTAGTCTGTGGGCCCATAGTGCCGGTAGTGGAAGCAGAGGCACTGTCCTAAGAGAGCAGAATAAATAAATACCAAGTTGAGCGTAAACACCATTTTAAATTAAACAGTGGTGCGCGCGCACCACAGAGGAGCGGGGGGAGGGAGCGCGACAGCGGCAGCAGACGAACGCGCGCTGCTGCGCGTTCTGGCCACCGTCGGGAATGGGCGCGGCAAAGGCGGGACATGCGCCCGCCTTTGACCAATCGCGTGCCGCCCCCATAAAAAAAACGGACGCTCCAGCCAATGTGGGCTTCTGAAAACAAAACCACCCGCACGAGCGTGTAGGTCGTTTTCAGAAGCCCTTTCTAGAGGTCTCGCGCTGCGCGAGCAGTGCTGCGCACTGCAACGCTAGGCGCGAGACCTAAAAAGGAGTGTTCTTTAAGTAATGAAACAACCAAGTGAAACAACAATGCTGCGCGTTGCAACTATTAGCAGGCTGTTCTCATGCAGCACACTCTCCCGCACTCACCCAGCACTGTAACGCAGTGTGAAGGATATCAGCAAGTCCATATGAAGCACACTCGCATATACACTTACTCTGCACCGTAACGCAGTGCAAATGATATCCAGAAGGTCAGTTGATAATATGAATGCAGACCCCAGGGCACAATCCCTCCCTCACCTCCCAGTTACCCCCTCCACTACTCTGCTCACAGGTTAGAGTAAAATAAAAACACCCCTCACTATATAAGACGGAACACTCGATAAATGGGGGGGGAGCAGCTTTCCCCGCACCCAACGGAAAATGATACACAATGTCTGGGGCACATTGATCCGACTCACACCAGACAATCCGGTCACAATTAACCAAAAGTTGGGTTCGCTGTACCTCCCTGGAAATGAGGCACAACGTCTGGTGCATGATGATCCGAGTCGCACCAGACAATCTGGTTGCAATCAACGCACACTTGGGTTCACCGCACCTCCTGGGAATAAGGCTCAATGTCTGGTGCGCAATGATCCGAGTTGCACCAGACAATCCAGTTCCAATCAACCCACAATCGGGCTTCGCTGTACCTCCCTGGAATGAGGCACAATGTCTGGTGTGCAATGATTAGAGTCGCACCACACAATCTGGTTCCAATCAACACACAGTCGGGGTCACCGTACCTCCCTGGAATGAGGCACAATGTCTGGTGCACGATGATCGCACCAGACAATCTGGTTCCACACTCACAGTTGCAAGTTCAGTGGTACTGCACAAGGTAGAATGTGGCACTACTATGGAAGTGCTCTCCCTCCGAGGGTCACAACCTGTGAATCGGACACTGCACACAATGAGCATGCAGTCGGTGTGTCACATGAGAGAGAAGCGGCACAGCCGATGAAGCGAGCCTCGCTGGGTCCTACAACCGGTGTATCTCCTCATCACCAATGAGAAGCTTGTGCATGCTGATACCCCACGATGCAGGAGCCACACTCCTTAGATGTAGGAATGGTTTGGGAGCTTCGCACAAGGCAATCCGGTCTCCAGGCACAATACTTCGTTCCACACTCACCCCGCGCTGCAGACAGGATCCCTCAGATGAAGTAGGCACTTGTGAGGGCACCGCTCTCCAGGTGAAACACGTAGACAGTGTAGGCCCCTAATGGATGTCCCTGAGAACTCCACAAAGTATTGGGGCAAGCCAACAAGCCCTTGGAGAGCACACTCCAGGGCACCACACAGCACCACGTAGTCGGCCCAGGTCAGCCACTATTCAGGCAGGATGCACGGTTCCTTCTAATGGCAGTCTCCTCCTTGTGCACAACAGATTTCTCTGGGAATGTGTACCACGCAGACCAGGATGTCTAGTCCCACGTCCCCACAAGCGTGTCTCAACCCTGCTGAAGTATGGCACCAGTAGTTATACTGTAGTGTGCCTTTGAAATCGGGGTGGTTCAGAGGGTTCCCCTTTGAACCACAGATGTCTCTCCAAACTTCAGTCCTGTCTGCCATGAGGTCTTGGAATGCAGATATTAATCTTTAGTGGGGCCATGATCTGGCTCCCAGAGGCCAAGTGTCAAAACCTCTTCCTCCAATCTATCCAGCCAAGTCCTCAAATGGCAGAGGTGCATGCCCAGTGTTATAGCTGTCCCCAGGGAATGCACAGATGCTCTCCCCCAGCATCCAGTGTGGATTGGAGTCAAACTAAAAGGCACACAAATGGTGTTTAGCTCAGAGAAATGCCTACTTCCTAGAAGCTCTCCATGCCACTGGAGTCAAGCTAGCCTGGCTGATGAGGGGTGATGCCCTGAAACCGGTCCCAGGATGCTTGTTTCCAGTCCAGGGAGGATCTGGCCTGGCAGTTCAGGCTGGACAGTTCCCATGGGGAACAGGGTCAAGACTGAATTGCATATGGTGGGTCTGAACTGGAATGGCATGGGGAGCAAAAAAACTATCGATTTAGGCCCAGATCTCTGTACTGGGGTGAATGTTTGACATTGTGCAGCATTCTGTCCATAAATTGTTCTTTTTGCACTTCCTAGAAGTGGCATTTCTAAGCTATTAATGACAAATTCACTTTTACCACAAGGGAGGATTTATCATTGTGAATCCAATGATAGTAAACAACAGGAGGCTGGTCCACTGTAAGCCACCACTGCAGCTTAATGTACCTTTAGCCATTCACCCTTGTTACCTATGGGAGGCGCAAACCTCATAGGTAGTGAAAACACACATGGGTTCTCTTAGCAACCTGGGCAGGGAACACGCATGTGTACCTGCCCTACCTTCGACCTACCATTTGCTTCACTCCCCAGGGCTTACTCTAGTAATGCTCTAGTGGTAGCGAAAGGTACCCTCAGGATTGACTAGTGGTTTAAAAATGCCAACCTGAGCAAAAGTGAAACTGTGCACACACAGGCCTTCAATGGCAGGCTTGATACGTGTTTAAAGGCTATTGTCGTGGGTGGCACAATCAGTGCTGTGGCCCATGAGTTGGCAGTGAAGTGCCTGCTCTTGGTATGTGGTGTACCTTTGCATAGGGCACTCACAGATACCACGCCTAAACCGATCAGATAAACACCACTTCCTAGCATGAAGGGTGAGCACACTTTCACACTGCATTACAGTGGGAAAGTGCCAGAGTCCCAAGGCCACGAAAAGAGAATCAGCAAAAAAACAAGAGGGAAACAACAAAAAGTTTAAGGGAAATTCCCTAAGAAGGGCCATGTCCAACAATCTGTGATCCAAACTTCTCCACAGTATTAGTAAAAAACACTCTGGTTTCAAGTGTTTTAATCACCTACGTTCACCATAGTTGAACTCAAATGCCATTTATGGGCATATTCCAGTCCATGTTTCAAAGGAACAGGAATGGTGGAATTTGCGCTCATAAATGGGATTTGCTCAAATGGAAAATAAGGGAAACAGTAAATTTCATGTCTATGGAAATTTGCTCCAGAGACATGTATGTAGGATTTCATTAGTACACCACCCAGGAAATCTTAGTGAAGGTCAAATCATTGTGATTGAAGTTACTCTATACTATCAAAATGTTGGTAAACTTACCATGGTCAAGGCATGTGTAAATAGTTACACACTTTAACACTCATGGGTGTCTATTAATACTTACACAGATTTCTAGGAGTTCTTTCTGATGTCCAAGAAAATCAGAAATGTAATCCTTTAGACAAACTGGCATTTGGATTACTTTTCTGAATAGTTTGTACTTATTGCTGGGGGCTATTATGAATTGAAAACTCTGGGGCATATTTATGTCGGAAAAAATGACGTTCCGGTGGTGCAATGCCCTGCTCCATAATTACAAAGTGGCGTTAAGCCACTTTGCGTGGCTTAACGCCACTTTGTAAATATGGTACCCTTTCACACATATATCTGCGCTAAAGGGCGTGCAAAGGGTGTTGCTGTGAGCATTCCACCGCACCACCTATTGCTTTTTGACCCTGCCCCAGATTTACAAGGATGTGTAAATCTGAGGCAGCGACAAAAGCAGGCGTTAGATTGGCGCAACAAGGAGAAATACTTTTATTTCTCCTCGTTTTTGCTCTTTTTATGTGTGCTGCATTCTGCAGCACACCTAGAAAGAGCAAATCGCCTTTAAAGATTGTTTATGTGCAGGCTGGTGTCCCTTCCTGCACATAAACAATCATTCCCTGCAACACAGACACCCTTGCACCATAGTGCAAGGGTGTCTGCGATGCAGGGATGATTCCCTGCAATGAAGGCACACTTGCACTATGGTGCAAGGGTGTCTGTGTTGCAAGAAATCATCCCTGCAATGCAGGCACCCTTGCACTATGGCACAAGGGTGTCTGTGTTGGCGCTAGGCAGCCTTTTTTACCCCCAGCGAAGACACAGGGGTTCGCCGTATTCTTGTAAATACGACGCATCCCTGCGTTTTTTGAAATGACGCAGTGTGGCGCTGCAAAATTGCTCGCGCCGCACCATTTCCTATTACATATGCCCACTCTCTTTAGCAACCTGAATAACAGGTGCCACCTCACATTAACCATTTTCAACACACTATCATTCTCGCATTATCATCAAGGTATATCACTTATTTCTCTGAGAAAATCATTCAAAATATCATGACATGTTGAGTTTCCCTTGTTCATTTCCCTGGTTAATATACTTTTTCACATTTTCACATTGTTTAGTCTTGAATGCAGGGTTAATTAAATCTATAACTAATGTATAACAAAGTCAACATAAAGCAAACTCAGGCACATTTACATTTCCTGAATAGGTCCCGATAACGAATTGAGCGTGGCAGAATTTCCAAGTTGAATTCTGCTCCACTCAATCATAAATGGGCCGCTTTTCCCACACAGAGATTTACTTGGTGTGGCTACAATGGACCAGAGTTTACTGGCCAGGAAATCCAGCTTTGGAATAGGCTTCAGTGCAGCGCTGCCCTACTCCCAGGCCCCTGCTCAATGCCTTTCCAAGGCACAATGGAGGCATGCACTGCCCGCCCCCATTGAGAAGCGCCTTCTTCCCTCTCACGCCCTCCCCAACCTCTCCCGCACAGCCCTCCCCTCACATTTACCATCGTCTAATAGAACATGATAAATGTGACTGTTAATCCCCAGGGAAAAAGTAATACTGTGCGGGATTCCACACAGCATTACTGGCGCCACACAGTTACTCCTCATTCTGTGGGGATTAGCTCATAATTACACATTACTGGTAGGTGTTATGGATGTGGGATTACAAACCCACCAGTACTGTGTAATCCATCATCGGGGCCATAGTCACATTAACGTAATAGAGTAATTTACAATTAATATTGCAGTTTAACATACTGACTCCAATGATTGCCGACTCTGATGCTTTCATTTTTGTAAGTGGACATTTTAAAGGAGTTAATCAACTGAGTATTCAATACTTAACATTCCTATTTCAGGGGAAACATCCATTACAACGCAGGCATTACAAAGCAATGCATTTACAACGCGGTCAATAAAATGCAAGATCCATTACAACGCATGCATTACAATGTATGCCATTACAACGCATATCCCTCACCCACCAGCACCTTCCTGAGGTAAGCACCCGGCGGTGTTAGAATAGTAATTTTCGTTATAATGGAATATGCGTTGTAATGGCTTGCGTTGTGATGGCTTGCGTTGTAATGGCTTGCGGTGTAATGGAAGCTGCGTTGTATTGACCGCGCTGTAAAGGTATGCGTTGTTATAGTTTGCGTTGTAATGTCATACATCCCTATTTCAGAGTTATGCAGTTATAAAGAGTGGTACATATCATGCTGGACATCAGAGAGATTGGCCTTTGTAAAATTAGATCTTGGAGATTTATAATGAAAATCCGCTGATAGAGATTATCAGTGTTATAGTTTAGAAGTCCTATAGCGCTAAGAAGATTCCCATACATGGTGCAAGGGTGCCTGCATTGGCGCTTGGCAGCCACAAGTGTGCCAGCACAGAGAAAGTGCATGAATGCGCCATTTGTTAGAAAAGATGGCGTATTCCTACCCTCTCCATTTGCCGAAGCGCGCTTCAGCAAGTTGTCTTGCTGCGCTGCGTCAAATCTAGATAGATCTGTCCCTCTATACTGCAGTATTGCTGTTTATGACATCCAGTGATCTATTGAGTTTATTCATTGGAATGGCAGACATCTATGCAATCATTTTAGACTGCGTTTGTTCGTATACTAACCTGGCAGATATGACTTATTTCGTCCTCTAATAGCTTGGCACAGCCTTCTGCATTATTCCAATTAACACCATGCCGACCTGTCCCCTAATGCTTACACAAGTCTTTACACCAAGTAGGAATTGTGGCATTTTCTGACTCCTGCCATTGAGCAGAAACGGTTAATAAAGTGACAGGTTGAACCAAACCTTAACAATTCTTAGCAAAGCTCAGTCAATTGCGTTCTACTACTATGCCCTGCTGTGCTGGTAAGATTGTTTTGTACTTCGATTATTGTCTTGATACTCCTGCACAAAATTATTACAAACGTTTTTTAAGTGCTCCATCCAGTAGGTTGTCTACTATCTCTGTTCATGGCCTGTTGTAAGCCTGTTGATGTTTCCTGGTGCAGTCTCTGAAGCAAATGTAGCTCTTCCAAACCACCTCGACTTTGCTGCTTGCAGGCCCCTGCACTCTGTGAGGAAGGAATTATTGCTTCGGATATCATCTGACTGCCTGTATCTCCTTTAAAAGACTCCCCTCAGGACATCAATGCTGGAATGTAGGAACAAGACCAAGTGGAGTACTTTGCACACGCAGGGCTCTGTCTCAGCAGCTAGGTTTGTTGGGCAATTCCTGCCCTGGGCTTGCTCTGGGTATGCAGGAAGCTGGATGCAACTGGCTCTGCTGATTGGGTCTTGAACTTTGTGATCCAACTTGGCGAGTGCATTTTACTACAGCAATGAAGGGGAAAAAGCTTTCTCTTGGTAACAAACTTTAACAGAAAAATAGAAATTTCACTGGCAAATCAAGGGGTGATGAAATGAAGGCCCAACCAGGGCTTCAAACTGGATGACATTGTACAGAATGTAAAAAAAAATTATGGTATAGAGCATCACCCCTATTACATGCCATTACTAGTCATATAACAGATGACGCCGTTAGGATGTAACCCTTCACAGATTCACCATCCCTAAAGCCAATTATTTTTTTAAGTTTCAAAAGATAAGTTTATTGAATGCATAAAGAAAAAACATCAAAGTATCATGTGTTACAACATCAAAAATACATTGTGGAAGGGATCAATAGTAGCATATAGGCAGGAATCACAAGAAAAATGGAATTTATGGCAGGAATTAAAAAAAAAAAAAGAAATATAAAAACAGGCTCAAAAGTTAATAAGTGTACAACTAGAACAAGTATAAATAGAACAAAATAAAGGTAATAGTAATCACAAAATCAGAAAATTCAAGGAGGCTGAGCAACTTCTTGCATACGAGGGGCAGGAGCAAAAGTTTTTTTAGCACTATTATCTAGGAATTGCGTAATGGGGGACCATAGTTGTAATCTTTTCTTGGCAAGAGACGTAGGAAACACAAAGGTCATCTCTAGTCTATGATTGTGACATACAGAGTACCACTAAGCTAAGTACGAGAGTTTGGAAGCATCTTTCCAGTTTTTTGTTATTTGCTGAAAAGCAGCTGCCAGTAGCAAGTCAATGATTTGCAATTGTGGTTTTATGTTAATCCAATCAGTGGAAAGGCTGCCCAGAAAAATGTTTGCAAAAGACAGGGGAATGTTAGCACCGAAAATGATATTAATTTGTGACCAGACTTGTCTCCAAAAGTGCAAAACCTGTGGGCACGAGAAGAGTAAATGTTGAAGTGAACATGACCAACAAGCATCAGGAATATCAGGATGCATTTTGTGTAAGGAAACCGTTGTTAGTAGGAGTCTGTTGTAAATAAAAAAGAGAGTTTGTGTAGCGCTAGCTGCTCTGGATGACTTCCTAATTTTCGTCCAAATCTTATCCCAAACAAGAGTGGGCCAATGTGTACCAAGGTCAGTTTCCCATGAAAGCTCAGTTTTTGTTTTGGCTCTTGCCGAGGAGGGGTGTAATAAACGAGTGTAAAGAGTAGAGGCTTTGGGCAAGCTACGAAGTAGGCTAGGCCAAGTAGAATCTGGTAATGGAGAAGGGGATGGCAGGGATTTAAAATAAGAGTGTGAGTCTAATATAGCTGTGCGTAAAGCTAAAAATGTATGTAAAAATGAGGAAGATAAATGGAAAAGAGAGCAAGCCTTTGAAAAAGTGAGGAAGGTATCATTATCGAATAATTGGTAAACCCACAGAATACCCCTAATCCCTCCAAGTTTTCCAATAAATAGGTTTATTTTTAATGCGGATGAAGTTATTGTGCCATATGGTGGAAGTGAGGAATGTATCCAAATCATGTGGCGCAAAGTGAAGAAGAGTGTTCAATAATTCACAAGAATGATTAATAATTGGTGTGCATAGGTTTTGTGGTTTTCGCGTAAAAGATAAGTATTCCTGAAAAGAAAAAGGGGAAGAAAGGAACTCTCTAGATCAATCCACAGAGGCGATTCAGGAGAAGGGTCAGACAACCACTTGGATGTATGTCTTAGTAAAAAGGCTTTATGGTATTTGGAAAAATCAGGGAAGTGAACACCACCTTCAGATTTCGGGTGTGACAATTTTAGTAATGACATTCTAGGTTTTTTATTAAGCCACAGAAAGGATGTAAGGATGGAATTGATTTTATGAAACAATTTTATTGGAATGGGTAAGGGGATATTAGAAATAATGTAAAGGATAATAGGAGTTAGCATCATTTTAATTGTGTCAAGGCGCCCCCACCACGAAAGGTGTAGAGGATGCCATTTAGTTGTAAGGTTGCTGAGCTCCTCGATACATTTGTTGAAATTTAAAGGAATTGATGTCTTATTGGAGGGGGTGAACCATATACCGAGATATTTTATATGAAGTGGGTTCCAAGTGAAATTAGAGACTGAAAAGTCATCTTTGAAAGTGTATTTAGTTAGGGGTAAGATTTCGCACTTATCATTATTTAATCTGTAACCCGAGACCAAAGTATATGATTGAACTTCATTTAAAAAGGCTGAGAGGGAAAGGTGGGGTTGAGAAAGAAATAGAAGTACGTCGTCTGCATATGCTGCTAATTTAACTTGTAAAGAGTTTGATGTGAAGCCTATGATGGACTGATTTTGTCTTATTTTGGATAAGAAAGGTTCAAGAGCCAGGTTAAAAAGAAAGTGGGAAAGGGGACAGCCTTGTCTCACTCCTCTGTGAAGAGTGAAATAGGGGGAGGTGAGACCGTTGGCAAAAATTGCAGCTTTAGGATTTGAATAGAGCAGGGAAATCAAGGAAATGATTTTCGGGCCAAAACCAAACCATTTGAGTGTCTGAAAAATGAAAGGCCAATGCACTCTGTCAAAAGCCTTCTCTGCATCAAGGGCAATGGCTGCAAGAGGCTCTGAGAGATTTGGTGATTTGTCAAAAAACAAACGAGTATTGTCAGTGATAGATCGCCCCTTGACAAAGCCCGTTTGTTCCTTACCTAACAGTTGAGGGATGTACGATTCCAATCGAAGAGCTAACGTTTTAGAAAAAATGTTGTAATCTATGTTAACTAAGGAAATGGGTCTGTAGTTTTTACAATAGTGTAGATCTTTGCCTTCCTTTGGAATAAGACAGATCAGTGCCTCTAAGAAGGTGCCTGAGGAATTGCCAGAAACAGTAAAAGAAGAGATTAGAGTATACAATTTAGGTAGGATTGCTTGGGCAAAGTGCAGAAAAAATTCAACTGTAAAGCCGTCCGGGCCAGGGGCCTTGTCCTTCTTGAGAGTTTTAAGTGCATTGAGAATTCATCCTGAGACAGGTCAGATTCTAGGAGTTCCAGATGAGAAAAAGAGGTTGTGCACTTTGGATTGAGGAGAGATAAAGAGATATGTCCTCGTCTGTGGGGGTAGTCTCTGGTGTATAAAGTTGTTCGTAGAACTGAACAAATTCTTGTAGAATATCAGCATCTTGGTATTTAGGAATGTTAGTATCCATTAGTATAAATTCAATATGGAGTTTATTTTGTTTGGCTTTAAGATAGTTGGCTAATAGTTTGCCAGATTTATTTTGTCTTCCGTAGAATTTGGCACTAGTCCTTAATAGAAATAAAGAGGTGCTGTCTGTCGTATCTTTGTTGTATTTAATCTTAGCAGTAATCAGATCAGTTAGACACTCTTTCGATTTAGAGGTATAATAAGTATGTTCTAACTTCTTAATCTTAGAGAGGAGTTCCGTGTTCAATGACCGGGCTATTTTCCGTTTATTAGAAGTGTATCGAATGATAAAGTCACGTGCAGAGGCCTTGAAAGCATCCCAAATTATATGAAAGGGCAAAGTGTCAGTGCTATTCAGAAGAAAGTACTCTTTGAAAAAGGAAATAAAGGAAGTGTTGAAGTGAGGGTCTAAAAGCAGGGAATTATTAAAGCGCCATCTCCTGGGGTAGTCAGATTGAGGTATAATATTTAGCTGGATGGAGACAGGGGCATGGTCAGAGATAAGTATGGGACATATCAGCCGACAATAAAGATTGAGAAACATTGTGTGATGTGAATATATAATCAATTCTTGACTGGGTCTGGTGAGGTGAAGAGTAAAAAGTATACTCTTGCAGGGTCGGGTTACATAGTCTCCAGGCATCCGTTAGTTGAAGATGCTTTATAGTTTGTGTGAAGGTTTTATGTGCTTTTGTAGGAATGAAAGAAACTTTGGATTTCCGGTCTAGGAAAGGGTTGAATACTTGATTACAATCCCCAGCAACGATGACGGTATTAGCAATGTTATGAGTAATCAGTGGATGAAGTTGGGTCCAAAAGGGGGCATCACCAGAAGTAGGAGCATAAACCTTAAAAAGGGAGAACGAAACACCACCAATCTCTAATTTGGTAAACAACCATCTACCCTCATTATCTATCGCTAGTGAAAGGAGCGTAACATGCAATGATTTATGAACTAAAGTAATAACTCCATTTCGTTTGTCATCACCAGGCGAGAAAAAGGCTTTGCCAACCCAGTTTTCCTTAAGCTTTAAGGATTCAGACTCTGTGAGATGTGTTTCTTGTAACAAAACAATATTAGCATCTAATTTAAATAGGTAAGATAATACTCGTTGCCTTTTAATAGGGGAGTTTAAGCCTTTAACATTCCATGTAATGATTTTTAAAGCCATAAATCAAAGAAGCAAAATGAATAATAAAATGAACCAGCTATAATGCATACATCGTTAGGGGTAAACAAGATACGAATAGATATACAATGACGTTGAAACTTAAAAAACAGAAAAAGGGGGGAAGAGAAAGGAAGAAGGAGCATCGTGAGTAGTGAGTAGTGAGAATCAATGTAGTAGAAGGGGATAGGAAGGGAACAGTATAGGGAAGCAGAATAAGATAGAGTCACAATGAAAAAGGATACAGGGAAGAGGAGAAACATACCTACAAAAAAAGTCCAAGACAAATGAAAGGTGGGGGAGGATGAGGCCACACGGAACAATGACACGTCCAGACTCCAAGGGAAGGGCGGGAAGAGCCGCAGAACAAACGACATGTACAGCAGATGAGACGGACGAGAAGAAGATGAAACCTGTAAAGAGAGTGCCAGAGAATATGTTGACAGCTGATGTCAGAGTGCCCTTAGGCGACGAATTCGTTGAATCTTCCATTTGAAGGTGCGATAAGGTGATATTTGTGTACAATGATTTGCAGAGGGCACCAGATGAGGACCAAGATTGCTTATAGTGTCACAAACAACAGCAAGGAGAAAGAGGATACCCCAGTCACATAAGAAGACCTCTTGTTCTTAGTTGGGAGTGATATATTGAGCAATAAGGTAAAATACCTCAGCCAGGTCTATGATGCTGATGTAATCAGCCTCCACACAGCGTCAGTCCAGTCAAACACAGGGGGGAGTAACCCTTGTCAGAATATGAGTTGACTTCAAAGTAGGTCCCAAAGACCCTAAAAATAGCAAAGGTTAAATCAGCTGTGAGGGTTATATACTGGTGGAAGGCATATTTATGGATGTGAGGAATATGCTATAGGGGGTGAAAAAATACACAGCTGCATGTTCTCAATCCAGCAAATAAATGAAAAAGAGGTCATTTGAAGAAAAAAGGTAAACAGAGCATATTTTAGTAAAATAGGGAGAGGAGCAGGAGGTTACATGAGGTAACCGGAATAAAAACGCTGTGCAGAGGAAAAGGTTCCATAAAAAATAAACATGAAGAATCATCACCGCAGCAGCGTCTGAGGAGAAGTTTCACTGGAGCCAAAATGGCGGACGTCGCGCTGACGGAGCCGCTCAGATGCGTCCTCGCCGGAAAATGAGCCTTGCAGGATAGTGCGCGTTAAAGCAGTTACAGCGCCGGAATCACCACACGAAGCGGGGCCAGTGCCATCAATTTGGGAGAGTTGCCGGCATTTGGTGAGTCATGAGGTCTGCCGCTCTATCCGCCGTCCCAAGAGAGTCAAGGGAGCACCGCCATTTTCCACGGGCGCAAGCCACGCCCCCCCACCCTAAAACCAATTATAACTCTTTAGGATTTAGTT
The DNA here is from genome assembly GCA_963921515.1 of Calotriton arnoldi. Taxonomy (NCBI): domain Eukaryota; kingdom Metazoa; phylum Chordata; class Amphibia; order Caudata; family Salamandridae; genus Calotriton; species Calotriton arnoldi. The sequence continues at coordinate 2,242,970 of CAWUFW010001726.1, forward strand.
GTTTATACTCCTCTGCATTGGTATTTCCCCCTGACATTTCCCCAACCTCTTCCAGTGCCTCTAAAATAGCTGAAAACAGCACGTCCTACACCTTGAAGTGTACACTGCAGAGTATCAGCCAATCACCGACCTGTGCCCTGACCCATAACACAAGGCCAAATGGTCAATGGCTTTTAAGCTCTTTTATGTTATCCCACCCTATCTCCATAGCCTAAGACACACTTCCCATTACTTACTGTTCCCATTTCATTGTTCTCCTAAATAATTACTGTTAGTCAAGACCCTCGCTGAAGGGTAACAGATGCTGTGTTTCTGAATTTGCTTGTATGGGCTTTAAGACTTTGCGCACTTTACCACTGTTAACCAGTACTAAAGTGCTTGCGTTATCTCCCTAAAACATGGTACAACTGGCCTAAACCTGATTGGCGCAGTTAACTTACTTGTAAGCTCCTAGTATATGATACTACATTTACCCAGGGCCTGTAAATCAAATGCTACTAGTGGACTTGCAGCACTCATTGTGCCACCCACCAAAGTAGCTCTTTAAAACCTGCCTCAGGCCTGGGATTGCAGCCTGTAGTGCATTTTTAAACTGCCATTTTGATCTGCGCCTAAACCTTCCTTTTTAGTAAATTTAAGTCACCGCTAAGGTAGGCCATACAGGCTCATAGGGATGGATACATTGTATTTAGAAAGTAGGACATGTGTTCTTAGGTTTTACATGTCCTGGCAATGAAAAACTCCTAAAGCTGTTTTTGCTACTCTAAGGCCTAGCTCTCCCATTGGCTAATACTTGATTACCCTATTACATTTAATAAGTTCAGCATTCCATCCATCATTTGTTACTGCAGAACGTTGGATTGGGAGCAGGTAGAGAAGTCATGTTTGGACTCAAATGAATTGTAATTTAAAGTACTCTTTAATGGTCAAGTTGAATTTTAAGTCCTAACCATGCGTGCTTCCTGACAGTGTCCTCGGTCACATGACTATGAATGGGCCTGCCGTTGGGCTTTGTATACTCCTCCCTGACAGTGATTCAAAAGGGGATAGGATGGCTGGGGTGGAGCTCTTCCCTGCCTCACTTACTCTTCAAAGGGCTTTGCTCCAACACATAAAAAGGAACCTGACATTAGCCTTTTGTCACCGCAGAATTCTTAGATCCTTGATAAGGGAAGGGAAGAACTTTCCAGAATCAGATGTGGGGGTAGTATAGGGAACTCCCCCCCCCCCCACTTCAAAGTGTGGCACCAGGTATAAATACTGAACCCTCAGAACACCTCTTCAGTACACTCCTAGAAGGTGGAAGACTTCAGAAGGACTGCCTGGCTACCAGAGGACTGCCCTGCTGCTACCAGAGAACTACCCTGCTGCCTTAAAGACTGCCTTGCTCCATGAAGGATAACTGGGCCATCTCCTTGAACCCAGGACCCCAGAAGTGACTCCAAGGGCTTGTTGGCTAGCCTCCTGTGTGGGCTACAGGAACATAACAAGCTCCAGAGGCCTTGAACCCTGCACCTAGTCTCTGCTGGAGTGAGTCCTAACCCCCCATGTGGTGCCCCCCTAGGTCCTGGACCTATGGAAGTGGTGTTGGTGGTACTGCTCCTGCCTAACCCTAAAACATGGAGAACCAACAGGAGATCGGGACCTACCTGTTAGTCAATCTGCCCAAGGTGCATCGCCGGTCAGCCTGACTTTGTGGAAGCTCCTTCTAAGGTCTTCTGCACAGCAGTAATTCCCTTTCAATGGTACCTCTCAGCAATGGTATCCGGCCTCATGGAGCCCGCTTCAGCTACAGCCTACAGCTTCATCCTGCTGGAGGTTTTCACCTTCCAAAAAATTGTCTAAATCCAAAGGTAAAAATCTTCACTGGGCTCGACGGTGACTGGTTCCCTATTGACGACAACAACAACCTCCTTGGCCTGGAAATCCAGAGTCAGCTTTTCCCACTCTGAACGTTTCCACGCCATGTGTGTTGGCTTTACCCAGACTTCCTCCAACAGCTCCCTGGCGACGACTATGACTCCTTGGACACAGCCTCCTGCCGTGCCCTGCTGAACTCTACCTTCTCCTGGATTTTTCTTCAGAAAATTTTCCAAGTGTGGTGGTAAACTGAGACTGTGCCCAATCCACCTCTTGTATATGGCTCCATTACGGTTGGCCTTAACTTTTGACTTTGCCCTAGTGTTGCGCGACCGGATACCCGCAGTTGGCAGTTTGATCACTTAGGCATTAAATTTCACTAAGTGGATTTAATTTATTTTGGTGTCATTTTATTTATTAAAATGTTCTCTCATGTGTTGTGTTTTCACGTTATTACTGTTTGAGTGATGCATAAATACTTCATACAGTGCCTCTAAGTTAAGCCTAACTGCTCTTGTGCCAAGCTACCAGAGGGTTAAGCACAGGTTAATTTAGTGACTTTTGTGTTTCACCCTGACAGGGATTATTGTTGTTACCTGAGTGGGGCTTCCACCACCTACAACCAATAAATCAATTTCTTATATTCCCAAAAAACAACTAAAGCAGGAAGTAATTTGTTAAAATGTAACAAGCACAAAGGCAATCATCTGTACAGAAATATATTGAATATCCAAATATGCAGGTGCTATAAAGTTTCTATGAAGCATTGAATACAACTGACAATAAATCGAGGACGGTTTCACTCATGTTGGATTCAGGGGATTAGTCCCATTGAGCTTCCTAACACAAGCTGTGTCTGCAACAATACCCTCCTATCTGTGAGGAAGATCAATGTTCTGGTCGTAACGCATACAGACATCACCTTTCCACGGAACAAAAAGGATGACTGTTGCAAAGCTGGTTGTGCAGCCATCATTTGATATCCCCTGGAAAGGAGTGCGGGGAGGACTTCCTATGGATTAATCTTTGATTTATGCTGCTCGGGGTTTATGAGCTTAAACAGATTATTTAAGGGATGTATCAGTGAGGTACAATCTGTAAGGGCACAGATTATAGAGTTTTGTTGAATCGCCACGAGCACTTTGAAGATATTATGTGTTCATTTAGATATTACAAATGTCAGATCATGGATTTCCTTGCCAATTATAAGAAAACAGCATGTGAATATGGATACACTGTAATCTGTAGTTAAATCGTTAAAAGAAACCATCAAACTGTGAGTGAATGCTATTTTTAACAAGAAAACAGAAAAATGAAGGCATATATAGAAGCTTGGGGACGCTGTATTCTGGTATGTGTACTTACCTGCTAAACTTGCGTTTAAAGCTGTTGGGGCGGAGTTAAATGTATCGTTTGACTGCATTTGCCATAACGGTGATGTATGTTGCAAAAGCAGGATGTGGCTAGCACTACATGTGCAAAATGTGACTGATCATTCCAGAAGCTTCTGTATAGCGCTCAAACATGCGAGCAGGCGCTTGAAGGAGAGAGTAAGCAAGCTCCCCAGTTTAACAGAACAGATACCTCTTTCGATCCTTTTGAAAGGATAAGAACTGATTAGTGAGTCGTTAATCTCTGGAAATTGTTCCCTGATTTAGTAACCCTGGGGCATATTTAAAGCCCTTAATGCCACCGGACCGTCACATTTTATGATGCTATGGTGGCATAGCAGCATTCCCCATATTTACAAGGTGGCGCTAAGCCACTTAATGTGACTTAACGCCAGCTTGTAAATATGCCCCTTTCCGCTGCAGTCCTCTGTGGCAAAGGGGCGTGCAATGGTTGTTGCAGTGGGCTTTCCACCGCAACACCCATTGCTTGTTGACGCTGCCCCAAATTTACAAGGCTGGGGCAGCGCGAAAAACTAAGGGCAGGGAATACCTGGTCCTAGAATGACGATACAAGGAGAAATTATTAATTTCTCCTCGTGTTTTGCTCTTTCTATGTGTGCTGTATTCAGCAGCACACATAGAAAGAGCGAACCACCATTATTGATTGTTTATGTGCAGAAAGGTGTCCCTTCCTACACATAAACAATCACCCCTGCATCGCAGGCACCCTTGCTACATGGTGGCAGGGTGCCTGCTCTGGCGCTAGGCAGCTTTTTAGGAGGCAGCGCTAGGGGAAACACAGGGGTGCACCGTATTCTTGTGAATATGGCGCCTCCCTGCATTTAAAAAAATGTAAGAGCGCGGTGTTGCAAAATTTAGTGTAACGCTGCACTGTGACTTTGTTTTTTAAATATGCTACTGAATAGAAGGGCCCGACTTTCTGCCCTGCTTCTATTAATCTTGGTTAGCAACTGTCTACCGCATGAGTGTAAAAATTTACAGGAATGACGTAAAGTGATGCTTTTTTTCAGATGGTCTGGGCCATTGCTTTATATCGATTTAAGGGTCCGAGTGAGGGCTTTGGAATCAGTGGTGGGTGGTGACCTTTAAAAGTAGTGAAATGTAATCCTTGGTTCGAAATCCAATGAGCTTCTTCTTCTTAAAAGGTTCTCTCAAACTTTCTTGCACTAAGGGCCTCATTTACAAAGATTTGGCGTAGTGTAGAGCCGCAAGTCTTTTTGCTGCGCTGCCCTACACCAAATCGAAAGGGCAGGAATGCCCTGTATCTATAAGATACGGGGCATTCCTTCCCTTTCAGCCAGTGCACAATTTGGTGCCTAGCGCCAACACAGAAACTCTTGTCCTGCATTGTTGGCAGGTTGAAGGTTCACCTTCCTGCACAAAAACAATCCATGGAGGCGTTGTCCTTGTTCTATGTGTGCTGCAAAATGCAGCACACATGGAAAGAGGAAAAAACTAGGAGAAATGAAAACATTTCTCCTTGTTACGCCTGCTTTTGGAAAGCATAAGGTTTTGGCGCTTCCCCAGGTTTGCGTGACTTTGTAAATCTGGGGCAGCATCAAACTCCCTGGGTGTTATGTGGCAACACCCACTGCAACACCCATGGAATGCCTCCTTGACACTGCCTTGTCTTACTCTATATCTATGAGGCCACGCAAATATAACAGAAAACGGCCACTGCTTCTCCATTTAGCAGGTGCACAAATTCACCAGGTGTCCAAAAATGTCCAAAAATGTTATATAGGCTGGGCTGCCACACACTTATGAGACACTGAAAAATGCACTCACCGCTCATTTCAAACCCCTCGCCAATCCAACTTACAAGCGATTCCTCCTCCAGCAAGCACGCAATCCAAAAACTAATCTGGAGACACGTTTTACGCCTGCCTCAAGCAAATAGCCAGTACATGCACTCTAATGGAACAATTCCAAACATGCCCATGCTAGCCATCCTTACCTTGGCAGGTTCTAAGGAGCTATCGAAGACAAGAGTATCCCATATGAAAGCTGCCTTGCAGAGACCTATCAAGGCCGAACCTGTCAATCTAGTCAGGAGAAACCCATGCAATGACAAAAAAGACAACGGCAAGTCGAAAGTAAGCAATTTACCTTGCAGGTGGTGCAGGGGACCATTCTCCCAAGTTAGAGAGTGCCCAGTAGCTGGAAAGAAATACTCAACTTGTGGCAAATTGAACCATTTTTCAAAGGTCTGTCACTCCACCCCAAAACACAAAAAATCTCAAAAGAAGAGTATACCAGCAGTGGAAGCTGCAAAGAAGGCTCAAGAAGAAAGCATGTTTGATGACAAGCTATCTGAGTCTATCCACATCATCCAAACAGTGGAGTCATACGAACAGTTTACCTGCCCCACACTAAAGTGTCAGATACGGCTACAAGGGCAACCCATCGCTGCTCTCATTGGTAAAGAAGCATCAATCAACCTCCTCTCTAAAGAACTGTACCAGACTCTGCCAACACCACCCAAATTGAAACAAACAAAAGTGAAAGTGTACACATTCGGAAATTGCACCCTGTTACTGGCAGGAGTCCTCCACACTGAGATCAGCCACCAATCAATCAATCAATCAATCAAGGCGTTTGTTAAGCTTGACTACTCACCCGTAGGGGTCTCAAGGCGCTGGGGGGGGGGTTAGCAGGTTCCAGTCCACCAAGGGGGGGGTCTGTCGAAGAGCCAGGTTTTGGGATTTCTTGCGAAGATGGGGAGCGATGTTGTCTGTCTGAGGTGGAGCGGAAGGGCGTTCCAGGCTCTGACCGTGAGGAAGGAGAAGGAGCGGCCTCCCGATCTGGTCTTTCTGGTGCGGGGGACCACGGCGTAGGAGAGCTGGGCTGATCGTAGGGTCCTCTGGGGTGCGTGGAATTTGAGTCGGCTGTTCAGGTATGCTGGTCCGGTGTCGTGGAGGGCCTTGTGAGCATGGGTGAGCATCTTGAAGGTGACTCTAGCTTCGATGGGGAGCCACTGGAGTGTGCGCAGGTGCTGGGAGATGCGGCAGTGTCTTGGCAGGTCGAGGACCAGTCTTGCTGCGGCGTTCTGGATGTTCTATAGCTTGCGGGTGAGGTTTTTATTTATTCCGGCGTAGAGTGCGTTGCCGTAGTTGAGTCTGCTGGTGACCAGGGCATTAGTGACGGTCTTTCTGTATTCGAGGGGGATCCATTTGAAGGTCTTACGTAGGAGGCAGAGGGTGTGGAAGCGGGAGGACGAGACGGAGTTGATCTGGTGGTCCATTTTGAGCTCGGAGTCCAGGATGATTCCCAGGTTGCGTGCGTGGTCTGTCGGGGTGGGCGGGCTTCCGAGGGCGGGGGGCCACCAGGAGTCGTTCCAGGCATCGGGGTTTGGGCCCATGATGAGTACTTCTGTTTTGTTGGTGTTTAGTTGTAGGCAGCTGTTTTTCATCCATTTGGCGACGGCTTCCATGCCTTCTCGAAAGTTGTGTCTGGCGGTATGGGGTTCGTTGGATAGGGAGAGGATGAGTTGGGTGTCGTCTGCGTATGACACAATGTTGAGTCCGTAGGTTCTGACGATAGGGGCGAGCGGAGCCATGTAGACGTTGAAGAGCGTAGGGCTGAGGGAGGACCCCTGGGGGACTCCGCAGGTGGTTGGTGTAGGGTCTGAGAGGAAAGGGGGGGGTCTGACCCGCTGTGTTCTGCCGGAGAGGAAGGAGTGGATCCAGTCGAGGGCCTTGTCTTGGATCCCTGCGTCGTGGAGTCTGCGCATTAGGGTGCGGTGAGATACAGTGTCGAATGCCGCTGAGAGGTCGAGGAGGATGAGGGCTGCTGTTTCTCCTTTGTCCAGTAGGGTGCGGATGTCGTCTGTTGCGGCGAGGAGGGCGGTTTCTGTACTGTGGTTTTTTCTGAAGCCGGATTGGGAGGAGTCGAGGATGTTGTGCTCTTCGATGAATGTGGCGAGTTGGCTGTTGATGGCTTTCTCGATGACTTTCGCTGGGAACGGGAGCAGGGAGATGGTTCTGTAGTTTTTGAGGTCGGTGGGGTCCGCCGAGGGTTTCTTCAGGAGGGGGTTGACCTCGGCGTGTTTCCAGTCGTCGGGGAACGAGGCGGTTGCCAGGCGGTTGATGGTGTGGCAGAGCATGGGTGCGATGGTGTCAGCGGCTCTGTTGAAAATGTGGTGGGGGCAGGGGTCCGTGGTGGCCCCGGAGTGGATTGACTTCATCGTCTTCAGTGTGTCTTCGGTGGTGAGGGCTGTCCAGTTGTCGATCGCTGGCTTCAGGGTGTCAGGGGTGATTGGTGAGGGTTCAATGTGTCTGTTGTCTTCGTCGAAGTTGTCGCAGATGCTCTTGATTTTGTGGTGGAAAAAGGCGCTGAGTTTGTCGCAGAGGTCTTGTGAGGGAGGGATGTTGGTGGACTCACTGGTGGGTTGGGCGAACTCCTTGATGATGTTGAAGAGTTCTTTGCTGTTGTGTGCATGAGTGGAGATTCTGTCTTCAATCGCTTTTTTCCTCGTTTTTCTGATGAGTTGGTGGTGGGCGTTGGTGGCGGCTCTGAAGTTGTTGTGGGCTTCTGTGGATTTGTTGTTCCTTCATGCCTTTTCGAGGCGGCGGCAAGTGCGTCTGGACTCTCGAAGTTCGGTGGCAAACCATCTGGTTTTCTTGGCGTGGGTGTTGTTGTTTTTCTTGAGGGGGGCTATGGTTTTGGCACTGTCGGAGATCCATCTGTGCAGGGTTCGGGCTGCAGTGTTGGGGTTGTCGTTTTCCGTGATGGGTGGAGTTGCTGAGTGATGAGGTTAGCTGGTCGTCGGTGATTCTGGTCCAGTTTCTTCGTGGGAGCAGGTGCTGGTGTCTGTGGATGGTGGGTGTTCTGAAGGTGAAGTGGACGCATCGATGGTCAGTCCATGGGAGTTCGGTGGTGTGGCTGAAGGTGATGGAGTTTCCTGTTGTGAAGAGGGGGTCGAGGGTGTGTCCTGCTGAGTGCATGGGTTCGGTCACGATCTGGCGGAGTCCAATGTTGTTGAGGTTGTCCAGGAGGGATGTGGTGCTGGGGTCCAGTTGGTTGTCGAGGTGGAAGTTGAGGCCTCCCAGTAGGGTGTAGTTGGTGCCTCACCACACGGACAAACATCTAGGGACCTCATTTATGAGGTTTTGCTGTAGTGCAGCTCCGCAGGCCTTCCTGCTGCGCTGCCCCTACGGCAAAAGAAAAGGGAAGGAATGCGCCGTATCTATCAGATACAGCACATTCCTGTCCTTTTCCCCTCCGTTGGTGCACAATGGGCTGCTGTGCGCCAACGCAGGCACCTTTGCACCATGGTTAGGGGTATGTGAGTACCTCCTCCTCCATTTCACAATGTTCTTTCATTAACAAATATAGTTCGCAGGTCCAGGCGATGATTTCAAATATATTCATTTATTTTTTAAATATTTTTAGAGATGCAGTATTCATTGCAAATTGAGGTACAGTAAAAGATCTTCAACAGCCGACACGTGTTTCGCCCTATAATGTCAGTCAGACCAGGGCTTTCTCAAGGCTTATATAGAAATAACATCAAGTTATTCAAATGCTGCTCATGGTAAATCAATCTTGTGGCACAAAAATCGTTCGGCATTTACAATTTCAGTGTGCCGCGTCTTCACTTCCACACGTACCTAGTCATCCGATCCAGAGGCAGACTGTAGGCACTGTGGTTGAATCCATGACTCCAGGTTTGCTTCTTTCAATGGAGTCTTTGGCCTTCCCAACTCTTTTGTGCGCATGGGAATTGTTGACAGCGCCGACGGCTGACCTACTTGGCCTCAGCAATACTGTCAGAGCAAAGCGAAAGTATAAAAACACTGGGTGTAACCAAAGCAAACCCCCTTCACCGACGTGATCTTCCTTCTTTCAGAGATCAGCGACCGCAGCACCCTCGGTGCAAGGGTGCCTGAGTTGCGGGGATGATTATTTTTGTGCAGGAAAGGGTACCTTCCTGCACAAAAACAATCACAAGAGGCTTTTTCCATAAATGCAGCACACATAGAAAAAGGAAAAACTAGGAGAAATAAAGATATTTCTCCTTGTTGTGCCTCCCTTACGCCTCCCCTGGGGAGGCCCAAGTTTTTGGCGCTGCCTCCGAGTTACGATTTCTCATAAATCTGGGGCAGTGTCAAAAAACCATGGATGTTGCTGGGAATGCCCCCAGAACACCCATTGCATGCCCCTTTAAAGCAGAAAACTCTGTTAAAGGGAACGATATTTACGAGGCAGATTTAAGCCAAAAAAAGTGACTTAGTGCTGCCTCGTAAATATGGAGCAGGCTCCTGTGCAATGGAACGTCACAAAAAGTGATGTTTCGGCAGCGCAAGGGGCCTCATAAATGAGGCTCTATGTCTCCAAGGAGGAAACAAGCTTCCTATTGGGTTGCCAAACGGCAGAAAACCTCAGCCTAGTACATTTTTCTTTCAGCATACTCTCCACAGGAGGCGAATCATTGGTGCAAGAATTTGCCTCCCTGTTTTACGGCATTGGGTGCCTCAGGGGGAGGACAGTGCACCTCCACATCAACAACTCCATATAACCAATCACTCTTCGTCACAGAAGAATTGCCTTCCACCTACGCACCAAAGTAAAACAGGAGCTTAAACATCTAGAAGAGGCAGACATAATTGAAAAGGTGGCCAGACCCACCCGTGGGTCTCTCCTATAGTAGTGTCCAGAAAACCAAAACAGCCCAGAGTTAGAAGGATCTATGTAGATATGAGAGTGCCGAATATCACAATTAAGCGAGAGTACCACCTGACACCCATGGTGGATGACATCGTGGGTGAACTCCCAGATTCTCAGTGGTTTGATTACCACCAAATACGCTACACCCTGACTCTTTGCCAGATAACCACTTTCTTGACTCACATGGGACTCCGAAGGTAAAAAAGGTTAAACTTCAGCATCTCCATTGCTGCCAAAGTTTTTCAGAACATCATCAAGGAGGGACTGACCGGACTACCAGTGGTGTTAAATGTCAGTGATGACATTTTTATCCACGCCCCAACCCCTGAGTGCCACCTCACTCGGCTGAAAGCAGTGTGTTTCAACAATTAAAAGACAACGTATTGATGTTACAGTGAGAGAAATGTGAAGTCCTCAGATGAAGTATCAGGTTTTTGGATACTGTTTCTCTGCACAAAGAGTCGCACTTGACCCCGAAAATGTAAGGAACATTCAAGAAGCCCCTGCACCAACATCTGTATCTGGGGTCCGGAGTTTTCTCAGAACGATCACATACTGTGCCCGTTCATCCAGAACCTAGCCGACCTCACTGCATCACTATGTAAACTCACCAAAGCATCCACCGCCTAGGCGTGGGGTAGAGAGCAGGACCTGACATTTCAGAACATAAAGAAAGCACTCTCCGTGGAGAAAACACTGGCATACTTCGACCCCCGAAAGGAGTCATAGCTAGCTGTAGATGCCAGTCCCACAGACCTCAGAGTTGTGCTATTGCAGTGCCAGATTTGTTGAGAGTGGGCCCCTGTAGCCTATGCAAGCAGAGCTCTAACCCCAATGAGCAAAGGTACTCCCAGATTGAAAAAGAAGCTATCATTTTTACATTTACTTGTATGTTCACATTTAATAGCGTTCATAAGTCGCTTATCCCGCTCTTCAGATGGGCTGCCTCTAAGCCACCACCCAGAATCGCAAAATTAATATTACAGCTTCAAGAATATCAGTTCACAATCGAGTATCATCCGGGGTCACTATAGCCAGGTGATTTTCTCCCTCGACATGCTCGGACGGCAATCCCTGAAGAAGAAGAAGCTGCCTTGAAACTGAAGAAAATGTGACATTGGTGTTCGAGCGAGGCAGACCGCTCCCCTTGTCTATGTCTGAAATCATGAAGGCCACCCAATCAGATGATTGCTTTCAACCAGCCATTACAGCAGTTTAGACAAGCAATTGGAAACTCCTCCACCCACTCTGCTCATCGAACTGAGGCGGTACAACTAACTTTACAATCCTCCACTATGTATGCCATGAACTGACAGTAAAACCGGAGGGATGCCTCATGATGGCCACGAGACTGGTTCTACCTGTTAGCCTGAGACAGAGGGCAGTACAACTAGCGCACTGTTCCCATCAAGGGGTTGTTAAAGCCAAAAGTCGACTGCTCAGCAAAGTCTGGTTCCGGGGACTCGACCACCTTATAGAACCAGTAGTGCAAGCCTGTGTGGTGTACCACCGACTCGGAGTCCTTACCCTCCAGCCCCAGTCATAAAGGAGGATAGCCCTGAGACTCCATGACAGCAAGCCAGCACCGTCTTTGGCAGCCTTCCAAATGGCAAGCACATGCTAATAGTCATTGATGATTTCTTAAAGTACTCTGAGATAGAGATAGTGATGTCCACGGCATCTGCAGAAGTAATGTCAAAAGTTTTAAAAAATCATGACGACCCATGGGCTCATAGATGAACTGCACACTAACCATGGACCCCTATTTAATGGGCGAGAGTGGACCAAATATTTTAAGTCTTGGAATACAAAGCACCGACACATTACACCTCGATGACCACAGGCCACTGGGGAAGTGGAAAGTTTTGTGTAGCTGAGTCAGAAGGAAATAGCATAGAAAGTGCCATAGACACCTTCTTAGGGAATACCGAGTAACGCCTCACACCACCAGTGGAGTATCACCCAGTCAGTCGTGCCTCGGCCGATCCATAACTTCTACCATTCCCCATCAGCCAACATTGACTGCTCCACCTCATAACCCCAACCTCTCAGCCAAAACAACTACGCCAGCCGCTGAAGGCAAGCCAAGCATCGTGACATTCAACCCGGGAACTAGTGCTAGTGAGAGGTCACCATCCAGGTGGAAAGTTACAGCTCTGTTTGAACCAGTCCCATGTGGTCACAGACATCATAAGAGCAATGATCACTGCACGCTAAAGCGCAGAATGCATCACTTGAAAGGTCACCCAGTTTAAAAGATTTTGAAGCATTCCAGAAAGCACCCTGCCAGATCTGGACTCTCCCTACTCCAGAGAAAAAGAAGACCCTGAGGTCATTGCTGAGATCACAACACTAGTGTCCAAACCAAGTGATCAGAGTGTGACCCAAAACAGTAGTGAAGGGTCGCAAGCTGAGTCACAATCCATCAATAGGAACCCTCAGCCCGGACAAAGACTTGAAGGCAGTGCCCCCTCACAAACATTAACACAAAGTAGTGGCACGGAACAGTATCACCTCCAAGCTAATCCAGCTCCGTCACAGCAATTTAAGGACTTCGTGTTGGAGTAGCGAGTGTATTCCTCCTCGACCTGAGAAGACTCCATGCCTGTATTGTATTCATATTCTGTATGTCTTATTTTTGTCCCCATGGTGCTTGCTTCCCTCGGCATTTTATGTGCATGATTTCCCGGAAAGTGTTGTTTTCTGAAAGAAAAGAAGGAATATAATGTTGTAAATTTTTGGAATATCCCATTTCTTTCCTTTGCCAGAGGGGATTTATGAAGCCCCACCTTTGATCTCTGGGGCAAGGTTTGTCCCAGTGCCATGCATAGAAAAATGTAATAAATAGTCTGACCGTGAAGGCGGGGCAGGGAGAAACAGTCAATATTGCATGTGGTGCCTGTTTGTGTGAGCTGCCGAACGACGACTCCAGGAATAGCTTGCGCAACTTTTTCTCTCTGTGGGTGATGCAGAAATAGGTGAACTCTATGAAGTAGCTTAAGGTGCTACTGTGAAGCTGGTATGATTGTGTTGTTTCCCTTTAACTTTTTCTTCCATTGGAGTAGCTGTTCTGTCTCCTTTGGTGATAAAATAGTTTTCTCAGATTTTTATTATGGTATGTTTTGATCTTGTAATTAGGATCTCATTTGACTCTGTGTTGAGGCGTAATCAATCTTAAGGAATCCACTGCTGAATGCAGTCTAGCCTATCATGGGCAATTTTCAGATCACCTTTTAGCGTTATTATAATCTGCATTTCCTCCTCATAATGAATAAACTACCGTTTTGAAGTAATTTAGGCAGTGGTTGAGTAAGCTACAGGGAGAAGCAAGAACCCACTTGGACCCCACAGGTTACTAATTTTCAACTGTGCCTATTGATCTGAAAGACAGCATGCAAGCCATTTCCCAGCGAGCAACACCCTTGCCACCTTATGTCCCAATTAAGATACTGTCAACAAGGGTGGAATCAGCTGCTATGTCTAAAAACATCAATAATGCAGTCTGTCCTTTGTCCATGATATTGAGAATGGTGTTTTGAACGTTGCATGAAAATGCCTCTTTTTGTATGGTCACCCCCATTTTTTCTGGACTGATACTGCTGTTTTTCACTCTGCACACCAGGACACTGCTAACTAGGCCCCAGTGCATGTGCCCTGACCCCTAAAGTGTGTCAAAATTTCCTACACACCTGATTGGAATTTTGGTCTTACCCATAATTACCTTGTATACGATACAAAAAGTGTACCCAGGGCCTCTAAGTTGAAAGTCACCAGTGGACTGGAGCACATATTATGCCACCACTAAAGTAACAATGCAAACATTGTCTGTGTGCCTCCCCCTGCAGCCTGAAGTGCAGTTTTAAAACTACCAATTCGACCTGTCAAAATAAACTTCTTGCATTACCTAAACCTCCATTATTAATACTTATAAGCCACCCATAATGTAGACCTTAAATGCCCAAAGGGCAGGGTGCATGGTATTTAAAACGTAGGACATGTATATTTTGTTTTACATGTCCTTGCAGTAAAAAATCTCCAATGCCATTTTTCACTATGGCAAGGCATTACAACACTTTATAATGCTTAACTTCAGTTTTGGAATAGCTAGAAAAATGATTCAAGGACTCATTTTAATAGTAATATAAAATCCAACAAAATGGTCAAGTTGAATTTTTTATTACTATTTTGAAAATTACATTTTTAGAAAGTTGTCATTTTCCTACCTAAGCCAAATGTGCCTTTCTGTCAGTGTTCAATGTCACCTGACTGTTGTTGACTCCCCTGTGGTGAGGTGTGGATTGCTCCTAGGCAGTGGACAAATGGCTTGGGTGTGGGCAGATGTTTCCCTCCCTGAGCAGAAGGGCCTGAGGCTGTGCCCCGCGCCTTCCTCATCTTCAAAGAATGCCTGCCATCTCACTGGCAGCTGTAGCTCATAGATAGGCCCTTTTGTCTTCATTGGCCAGCTTTTCCCTAAACCAAGTGGGAAGGGAAACCACCCCCGAAATGGTTTGGCGTGACCACAAGGGAGCGTTTACCCATTATCATAGTCACTCCACTGGGTGGTCACAGGGAACTCTGCCCAGGGGAAGAAAGATTCTGCCATGTTGGTTTTAGGGAAAGAGGGGTAGACTAGGATAGTTTACAGTAAAACACAGGAACTGCTGCAAAAGTGGGGAGGGTTTCCCCTGGGAACGTTTCCCCTATTGGCCATGGAGGGGTTAGTAGTCAACTCTACCCACCACAGGCCAGTGGCGGGAGTAAAAGTGGCACCACGGGCCACCCTCTTCTGAACACTGTTGGACCTGTGGATGACAGAATAAGGACTGCACCTGCTGCTGTGACCTGTGAGGAAAACCCGAAGGGCTGTACCTGGTTGCACTTGTACCTAGGACAAAGAAATAAACTACAAGGGTCAGTTGACTGACTTCCTGATAAGCTATGGGTGCACAAAAGATTCAAGAAGCCCACTTTCCTAAAGAGCGAAGCTGACCAGTTTAACTGGACCTGCCTTGAACTCTGCTGGTGGCTTCTTCTGGAGTGACTGCTGAATCACAAGTGCTGTTCCTGTGGCCCTGGAACTCTTAGCTAGTTTTAGAGTGTCATCCTCCTGTCCAAACTGCACTTTTTCCCCTGAACAACCAGCGGAAGATTGGGACTGCCGTCAAGTCGAAGCAGTCAATGTCAAATTTGCGGTCAGCTCCAACTTGCTTGTCTGCCACGCTGAAGGAGAGCCTACTTCCAGAAAATTTTCTAATCCAATCATAGAGGGCTTCATCGAGAGCGACACCGATCCAACACTGAAAGCGACATCAAGACCTTCCATGGCATGGACACAAGAGGTCACCTGACTTGGATACACCTTGCAGCTTCCCCACCGACGACTCGTCAACAACCACTTTTTCTCCAGAAACATTTCCAAATCGGAAGATAACTCTTTGACCAGGACCTACCTGGGCCTTGTATCTGACCCATGGTCAAAACTTTCCTTTGTCCCAATCTAGCTAGACCAGTTTCCAACAGTTTGCAATTTGCCCTTTTTAGTGCTATTTTTATTTTAAACATTAAAAATTTATATCTCTGGTTCCTTTATTGAATTTTTGTCATTTTATTATCTTTTTGTTCATTAAAATATTCTCTAGTTTTAGAAACTGGAGTGGTATTTTTATTGTATTGGGCTTTTGAATTTTTACCTGTTTTGATATTTTTAAATGCTTTACACATTTTCTTAAGTTAAGCCTGTCTGCTCTGTGCCTGAGCTCAGGTTTAAATTACTGAAACCTTTACTGAACCTAACAAGGATAGATGGACTGACTGTAATGGCCTTCTTAAACACCTTTAGTATGAAAGCTGAGGTATAAATGGGGAGATAATTTTTAAGTCTTGTGGATTTTGGTCAGCTTATTTTCAAAGAGATGTTATCTGAAATATTTTTTAATTCCTATGTTATGAAACCAAATTTCAATGTTTCAATACCAAAATGTGGCAAAAACAGGGAGACTGTTATTTCCTGTATGACTTAACACTAAATGGCAGGGATCCCTGAACGCAGTTAGATTCAACCTCCAGAATATTTTATTAATTTAATTCCTGAATACCTCCTTAAAACATAACTGATCTAACCATACTGATTCCCATCTCAGTGATTGAGATATTATTGTATTTGACTTAATGGTTCTAAAACGACTGTCAGTGACTTGCTCAGTAGTTGAGATTTTGTTGTCAAAATAGTTGTGCATCTTTTGACAACATTAAGTTGCGGGGGAGTTTCATAATACTCTGGAACCAGGTTAGGAACAAATGTAAATGTTCTAAACTATGCACGTGTGCAGTGCTTTAATTTTTAATCCTTTATGAAAAAACACACTGGCTGACTTCCTGTATTGCTTTCTTATACAAGCTTCTAAATACTTAAATGGAGCTAGAATTTTCTAGGCTTTTTCTGCGAGTCTTTACAGGCTCTCCACGCCCCTTCCTTTAGCGAGAACCATTCTTCTAAGAATATTTGAAACTATTTTCCTTGCTTTTTCCCCAATCTGTCCTCTTGGGGTCATAGGTATCACAAAAATCCATAAGAGTTTTATTGTACTTAGTTACCAAGGAGGTTAATATTAAATACTGTTTCAACATATTCTGTATCAGGTTTTTAACATTCGTATTGTTTCCAGCTCTCCCAGCTTTGTGGTGGTTAGTAATTGCTTCGAGTTGAATCCGAAGGGAATCATCTTCTTGTTAGTACAGCTAATCACCTGAGTTGCTAAACTATCACCTTGGTCTTGTGGAACAAGAGCCAATCCAAGGTAACGTGTGGTCTTTCTTATATGATGCTAAAACATGGAGCTTGACGAGATGGCCATAGATCTTTTCAGTGCACATCCTGGTTATCCCCAAATCAAAGGTTCAGGTCCCTACAACTAGTACTTTGGTCTGGGGTAAAATAACATCAAAAACAATAAGAGGCACTCATCACCTTTCGGTGGACATTTTGCCAAAACAAACAAAACAGCGTCCATAGGCGAACGGGCAACACTTACCATCAAGTGTACAAAAGCATCTGATATCACCAAATGGATCTGACATGCTACCAGGTTCACTCTTTGCCATCCCTCCCTCTCTCTTTAATCCTGTTCACTCTGATTATCCCCTAATTCTCCAGCACTGAGAGCAGAGTAGCAATGCTCAGCTAAACCAAGAGCAAATGCTTTACTGATGGCATAGCAGAACTACTAAATCTAAATTTGTGAATCTTTGATGATGTACATGTGGATGTCTACCTTTGTAACTCCCAATTTAGGGTTCTTTTTTGAACGGCCTTTATTTTGGGAGCTTAGGTGTCCAATGGTTTCACAAAAATGATTCAGATTTTCTAAAACAGATTTGTTAACTTCTAGTAGAGTTGGGAGGGCGTGGAAGCTCTGGGGCTGGAGGGTAATCACTGATTATTCCTTGAAGCTACTATGGAGATTATGTTCCTGTGAAGAACTAAAAGGCACCTCATTTTGGAGGCACATTCTGACTGAACTGCAGATGTGCCATTTCTAGATTTAATGAATTTATTTGCATGCAGTCATTTAGAAACGAAATGCTCCCCTCCAGTGTCCATATGCATGTTATGTAGATGACATGTTATTCACATTTGCACAGCAGACACTTTCACCTGCCGTTGATTCTGCTACTTAGTCTGTGTGCATTCTGGAATATGCGTTACTATTCTGCCCTGGGATCTCAGGTGAAGTGCATTGCCACTTTGCTCTCGTGATATAGGCACTAATCAATCAACCAATCAGGATTTGTAAAGTGCAGCAAATCACCCGTGAGGATCTCAAAGGGCAGACATTGCTAACTGTTCCGAGGTGATCTGTATCAAACAGCCAGGTCTTGAGTCCATTCCGGAATTGCTGGTGCAATGGGGTATACCTGAGGTGCAGGGGAATGTCGTGCCAGACGCTGGCTGTCAAGTGTGAGAAGGAGCATCCTCTGCTGTTGCCTTGGTGGATCTGTGGGGTGGCTGCGAGGAAGAGGGAGGTGGATCGTAGGTGTCTGGTTGGTTGGAGGAAGGTCATGCGTATGTTGATGTATGCTGGTCCCTCGTTGTGCAGGGCTTTGTACTTGTGGGTCAGCATCTTGAACTTGTATCTCTTCTGGATCAGGAGCCAGTGTAGCTTCTTGAGGTGGGGAATGGTGTGGGTTCGTCTGGGAAGGTCGAGGATGAGTCTGGCCACTGAGGTTTGTATTGTCTGTAGTCTCTTCAGGAGGTATGTAGTGTTTTCTATTTAGAGTGTGTTCCCATTGTCCAACCTGCTGTTGATAAGGGCCTGCTTGACGATCCTTATGGTGCTGAAGAGACTGCGTTTATCTGATTCTTAATAGATAACTTGCTGTCTAATATTATGCTGAGGTTGTGGGCGTGGTCTGTCGGGGCAGGGGCTGGGCCAAGTTCAGCAGGCCACCATGCATTGTTCCATGGAGAGTTGTTGTTCCCAAAGATGAGGACTTCCATTTTGTCTGTGTTGAGTTTGAGACAGATGTCCTTCATCCAGTCGACGATGTTCATCATACATCCGTGAAATGTCTAGGGGAAGCCCATTTCCAATTTTTCCATAACAACAACATGATATTCACAAACATACATGAATTGGAAGATAAACATAGAGTGGTCAAGCATGGTGTGCACTACACAAAGGTAATGAACTTTAGGGTCCACCCTCTGGCTTCGGGTCTTGTTAGATGCATCAAAGTGGTATGCGCATGTGCTGTGCATGCTACCCTGAGTCACGTTTCTTAATCAATGATTTTTTTTTAATTCAAATTTACGAAGAAGTCACTGAGGATGCTGTATTCTGAACTTAATTTCTGGAAACCACTGAGGAATGACACACAATAAATACAATATATGCGCATGACACTGAAAAGAAGGAGGAAAGGGAGAGGTAATGGAGTGGTTGCAGGAGAACGGTCTAGATTTTGGGACTAGTGGAATAGTTTAATATAGTGGTTCTTAAGCATTTGACTTCTGTTGACCTGCACATAATTATTATTGGAATCCAGGGGCTGTCACTGAATTATTGTTGGAATCTGTGGAGTCCCGCTGAATCATATTTGGAATCCGGGGACTATGGCCTAAGCAATTTCGGTAATTGGAGCTCCAAATCAATACACAAAAATAAGGAAACAAACATTAATCAAACAAATGATGAAATCAGAATTTTAATGGGAAGGTTGGAGCTTTTTCTAAATTCAATTAAGGCTGCCCATCGTCCATCCTATATTCTGTTTGACTGCTCCCAGGAATCAATCGGAGTATACCAACTTAATTTTTTATCATAGAATTTCAAATTCCTTCACATTTACAGAATGTTTTAAAATCTTCAATTTTACATTTTGGTTCTTTACTTCATTACATTTCTTGATATTGTTTAATTTTCTAAGCAGTCGAGGACCACCCTACGTAGGCATTGCATGCGCCCAGGGGTCCCCGGACTACAGGTTAAGAACCACTGGTCTAGTAAAGTAAATCCAAGCGAATTCACATATATTCCTAATGAATGCATGAACACATAGAAGACAACAATATCAAATAAGAGAAGAAAAAGTAATATATACAACATTTCAGCCAAGTCATTAGAGAAAGAGGGGCAGAGAGGTGGGAGGTCTGAAGACATGAATCAATGAGGCAGATCCAGCTGACATCCTTTCAAAGAACCAGTGCTAAAGATAGCAATTACAGCATGTTGGAGAAATACAAACACTTGTAATTGAACATGCAGACAATTTTTTCAGATTTATTTAGACAGCTCTTCACCCTTGGGGGGTCGGAGGGTACATTTCGAATCCTACATTGCCTGAGTGTAGAGACTTTCTCAACAGCAAGCAAAGAGGTAGTCCACATTGGCCCATAAACAGGTATGCCTTCAATATTTTAGAAATCGTGTAGATCTCTTAGTCTGGCCATGGACTGGAAAAGGAAGCAACTGGAGGTATTCCATGTTTTCCAAATGTGGTCCAGTATGGTGCAAGCTTAGGCCAGGACCAAAGGACTGAGTGGCATATTTATGTAGCTTTCATGCTGCGCAGCGCAGCAAGCTGCCTTGCTGTGCTGCGTAAAAGAGTAGAAATGCACGGTATTTAACATAATATGATGCATTCTAGTCCTTGCCTTGTGCTGGCACTCTTTTGGCTGCCTAGAGCCAATGCAGGCACTCTTGGATCATTGTGCAATGATGCCTTTGTTGTAAGCAGGATTATTTTTGTGCAGTAAGAGACACCTCAAAATGAATGGGTGTTGCGGTGGAACGCTCACTGCAACACCCACTGCCCACCCCTTTCACGCTAACCATAGCGTGAAAGGGGGCCTTATGTACAAGGCAGCGTTAAGCCACGTTAAGTGGCTTAACGCTGCCTTGTACATAAGGCGCAGCCCCTGTCGCCACCACAACGTCAATATAGGCGATGTTGTGGTGGCAATAGGGGCTTGTACATATGCCCCATAATTTCAACGCCTTCAATGCCTTGAAGACAGTGTCCATCTTAGACTAGGGAAAAGTAGAGGAGGTTAGCAATAGGAAAACCAACAGTGAAAAGTGGTGCACCAGGTAATACATTACAATGCTGAGTAGACGAAGGGCTCTAAATGAGTGGGCTGCCTTTAGTATTGTAATGTTGGTGCATCGTGTTTCCCTATCCTATAAAAATGAGTTGGTGTAACAATCGATAGCCTGATAGGGATTGGTAGCATGGCAAAAACATAATTATAAAGTGGTGCAACCATCTTCAACCCCTGAACCTTATCTCTTTGAAATAGCAGTGGGTTCAGCTATTTAGAAAAATCCCTTTTAGCCTTGCCAATTAAGGGTTCTAGATTGTCAGTGAGGGAGCAGGGTTTTCTATATCTTAACCTTTGGGTATAATCATTAAATAACCCCCGCCACTGGTCGTATGGACCTTTCTTCATCAACAAAGAGAAATGAGGAGAAAACATCTACATAACAATAAATCATTAAAGACTTTTAGTTTAGTTAATAAAGAGAGTTAGTGTGAGTTAAAGGGTTTTATTTTCAATTCTTTTTAGTCTTCCATCTGTTTATTCATTAGATATTAATCTGTAGCTTTCAGCATTAAAAGTTAATATAATCCATCAATCGATATTTGATTATAAAAAGAACAAAATGTTCATTAGAATCACAGTCAATATAGTAATAATACAACAAGCGTGTTCCATAAAGGAAATTTCCTATTCTAAATAAGTTAGAATAACGAGAGAAAAAGGTGTCAGCTCAGAGACCCAATGAAAAGCTCTGATGACAGAGAGAAATCTATGCGCAAGCATGAAGCCTTTGCCTTATAAGCTGGAAAGTATTCTCAGCTCAAAGATATCAGCAAACAATTTAGTAAAATCTAACTAAGGCAGCCTCTCATGAAGAAAAAGCATCAGTAACTCAAAAGAAAGTCTCCATTCCGCGAGTTGGGAAAAGAAATCCTATCCTACTCTAGGACACGCACTAGTATAAACACACACATTCTAGACTGCATATTACTTTCTTCCATCTTCTTCATCCTCCAATAGTATATCAGCAAATTCCTGGCAATAAACAAACTCCCCATTTTCTTGTAGGGTCACAATAGGCTTTCAGCCATTGAACCTTTAAAAGTTACATCGTTGATGTTTTGTGGTCCAGACAATTCGTCCCCCATGAATCATCCTTCGGTCACCTCCTCTTCTCTTGGTGAGAACTCACTATCTAATACATAATAAGTGTCTATTCACAAGCTAACAGAAGGGTTCTGGAAAAGTACAACATTTGCATGAAAAAAACATTGTGCACAAACAACTTTTCAATATGAAAAACAGACCTTTCAGTGTTAATGCATTATTTTCAAGACAACATACCATCAACAGTAAGGCTAACTTGAATCAGCACTTTTATTCATTTGCAGGCTCATAACATTTAAGTATGATTATCCACTGTAAATTTCGCATTTAAACATATGTTCTATTTAAACACAACTTTGCACATTATTAATAAAAGCATTTTGTCAGCGAACAAAATTTGCATCAACATAAGTGACCATTTTCTGAAGCTTCTGTTCACCAATATTCCTAGATATTTGAGATTTTTCTAACAACCATTTAAACTGGTGTTCTTCCATAACCACTTGGTAGTACATCTAGATTATGGCAGAACCTCGCTTTTCTCTCAATTAATTTTGTATTGCAAAAATGTTGGAGAAACCTTCAATAAGAGACAGAAGAGAGATCAAAGATTTGGGTTCAAACCTCGAGAATCGGACATTATCAACAAAATACCTAACCATAAATTCTCCAACATGCCTTTCTGTACCTTGTTATGGAACAAACAGTATCCCTTCCGGGCTCAAAGCTAAGTACGCCACATGATGTCACACCCACTGTTAGGGGTGGGAAGGAAAAATGACCCTTTTCTTTATATAACCCTCACCCACTCTAGTAGTGGCATGCTTCATTATCGGGTTCACCCCGACTCCTAAAGTTCAGGGTGGGCTCAACCATATTCCAGGGCGAACTTATAAAGATAGGGTGTATGAGGGCGTAACTTCAAAGATAAAATTCCTCACCCACTCTTAAAGTATCCTTTGTTAGTAGAGTGGGAAGGAAGGCTAAAATATATTATAAGGGTGTGAGAATGTGATGGTCCTATGACCCTAAAACACCAATATGTTTCAGCCCTGTTCTACCGGCCTATATGAGGTCCTGGGCTTTCGTCAGGGTGGGTAGCGAAGAGGTCACTCCCCTAATGACGTGATTAACGTGTGGTTATTACTGAGAGCATGCAATTAGCCTTCATAATATATAAAAGGTGTACTTGCTGCTATTGGGAATTACCTGTAACGAAAAACATACAGTGTACATACCATCACATGCAGATGAGGATGCTGCATTACCGGGTACAGACAGTCTGCATCCGGAATAGTGATTCATACCAGTGCGTCCAATCCAATTAAAACCAGCGTCCCCTCATAGAGGTAGAGTGCAAAATCAAGTAAGGAGCGTCTTGCACCAGGTGCTGAGAGGTTTAGAACGGACTTACTTCGTCAAAGGTCCCATCCCTTCTGCATACCTAACTTCCGCTCAACTCCCCTGCTTGCAGTGGGAGGCTGACAGGAGCAGCGTTGGTTAAATACCCTTGAGATAAGGCCCGAACCACCGATCGGTGCTCGTGAGATGCCTCGCTTCTGTAATGGCACCGCCCATATTTGCTAGCATGGCGCCTATACGTCGAGAGCAGAAGCTCGTCAGAAGGCGGAGGTCGGACTACCTGTCTTCATGGTTACGCTCGGTTCGGCATGAGAGGGCCAGAAGATGGAGCATTCTGTCTATGCCGTGCCCACGTGCAAGAGGCCATCTCAGGCACACCTACGTGCAGGACGTGCCCCTCACCACGGAAAGAGGGCGGGCCGGGAGTGCTGATTACTGCGTATATCTCGACCAATCTCATTCAGTTTTAGTGAGGTGCTGAAGGGAGTGATTATGGTCAATGTAGTTGGCCCAGAGTTGGACCTATGAGCTGTAAGGGTGAAATGTTATTACTGGGTCGGCTATCAGGAACTGAGAGCCCCTCATGTCGCGACCTTCACTTAGCATAGAATATAATAGCAGGCAATCCTAAGTGGAGTGTTGTTGCCAAATTGTAGTGCAATGGTTAAAACTGAAGGTGTCTGCATATATTCTGTATGTAGGATATAGGTGGATGGTGGTGATGCATTTTAAGATACAGAATTTTGTTGGTTCTAGGGGATATCATCAATTAATCCTCTTTTATGCATTTACAATCTATACACCCACCTTTGTTCTTTTTTAAGGAGTGTTTTACTGTTCCCAGTCTGTGGGGTTACTTTCTCTATAATTGACCAGGATATGTCGGTGTCATTATGTTTCATTTCCAGAAAATGGGCTGTAAGTTTGGTTGTCATTCTTTGGCATCTTATAGTACTCCTGTGTTCGCTGATGTGAAGTTAAATTTTTCTGGTAGTCATACCAACGTTTTTGAGGTCACAGGGGCAAGAGATGATGTATATTACATTACTACTGTGGCAATTTGTATGTACTCTCTGTTCCCGGGGAGTGGTAAGTCAGAGGTCAGTAGTTTTTCTATGAGACGTGAAGGGACAGACTGAGCAATTCCCACAGGGGAAATGTGCCGTGACTGGGGGCAAGTCCCATAGCATTGTCCGGTGGTTCGTATTAACCTGTGTACTGCTACTATGCACCAATCTATCTCTAATACTTCTATTTCTCTTGGAAGAGTAGAGTGGTTTTTCAAACATCAGTTGCCAGTGTTTGTTTAAGGTGCGTTTGATCATGTTAGATGATGAATTATATGTACTTACAAAGATTCGCGAATTTTGGCTCTGGTTTGGTCGTGGTCCCAAGTAAGGCCTCTCTAGGAAGTTACAAGCTCTTTTTTGTGCTTTAGAGATAATACGTTCTGGGTACTCACGTTTTTTCAGTTTTTTAGAAAGGTTGTTAGCTTCTTTTTCATAGTCATGAGAATTGGAGCAGTTACGTCTAATTCGTAAGAATTGGCCTATTGGTAGGTTTTCTCTCAGTGCTAGTGGATGAGCACTGTTGTAATGTAACAGGCTGTTACGATCTGTAGGTTTTGTGTAGAGTGAAGTGCTCAATTTACTGTCTTCTGCGATAATATTTACATCAAGAAAGGACGCCTGTCTTTTGTTGCAGGTCATAATGAAGCATAGGTATGGGTTTCTTTCATTGAAATTCAACACTAGTGGAGTTGGATGCACACCTTCCTTTTCTCCATTAAACCATTTTTATCAACGATAATCTTCAAACGAAGGCGTGCTCACTGGATTCGTGCCTTGCCCTATTAGCACGCGCTTAATACAAAACACAATGTCGGGCGGCATCTCGCCCCAGTCCAGTAGTAGAGTGATATGACAGAAAGGTAGCGAGTTGAAAAAGTGTCATATAGGAAAGGGTGGTGACACGATTATTTGAGCATAGTGGAACGGGAATTCAGTGCACTATGGGAGTTGTATTTTTTGTAAATGAGGCTGCAGTTAGGCAGTAATGGTAATATCAGGTGTTTCGTTTTGAAGCATAATGAGTGAGCCATTAGGGCGGGAATTTGTGGTTTAAAAGTGGGTGATGTCACAGGGGAAGTAACGCTTTTTTGAGAAGGGAAGTCGGAAGCGATTTTCTGGCAGGTACGGGTGAATTGGTAGCGGGAATCTTGGCAGGTCGTTGAGTGAGTCGGGGAGTGCACGAGTGGAAATAAGGAGTAATTGCAATGTGAGACGGTATCAGGGGACCAAGGGGTGATTATAATGGGAGCATAGAGCATGGGGGAGTGAAGTGGGGGAGATTGATCGAGTAGTGTTGAGTGCAGTGTGAGTAAGAATGCGACATGGGGGATAGAACGCGTGAGTGGGAAGGATTTTGAATGATAATGTTTTGGTTTAAAGTACGTGTATGTGGAAAAATTCGGAACGTATGGATGGGAAAATGGTGTGTCTTGGGAAGTTTGAGATAATGTATGCATTAGATATAAGTGTTTGGGTAATAGTAGAGTGATATGACAGGAAGGTAGCAAGTTGAAAAAATGTCATATAGGAAAGGGTGGTGACAGGTTAGATTTAGGATTACGGTGGGTGAAATTTGAGTGACTGATATTAGTGGGGAGCAATTGGGGGATGCCATAAAATAATGATGCTATTAATGCATATTATTATAAAATTTTGTGTTGCACATAGAAGTAATTTGGTATTTGGGGCAAAATAAGATTATATCGTTAGTACAGAGTGTTATATATGTAAACTGGGCATAATACCATAATAGTGAATGTCTGTTCATTTACAGTTACCCCTGAAGAAGGGCCTGTAAAGCCCGAAATGCTTTGGGTCTAATAAAAGAACACTGCTTTGAACATACCATGCGTTTCCATTGTGTTCTTGAACGAGGTCCGGATGGACACATCCAGAGCATGTGAAGTCTGTGAAACAGCATGACATCATACACGTGGATTGAAAATGGAGTATGATGAAAAATTGAGCAAAACTTGGATTAATATGGTTTAAACATGGTTGAAAGTAAAGCAGATTGATTGGGATTATTCCCTCTAGCAGTGCTACTGGACTGGGGCGAGATGCCGCCCCACATTGTGTTTTCTTTCATTGAGCCATGTGTTGAATGTTTCACTCGTAATATTGTTGTCATGCCCGATCACCAAAATGTCATCAATGTATCGCCTCCAAAGGCGTATTTGGTCTCTAAAAGAGTTGTTAGTCCAGATGTTCTGTTCTTCGAACCAGCTCAAGTACAGACAGGCTGTTCTTGGGGAAAATGTACTGCCCATAGAAGTCCTGTGGTATTGTAGATAGATTTGGTTTTCATAGCTGAGGAAGTTCTCAGTCAGTGCCAATTTAGATAGCTCCATAATCCAACTGAGAGGGGCTGTCCATCTCCAGTCTTGTTCCTGTGCGAGGTCCTTAATGACTCGTAGACTTTCTTCCTGTTTGATACTTTGTATAATGCCTCCATATCAAGGCATAATAATGTTTCGTTTGCCGGATCATTCTCTGTTTCTTGTAGAATGGTCAGTAGGTGCTTAATGTCTTTTATGTAGGATATGGCCTGTGTTACCAACGTTCTCAGGAACCAGTCTGTTTATTGAGATATTGGCTCTAGTATTGAACCGATGCCGGACACGATGGATCTTCCAGGTGGCAGTATCCTTCCTTTGTGGATTTTTGGGGTGGTATAAAACCGCGTTGTTTTAGGTTTGGTTGTGATAAGAAAGTCTTTTTCTTTTTTTGTTATCCAGCCTTTTTCACTTGCCTCCTCCACTCGGCTGTTAATCTTCTTCTGTATTCTGCTGATGGGGTCAGCAGGGAGAATGGTGTAATGACTCTTGTCCTGTAGTAGGGATAGACAAGCGTGTCTGTAATCTTCTTTGTTCTGTATGACAATTGCACCTCCCTTGTCAGCTGGTTTTATCACTAGGTGGTCCTTCTTGCTGAGGGCATTGAGTGCTCTGGTCTCTTTATTTGAAAGGTTCCAGAATGTCGTTTTATGGGTTGGTGCATCTCTATATCTTTCATTACTGCTTCTTCAAAAGCCCACACTTCTGGGGGTATCGTTGAGGGTGGAGGATTGAAACTGGATTTCTTCTTCAAGGTGGTACAACCTTCTGCTGTATCCATCGGAGGGTTGTTTTGGAAGAAGACTTTGATACGAATTTTTCAGAAAAATTCAGCCAGTTTGCATCTCATTTTGAATTTGTCCAGGTCTGTAGTGGGGACGAACCCTAGTCCTTCATTCATAACTGTGATTTGGTCTTTTGTCAGAGTTTCATTGGAGAGGTCGATAAACATGTTCTTTGGTTGCTCGGGCCTGGTTGTTGTAGGTTCCGGCTCAGTGTGTTGGCTCCTTCTATTTCTTCGTTGCTCCATTGGATGTGTCTTCCTCCTCTTCCTTCTCTTTGTCCTCGCCTCCCTCTCCTGCCACTCTCCCTAAAAAATGTTGATTGGGGTTGAAGAAAGGTATTTGTTGCGGTGGTGGAGGACCTGGAAATGGTTAGGGGACGTAATTGCCTGGCCGGAACATCATTTGTGGTTGGTGATAGGTGGCATGGGGATAACTTCCTCTTTGTTGTCTGCATCTTCCTCTCCTGTTCCTATTGGAGTTGGAATTATCACTTGACCAGTCATCTATTTCAGAAGATGTTGATCCAGAGTCACTTCTCCCTGTTGAGTCTGCGTTGGGCTCATTTTTCTTGTTGTAATTATCCTTAATACAGGGATAGACCCGTTTGTGTGAACTTTTTAGGTCTTTCTGGAGTTAAGGGATTTTGCTCTGTAATAGGAAATCTTTATGTTCTGAGATCTCTTTATTGATCTTGTCCAGTTTCTTTTTGTAAATGGTGATCCTGATCTGGCTTGTCTTGATTTTGATAAGTAAGGCATCGGATAGGCGTTTTGCAGTATTGATAATTAGTAGTAACCAATCTCGTGTGCATTGCCATGCGATGAAGGACCATTCTTTTCTGAATAAGGGGTCTTCAAGGAAGATCCGTGTTTCATTGGTCACAATGAGTCCTGAGGGAGCAGCATTGCTTCGCAGGTACTCAGTCATGATTATCTCCTGTAGGAGGGTTTTCATTTGTTCCCTTTTTAATTCCTTGACCTCATCCCAGTTCTGAGCTTGAGCCAAGCTCTGGGTAATGTTGGTGTCTGGGAGGAGGGAGGGAGCAGCAATGATCAGTAATGCCATCTCGTCTGTATAGGTGAGGCCTAGTTGTTCCGTCATTATTAAACTCTAACGTGGGTACAAACAGGTAGACACAGGTAGCTTAGACAAATTGAAACTAGCGCACAGCTGCCTAAAAGCCTCAATTGTTAGCAGAAAAAGGAGGATTGAGAGAAGGAAGCTTTGCCTTGAACCTCATAGATCTCAAAAGTATCAGAGAGAAACCCCCCACAATCTAGTTGGGCTGTCCTATGAGTATATAGCCACTATAGACTTAGCCAGGAAACAGTGAGTTAAAATATTTATTTTCCAAATACCTCATCGATCCAGGAGTTTGATGCCTATTGTATTGTTAGATGAGCGTTCTGATTTCTTGTTCCAAAAGGGAGTGTTTGGTATTACAATTTCCATTAAGAAGGCTGAATCTCTCATCATCATTCACCTTGTGATGGCCTAACTAGATGCCTATATTATGTGAGCAGAAGAGACTGAATATATATTGCCTTCAAGACATAAATGAATATGACCTCTGAGAAGACATTTTGTCAGCTGCCATCTTGTATTTAGTGATGTTCACCTGCCACCATTATGCTTAGGGAGTTAGGTGACATAGGTTAACTACTAGCGGTATTGGAGAGTGGAATCACTTGTCTTCAAGTGGCTTCAAGTATAAAGCAATCAGAAAAATCAAAAAGTACTGAGTTCAACGCTATGAAGAAATCAAGTCTTGAGCATAAAACATGAACAGAAGAATTGTGGTGTACTTTGTATCCCTAAAGTGCTCCGGCTGCCATGGGTGTACAAGACTTGAGTTTTCGAAGATGCCATATAGCGTTACCCTCTCATTAAAATGGCTCTATCAAGTGGGCCAAGTTTGTACTATAGCAGCTTAAGTGAGCGGTTCCTGTCTTCCCCCACTACAACTTACGCTTTCTCAAATTAAGCCATCAGTCTTGCAACTGTGGACAATGAAGTGGCTTTAGTAGTATCAAGAGCTTATACAGACTCTACAATGAGCCTGCAGACCTGGTAATCTATCTTTGCAACAATACACCTGTATTCAGGATCAGCTCAGGTTTTCAGGATTCTGGCAGGTAAAGACTCTTCGAAAACCAAAGTGACCCCATATTTATTAGAACAACTGGATGAAGGAGATGGGGAGGGTGTGGTTTGAACAGTGCTGCTATTGCTTACTCAGAGTGTGAAAGGTGGGTGTTGTGAAGGAGTGCGAAATCTTTCTAAATAATTATACACTATTCCATTCTATATACTGAGGGGGGACATTGATGTTTGATTATGTCATGTTCAGTGGTTTTGGTAGGTTCCAAAGAGGAATGGTGGGAGCGGGTGAATAGACAAAACAGAGGATGCAGATGGACTCTGGCTAATGAGTAACAGGGCCTATAACTCACAGAAATAATATTTCAGTTGGTCACAAAAATAAGGTCACATATGTGGACAAAAGGAAAAAGGTGAAGATTCCCTGAGATGAAATCCTATGAAGCAGAGGGAATAGGCGCTGGGCTGGTAAAATATGGATGGTTCATCGACCACCTAACTGGGAAAGAAAGCAAAGGAAAATAGAAGAAAGGTGATGGTAGTGATGCTTATCTTAATGGTCTTTTGCTGGAGGGCTGTTTTTCCAGATTCCAGATTTGGGGTGATGGGACATTGTTCTGTAGTAGAATAAAGGGAGGTCAGGTTGACTTTCCAAAGGATCCAAATTGAGTAAAATATGCAATACGTAAATTGTACTGATGGGGAGAGAGAGGACGCAGGTAGGAGCGAGTGCTATGTAGATGAAGACAGAATGACCAAAGCCCAGGCTGGGACCTGGCTAAAAAGGGAAAGGAGTCACAATGCTGACTAGCCCAGTCTAAATCTGACTGGGGTTTCACAACGATTCAGTTGTGCAATAATAATGGAAGATAAAATAAGGAGATTGATCATTTGAGCCTAAAAAGACTAAAGTAATTCTGGGACTCATTAGGTGGCAGACCCAATAGGGGGCTTCTTCTCCCTGTGGCAGGAGATGTAAGCAGTTAGTAGATACCACTTTGTAGGTTAAATATCAGGCAACAGATATATCAGGATCAAGTAGTTAATGATATGCTAAGCCTTTTGTCGTTCAGTGCAGAACAATATTTGTCTTGCTCCTTGAATGCTGTACAAGAAGTTTGGTCTCAAACATCTCGGTCCTGACAGTGAAGAGCCACCCATCAAGTGGGAAGGTCTTCTGAGGAGTCATGGTTGCATGTCAATAGATTCCTTTGGTTTTCAGGCCCCCAGTGCTTGCAATGTTCAGCTGAGATTTCCATGTGTCACAGTCCTCCATCGCATCCAGAAAATATTCCATGTTCTCTGGGTCAGCAAATTATCTTGTTTTGTTATCCAATGTGATGATCATTGGCAGCAGATTTCAGGAGTCCAAACTTGATGTACAATTTCTTGAGTCTGGACAGAGAGGGAAATGCTTTCTTCTTCTGATTAATGTCACATGAAAAGCCTGCCAAAATATAGATTGACCAAAATTATCCCTTCTTTCTCGTGGGCAGGATCACCTGTCTAGTCTGTCAGTACCTCAAGAAGCAAGCAATCATTGGTCTTAGGGTAAAGCAATCCTTAGGGTTTATCGGATATAATCCTGTGGACCCTCTGAAATTCAATCTGTAGTGAGAGGCTTGTGTACAGCATATCAGGAAGCAAGTCCTCCAGAAAGTCCATCCCGTCATTCTTTTCTGCTTTTTTAAAAATTGTAATAAAAGTGTACTATGCCCCTTTAAATTCGCTATGGATACACGCAGGTGCCACAGGTCATTTTCCCAATCAGATAATTTATCCAGACTTTCCTCCAGGTCGGTGAACCTTTCCTCTGAGGAGTCGAGATGGTTTGGGAAAGAGGAAATGTCTGAGTTCTGGATTTAATGACCGGGGATACTGTAGCTGTGCTTTTTAACCACTGAGCCTAATGACACTCCTGAAGACGAAATACCCTTCATAACGGATTTCAGGGTGATTTACAGCATTGTGGAGGTGGCCAGGCATGGCTACATCACTCCCTGATATCACCTCAAAATGTATCAGTTGACTGGAGGACCTGGAAGAAGACATGAAGCACCCAAGAACGTTGCCACCAGACCCTCTGTGGGAAAACCATCAGTTGGTAAGTTCGGATGGCACTTCTGGAATGCTGTCAAGGTGTTTCAAGTCAAAATATTGTTAGCAAAAGAATAGTTTCATAGAAATATCATGTCCTTAGTATTGTTTACAAAAATATTGTCTAATTGGGTCTAGATGTGTTATCATTAACTCCCTTGGGGGAGATATTTTTTTTAAAGTTATTGTAGACACAATATTTCCGTCTGGCAATATTTTGGCCATGATTATTTGGCACCTTATCTTGTCAAGGGATCAAGGACATACAGCTTGGAATGAGTATGGTATCACAAACAAATAAAAGGTTGGTATAGGGGCTGTAAGAGGAACCGTAACACCAAGGAATCAATGTAGTAGCTGCCACAGGATTCACTTAGCAACAGAGCTCGGATTCCTTGCCTTGAGAGGCTGGGACTTAGGAGAAATAATATGCCCCATGTCATGGGCAGCAAGAAGTAAAAGAAGTGTGAACTTTACTGGCAAGAAGGAGGCCAAGC
Organism: Calotriton arnoldi; assembly: GCA_963921515.1. Classification (NCBI taxonomy): domain Eukaryota; kingdom Metazoa; phylum Chordata; class Amphibia; order Caudata; family Salamandridae; genus Calotriton; species Calotriton arnoldi. Next base: position 2,274,805 of record CAWUFW010001726.1, read on the forward strand.
CCTAATAGCTCCACGAGGAAAAGAATGATAATTCAACAATTGGCACTTCAATATGCAAGAAGAATGGCAACCATCCGCACATTTATAAATAGATTTCTGAGTAGAGGGATATAAATAAGAAAATGTGGAGAAGGTTAGCAATGTGAAGACTGACAAATTTCCACTCCATTCCAAGACGGCCACCACCTTGATGCCGAGGGAGTGAGACGTATATTACAGTCACAGAATGGAGGTAAGTTCATAAAAGAAACCCGTTCACCCTGCCAGAGGCTCCAGCAAGGGGATGCTTGTGGTTCCAGTGCAGCGGCAAGAGACATGGAGGCTGGAGGTGGTCAGTCTCTGGCAGTGGAGTAGTGAAGATGGAGTTTCAGTTGCTGGAGAATTAAGCTGCAGGCAGAAAATCAGCCTGGCCAGATGAGGCAGGAACTAGTAAGGGCCCACATGGCAGGTTCATCTCTACAGTGGGCTCCACAGGGGAAGTGGGCCCTTTCTTAAGGGCTTTCAATACTCCCAAATATAACGTTCTGGTCACAGCAAGGACAGATAGTGAGACATGGGGCACTGTATTCAGTGGTAGTAATGCCTGTGCGAATCCCAGCTGACTCGAATGTTTGCCCCCTGGGTTGTGTTGTTGCATGCATTCAGATCAGGGATTGGACATAGTGGGAGTCATCTGGGCAACCAATCAGGACCTTGGAGCTTGAAGAGTGTGGGCCCTGCAGATCATTAAAGGATGGTGGTCGTGTTGCTGGTAGTCAAGCCCTATCTTCTCTTTCGATTGATTTTTGATTTAACCTGCAGTGAAAATGTGCAGACTATGTGTTGTGTCCCTGAAGTGCCCCTGGCCCCAAGGAACACCAGGACACCAGTAAGGAGTTTCTGCTTCTTTATTTCTTGCTCCCACCTCGTGCTTGCAGGCACGTCCCCTCACGTCTTGGGTCTGCCACCAAGTGTCCCGTCCCCTTCCCTGACCGGAAGTGGTGTCCGGTGGCTGGCGCTCCCTCAGATCGTGTGTAGGGTCCTAGTGCCCTCTGCACCACATCACAATATCTCCCCCTTTGGTGGAAAAGAAAAAGAAGAGAGAGAGAGAGAGAATACACTGGCAGGCCATTGGACAGAAACCACTGCCATCATTGTTCTTATTTTGCTGCGCTGCTGGTTGTTGTTGTTTGCCGCCCCACCACTATATTTCCTCGATAAGTCTCTTTGGCCTTCTGCTCACTCTCTTTGGATATGACACTTCTGTTTCTTCATTCTGCATCCCATCCACTGGATCTCTTCTATCGCCGTGGTGTGATGTCCCTTACATGCTGTCCATGACTTCCTCTTTAACATTTTTTGCGTTGCTCTTGGGAGCTGGCTCTCCTTTGTCCTCATCTGATGTCCTGAGTCCCTTGAAATGTGAGCTATTTCTCGCAATCCGGTAGGGGCCTGATGCCACTGTTATCATGGGACCCCTGACATTTGTTATCGTTAGCGGTTCACGTGAGAAAATGCTGTCGGACTTCCTTGCTTGCCTTTGACGCACCAGTACTAAGTCCCCTTGCTTCAATTTGGCTGATGTGGCATGTCTCCGTGCGTCTGCGTATACTTTCATTTTTTCCTTCACCTCTTGATCTCTTGCGGTGATGCTGTTGTGCTCTGGTGGCGCTTTTGCCTCTAGCTGGGGCAATCTCGTCCTGCTTGTACGTCCCAACATCAGTTCTGTTGGGCATCTTCCTGTGGAACTGTGAGGGGTGTTTCGGTAGTCTCTTAGTATTTGACTGAGAGCCTGGCCCACGGAGATCTGTGCCAGTTTGGCACGTTGGACTGCTTTCTTTATGTTTCCCATGAATCTTTCCACCATGCCATTTGCTTGTGACCACATAAGCGTTACCTTCCTGTGGTGGATGCCCAGGTACGCCATGAATTTGCAAAACTTCTCCCCCCGAGAAGGGTGGACCATTGTCTGTCTTCATCGTTTGTGGGGAGCCCCATGCTGCAAATATGTCATCTAATATTGGCAATGTTGCTGTGGCTGATGTTGATGACACTTGTCGTACTATGGGGAACCTGGAGTATTCATCAATTACTACTAGCAGGTAGTTGTCAGTGTCCAGTGGCCCATAGAGGTCAGCGGCCAGTGTCGTCCACACTGCCCCAGGAAGGTCGGCCATCTGCCACTGCTCTGGCTTTGCTGGCCTTCCCGTTATTTGGCATAGGTGACAGTTCATTATTGTGTCTTGTACCAGTCGACCCAGCGCCAGGAACCATACTCTTCCCTGTAGCATCTTCTTTGTTGCTTCTATGCCTCTGTGGGACTCGTGCGCCAAATTCACCATTTGTCGCCGTAGCGTTTTTGGTATTATTATTCTTGTTCCTCTCAGTAGAACTCCTTTTTTCTGTTTCGGATAGCTCTTCTTGTATATTTTTAAATGCTAACACTTCCTCCCTTCTTATTCCTTCCCCCATGGGGCTGCTGTTGTTCACATGTCTCCACCTTTGCTGTCTTGTTGTTTTTACTGCTTGTAGAGTGGTATCACTTGCTGTCTCTCTTTCCAGCTCCGCCAGTGTTTTTGGAGCGGGGGTGTTTTGTCTTAACACAAAGTTTAGGTACTCTTCCGCCATGGAGGTGATCTCAGGTACCCGTGGCAGAATGTGGTGACATGTTGTCCGCTGGGTTGTGTTCCTTTCCAGGTTTATGCACTATCCTGAACCACCAAACCTGCTGCCTGTTGCTCGGAGGACCGGGGGAGAGCCAGGTATCATCGCGGCGCACAGCACAGCGCCTACGTTATCGCGCTAGCGCCAGGAGGCGAAACAAATCCGGCCTCAAGCTCCCGCAGCGTGGGAACTGCCAAACCTGCTGCCTGTTGCTCGGAGGACCGGGGGAGAGCCAGCAATCTTCGCGGCGCACAGCACAGCGCCTACGTTATCGCGCTAGCGCCAGGAGGCGCTACAAATCCGGCCTCAAGCTCCCGCAGTGTGGGAACCGCCAAACCTGCTGCCTGTTGCTTGGAGGACCAGGGGAGAGCCAGGAATCGTCGCGGCGCACAGCACAGCGCCTACGTTATCGCGCTAGCGTCAGGAGGCGCTACAAATCCGGCCTCAAGCTCCCGCAGCGTGGGAACCGCCAAACCTGCTGCCTGTTGCTCGGAGGACCGGGGGAGAACCAGGAATCTTCACGGCGCAGAGCACAGCGCCTACGTCATTGCGCTAGCGCCAGGAGGTGCTACAAATCCGGCCGCAAGCTCCCGCAGCGCGGGAACCGCCAAACCTGCTGCCTGTTGCTCGGAGGACCAGGGGAGAGCCAGGAATCTTCGCGGCGCACAGCACAGCGCCTACGTCATTGCGCTAGCGCCAGGAGGCGCTACAAATCCAGCAGCAAGCTGCCGCAGCGCGGGACGCACGCGGGCGTGCCCGGGCAAAGCCAGGGCAAAGGGCAGGCCCGTCTGCGCCCGTCAGAGCCCGGATGAGACTGGGCTGGGCCACCCCTCTTGGTTTTGACAATGGACTATTGTGCGCTATCTACCACAACGGACTGTCTACCTGAGGTTAGTGGCTCCCACCTGTTCTGTGTGTGTGTTATTACTAAAGGTTAAAAAGGAGCTTCCCACTTGTGGCCAATATTCCCTCCGCCACCCACAGCTACAAACTCACCAACCATCTGGAAGCAGTAACTAGGTTAACCTTTTTATCTTCTCCAACAAACTCTGATCTACTGTTTAAGCAGCCATGGGTAAACCAAGAACCATTGCCGCTCCTCAATCTGCACCCCCTCCACAACCTACTTCAATAGATAAAATGTTACAAAGGGCAATCGAAGCTGTAGCCACGGAAATCGAGCGGACGGAAAGGCGTCTTTCATTAACCCCAGTCATAGCCCCATGCACTATCACCCAGGACCCTGGTAGCCCCTCTTTGCCTTTACAGCAATCATTGGACATAACACCGGAACTCCCAAGGACACGCGCAAAGACCAGTGCAGTACCTAACACTGAGACACCCTTGGAGAGTATCGGCAAAAGAAAAGGGACTACCTCCGGCCCAAAGCGGAAAAAGCAAACAGCGAACTGAGTAATGAATAGTAATATGGGGGCAGTTGGATCAGGGGAGGCACCGCAGGTTAACCACGAGCAACCTCCCTGGGTGACCAACTTGGTGATGGACCTCCAGACTCAACTTAGGTCCATTATAAAGGATGAACTGAATATTCTAATGGACCGGGTCGATAAACTGACATTATTGGTTGATCATTGGGTGGGCAAGGCAGAGCTAACTTATAAGGGGGTGGAGACAACTAAATCTTTAGTCCTACAAATAGCACCCCATTCTACCAAGCAAGCCACTTCAGCCCCCAATTCCCAGATTAGCCCTATTAGGCCCAACACAACCAACCAGGATGCGACAGATCTCCAGCAGAGAATTCCACCGCCACAGAGACCTGTCACAAGAAACCACCCGCAGGAGACCCCCCAATAGAATGCCCCAGAGAGCATTTCCAAGCCCCCTCTGGTTGAAGCAATAGGACCAGCTCCCTGGCAACCAGGTCCAACTCCTGGGGCCAGGGAAAGGTTAGCAACTCTTGAAAAACCTCCTGTAGAAGAGATTGCTCTTCCATGTATAAACCTCCCCCCGGCCTCAACCCCATATGTTGTCGTGCTAGCAGGAGTACCAGAATTGATCAAGGGGTGTAGGGAGACTCATTTTGAACTTAAAAACAAATGTATTTTCTGGCTGGCAAAACACAAGCAATTCTCCCACAAAGATGCAAACAAATTTTTTTTTACACGTAGAGTAAGTTGGGTGGGCTGGAGACCAAAAGACATCCCTGGTGACTGTATAGTGATACATTTTAGAGATCCTTGGACTGTGCAAACCCTCCTAGAGTGTGGCTACCAGAGGGAGAATGGAGGTATAGTTGCCCTCCCTCTGGGATATTTTTTTCCCCCAGGGCTAAACCCACATAACATGAGAAGGATGGGTATTGATATGGGGATGAGGAAACAGAATAGGCCCCCTCTCAGACTGAATCTGGATCCCACTCGATATCCCCTTTACAACATCCCCGTTATAAATAGATATAGCCCTCTAGACTCAATCGATTGACTAACTCACACTGGGCCTACACACCCAAGCCCCAGTTGTCAAACAGACAATAGAACGAAATCACCACACCAGGACGTCTTTTTACACCAGGGTGGTCCCAGGGAGCATAAAGGAGATCTAGAGAAGGGGTGTGGGGGGAGTGCGAGTGATGTAATAAGCAAAAATTTGGAACTGACTCTTATGGGCCACTTATCACCCGATCGATCCCAACACAACTTACAGCTAAATCATTCCACTCTACCTCCCATTGTAAAGCATTTTCCAGCTGTAGCTAGCATTTGCAATTTGGGTAATGACCAAAGGGCGTTGGTGAGGATGGGGACAAATAACTCGCAAGGGGCCCATTAAAGGGCCAGTCCTCCACTCCCCACCCACTCAAGCGATGAAATAAGCCTAGTAGGTCTGCGACTATTATCCTGGAACATAGCAGGACTCCTCCCCAAACTGGATATTCCAGATTGGGGGTTATTCATAGACCAACACGAGTTATGCATGTTCCAGGAGACCTGGGCCAGGGCGGTAACCCACAGAGTGGGCTATGCGTCATATAGCACTCCTGCTGACCAGGGGGATAGGGGCAGGCCTTTTGGGGGTTTAAGTATTTGGGTTGGCGTCCACCTCGGTTGCAAGATTAACCAGATAGAGACACAATCTCGTGATATTCTTTGTATTTTTTTAACCTTCACCTCAAAAGTCAGAATTGCTCTGATTAACGTCTACTCACACCCGGTCTGCCATGGTCAAACCTCCAATACTCTTGAAATACAATCCAATTTCCTCTCCATAAGTATTTCAAATGAGGAGGACTCAGTCTGGGCTATTCCAGAGCCTAATATCACACCTATACGGGCCTGGACCCCGTTGGCCTTACAGATGCATGCACTTACACTAAGTTCTTCATTAAGGGCATGTAATGGCCGTTCTGCATTGGACAGCCCTAGGAAGCACACTTTTAATAGATCGGGCAGTCATCAATCATAGACTACATCCTAGTGGACATCAAATCGTGGCATAAGGTTCTAGACTTCAAGATCATTCCCCGCCATGAGAGTGATCATAATGTCCTTGTACTGGATGTAATTCCACCATATGATAGTCGCGCCTTTGGTGATCCCCCACAATCTGTTCCCGGCCTTATTCAGGCCAAGTTCCCCCCGGCCTTATTCAGAGTACGCTGGGGGGAACTTCTCCAATCACAGGATAAGCTCGCCTCCTTATACCAGCAAATTATTCCCCTACTTACTGTAGCATACCAACACTCTGCAATGACTGGTACTTCAACCTCCCAGATCGCACTCTCCAACAACCATCAAGATATGCTATCCATTCTGGCTTCCTTTTTCTTTACCAATAGAAAGAATAAGTTGAATAGAAAACCACAACATCTATGGTATAATGAACATTGTAGAGCAGCTAAGTCAGCGCTCCTAGTTGCCATTAAATCAAACAACAGACTGCAAATCAAGGCAACCAGGGCAATTTACAAAACGACCATAGCTAAGGCTAAAACCAGTTGGGAGTGTGAAAAATGGATTAACCTTAGAATTGCGCTGGAAAATCATGATATGCGGGCATTCTGGAACCTCATTAATACAGGATCGATCGAAGGTAAATCCGCTATATCACCAAACATAGGGGAGGAAGTTTGGAGAGCCCACTTTAAATCTTTATATGAAATGGCTGAGAAGGAAGTTGGGCTGACGACAATAACTCCCACTTATTTAGAGCCACCCCAACGAGATACACCCCTGTTCTCCCTAAAGGAGATTATGGAAGCACTGGGTAAGATTCTACCAGCAAAGGCACCTGGGCTGGACAAGATACCTGGCGATCTTTTCCGCTCTGAACCCTCTGTTTGGGCTCCTTACTTATGGTCTCTGTTCAATGCCATCCTTCAGGGTATGGCGATCCCCTCTACCTGGGCCGGGGCGGAAATCATTCCAATATACAAAAAGGGCTCTCCGCTTAGTCCTGCTAATTACCGCCCTATTAGCCTATTAGACGTAAGCCAGAAAATCTATGCACGTGCACTTCTGGGCTGATTACAGACCTGGATAGAAGAGTGCAACGTACTCACACCCCTCCAAGCTGGGTTTAGGGCCAAGATCTCTACCATCGATCAAATCTTTAGATTACAGCTCCTATACTGGAAAACTGTGACTATAGAGGGTGGCAGCCTCTATCTTATATTTGTGGACCTCAAATCCGCTTTTGATCTAGTTCCGAGGGATAAACTGTGGGGAATATTATTGGAATTAGGGGTTCCTGAATACCTTTGCCATGAGATGAAACGCCTCCACCAAGGCAATTTTGCTCAAATAAGGTACGGAAAAAATGGAGAGCTTTCAGCCCCCTTTCCAGTAGAGAAAGGCGTACGTCAAGGCTGCGTCTTGGCTCCGACTCTCTTCTCACTCTTTATAAATGGTCTAATAGAGTTCCTGATGGCAGGAAAAGACATTGATGCCCCTAGGCTAGCGAACCGAAAGATACCCACCCTGATGTTCGCAGACGACACTCTCTTGCTCTCAAAGTCTCCCATGGGCATGCAAAGGGTCCTCGATGTATTCAGTGCCTTTTGCAAAAATAGGGGTCTGGAGATTAATCTTCAGAAAACTAAATATATGGCGTTTAACGCAAAAAACAGTACTCGCCCAAACCCACGTTTAGATGGAAGGGCCCTAGAGAGGGTATCGATCTTTGAGTACCTGGGGATCACACTAACTGAGAAAATGAACTGGGGGGCCCAAATAAAGAAAGCTAGCCTAAAATTGGTTCAGTCCTCGAGGGGCATTCTAAAGGCGTACAATAAGTGCACTCATAAAGTAATAGGCCCTGCAGCCGAACTTTACAAGGTACAGGCTAGGGGTGCCACTTTGTACGGTGCCGAATTATGGGGCCACTGTTCCTCCAACCCCCTATCGCTTACAGAGAACTCCTTTGTCAGGCAACTCTTGCATCTTCCTGCTAGCTCCCCTTTAACTCTCCTTGGAATGGACCTTGGGTTTAGCCCCATTGCGGATGAAATAGTGTTAAGACCTCTCCTATTTTGGCGGCGACTGTGGAGTACCCCCGAGCTTGCCCCTTACAGGGACGAGCTGAGAGAAGTCATGAGCTTGCAAGGTGCAGGAAAACTGCCCTGGTTGGTGCACATAAGGAACACATGCCAGGCTTTGGGGAGGGCAAACCTGTGGAGTTCTGCTGAAGGATCCAGTATCGTGACCCCTAGAAAGGCACTAATTGAGAATTACAGAGAACTAAAACTGACACTGTTATGGAGGAATCAATCAATCAATCAATCTATTTGTAAAGCGCGCTACTTACACGTGAGGGTTTCAAGGCGCTGAGGGGAGGGGTGGATGCTGCTACTGTTCGAATAGCCAGGTCTTGAGGAGTCTCCTGAAGGTCAGTAGGTCCTGCGTCCGCCGTAGGTGGAGGGGGAGGGTGTTCCATGTCTTGGCGGCGAGGTGGGAGAAGGATCTGCCGCCGGTGGTTGCTCTTCGGATGCGGGGGACAGTGGCGAGGGCGTGGTCGGCGGAGCGGAGCTGGCGGGTGGGGGTGTAGAAGCTGAGGCGGCAGTTGAGGTACGTTGGTCCAGTGTTGGGGAGTGCTTTGTGTGCGTGGGTGAGGAGCTTGAAGGTTATCCTCTTGTTGACGGGGAGCCAGTGTAGGTCTTTCAGGTGGGGTGTGATGTGGCTGCGGCGCGGGATGTCGAGGATCAGACGTGCAGATGCGTTCTGGATGCGTTGGAGCCGTTTGAGGAGTTTCGCCGAGGCTCCTGCGTAGAGGGCGTTTCCATAATCCAGTCTGCTGCTGACGAGGGCCTGGGTGACCGTCCTTCTAGTTTCGGTGGGGATCCACTTGTAGATCCTGCGAAGCATGCAGAGGGTGTTGAAGCAGGAGGAGGAGACGGCGTTGACCTGCTTGGTCATGGAGAGGGTGGAATCAAGGATGACCCCTAGGTTGCGTGCGTGGTCGGTGGGCTTGGGAGCCATTCCTAGCGAGGTAGGCCACCAGGAGTCGTCCCATGCCGAGGGGGTGGATCCGAGGATGAGGACCTCCGTCTTGTCTGAGTTCAGCTTCAGCCGGCTGTTTCTCATCCAGTCGGCGACGGCCGTCATTCCCTCGTGGAGGTTGGTTTTGGCTGTGTGAGGGTCTTTGGTGAGGGAGAGGATCAGCTGGGTGTCGTCGGAGTAGGAGATGATGTTGAGGTTGTGCAGTCGGGCGATGTGGGCGAGCGGGGCCATGTAGATGTTGAACAGCGTGGGGCTGAGGGATGAGCCCTGGGGTACGCCGCAGATGATCTCGGTGGCTGTAGAGCGGAAGGGGGGGAGGCGGACGCTCTGTCGGAGAGGAAGGAGGTGGTCCAGTCCAGGGCTTTCTCTTGTATCCCAGCGTCGTGGAGGCGTGTACGGAGGATGTGGTGGCAGACCGTGTCGAAGGCGGCTGACAGGTCCAGGAGGATGAGGGCCGCGGTTTCACCGTTGTCTAGCAGGGTTCTGATGTCGTCGGTGGCGGCTAGGAGGGCTGTCTCGGTGCTGTGGTTGTGGCGGAATCCGGACTGGGACTGATCCAGAATGCTGTTTTCCTCGAGGAACCTGGTCAGTTGTATGTTGACGGCCTTCTCGATGACCTTCGCCGGGAATGGGAGCAGGGAGATGGGTCGGAAGTTTTTGAGGTCCTTGGGGTCGGCCGTGGGTTTCTTCAGTAGGGCGTTGATTTCGGCGTGCTTCCAGTCCTTTGGGAAGGTAGCTGTCTCGAGGGAGATGTTGATGGCTTTCCGGAGGAGGGGGTGCGATGACGGTGCTGGCCCTGTTGAAGATGTGGTGTGGGCATGGGTCAGCCGGGGATCCGGAGTGTACGGAGTTCATGATCTTGATGGTGTCGTTGTGGTCGATGCTGGTCCAGGAGGTCAGGCGGTTGGGGCGAGTGGTGGTCGTGGGGGTGGAGGTGGAGGTCTCGGTGGTTGCAGGGGCGGTCGCAGTGTTGAAGCTGTCGTGGATGTCTGTGATCTTGCGATGGAAGAAGGTGGCCAGTGAGTCGCACAGTTCTTGCGAGGGTGGGATGTCGTTGGAGCTGGAGTTGGGGTTGGAGAGTTCTTTCACGATGTTGAAGAGCTCTTTGCTGTTGTGTGCGTTGTTGTCTAGGCGGTTTTTGAAGGAGGCTCTCTTGGCGGATCTGATGAGGTGGTGGTGGTTGCGGGTGGCGGCCTTGAGAGCTGCGTAGCTTTCCGGGGTTCGTTCGCGGGTCCAGTTCTTCTCTAACTTTCGGCAGGTTTTCTTGGATGCCTGGAGGTCTTCGGAGAACCAGCTTGCTTTCTTCCTGGTGTGTCTGGTGGAGGGTTTGGTGATTGGGGCAAGGGTGTTGGTGCAGTCTTCGATCCATTGTCTGAGGTTGTGGGCTACAGTGTCTGGGTCGGTCGGGTCTGCGGGTGGGCTTTGGGCGAGGGTGGTGGTTAGCTGGTCATCGGTGACTTTGCTCCAGCAGCGTCGAGGCATCTGTTGGGTGCGGTGGGGTGTGAAGGGTTTCCGGAAGGTGAAGTGGATGCAGTGGTGGTCGGTCCAGTGGAGTTTGGTGGAGTGGTTGAAGAAGACGTGGGGGCTGGCTGAGAAGATGGGGTCCAGCGTGTGGCTGGCGGCGTGGGTGGGCATTGTGACGACTTGTCTGAGTCCGAGGTTGGCGAGGTTGTCGATCAGGGTGGAGGAGTTGTGGTCGTTGTTGTTCTCGAGGTGGAAGTTCATGTCCCCGAGGAGGATGTAGTCCGTGGAGGCGAGGGCTTGCGTGCTGACGAGGTCGGCGATGGAGTCGCAGAACTGTGGACGGGGTCCGGGGGGTCTGTAGACGAGTGTTCCTCTGAGGTTGGTGTTGGGGTCAGTGTGGATCTGGAAGTGCAGGTGTTCGGCGGTGCTGAGGGTGTCATCGGCATTTGTCGAGATGTTGAGAGTGTTTCTGTGGGCGATGGCAATTCCTCCTCCTACTCCGTTGGTGCGGTCCTTGCGGGTGATCTTGTAGCCTTCTGGGATGGCTATGGCGATGTCGGGTGCCGAGGAGGAGTTCAGCCAGGTCTCTGTCAGGAAGGCGACGTCTGGGGTGTAGGTGTTGAGCAGGTCCCAGAGTTCAACGGCGTGTTTTCTGGCAGAGCGGGTGTTGAGGAGGATGCATCTGAGGTAGTTGTCTTGTTTGGCGGGAGGTTTGTCGGGTCGGATGCTGGTGTAGCTGCACTCTCGGCAGGAGAAGGGTCCTTGGGTGCGCTTCGGGGTGGCCAGGCAGCAGGTGCGTGATCGTCCGGTGTTGAGTGCGTGGAGGGTGCTGGTGTAGGAATTCCCCAGGGCGCCTAACACAGGGGTTCATGGAAGTAAAATTGCAATACAGGCTAGAAGCGGCGTTAGATGACATCCAGCCGCTTCTTGCAAAGAAGTTATTCCTCCAGTTCAGACACGGGGCACTCCCGCTCCAATCGTTCACCACTAAGTGGTTGGGCGACCGCAGTCGAGACTGCCCCGTGTGTCAGAACGTCGAGGAAACTGAAATGCATGTACTTTTTTTCTCCCCTGCCTACAGGAGGCCAAGGTCCTGCTGGCTGGTACAACTGTGCAAGAATCTGGGCCTTAGACACTGCTCCGAGGCCCTTAGATTACTCAAGTATGATACCCAAATGCCCATTGTGTTTTCCATCTCACGCTTTTTGCACTCCATGTGGCATACTTGTAGAGCTATCCTAAAAAAAGAGGCAAATAGTTTATAGGCTAAGCAGCGCTCAGCAACAGTTTGCAATAACTCCCAGAACATGCACCCCTCCTTTTTACTATAACATTTGATAGTTGAGGCTTTGATCCATAACTATTTTGTATATAACCAGTTTTATAGGACTATTTTAATAATTTTTAAATGAGGGAAGGGAAGTGTATTTTTTATGTGTTTTTTTATGATATTCTGTTTGAATGAAATAACTCTGTGGCTAACACTGTCTATCTGATAATGCACACGCACTTTATCGCCCTGCACCTTATGGGGGAAAAAAAGTGGCGGTCTTCTGCAATAAGTATATTGCCAACTCCTATGCCTGGGGTTGCCCAGACGAGATGTTTTTTGTAACTCACGATCTTCGAAAGAGCAACATACTTATTTTAAACTGTTTTACTTATTTATGGATACCCTAAAGTATGCCGTTATAAATTGTATATATTGTACCATTTTTATGTGCTTTTATGGCCCTAGTGGCCGAAATAAAGTTATATTGACTGACTGACTGACTATCCTGAAGTCATAGTCCATCAGCCTTATTCCCCACCTCTCAATGCGCTGTGGTATTTTTGCGTTAGGGTTTCCATATATTGTAACCAGTGCTTGGTGGTCAGTTACAATGGTAAAATGTTTCCCATATATGAACATGTGGTAGTGTTCACACGCCCATACCACTGCCAAACTTTCCTTCTCATGTTGCGAGTATGCCCTTTCAATGTCCGATAAGCTCTTGCTTGCAAACGCAACAACTTGCCTGGGCGAGTCTCTTTCGGGTGTGTGTTGCGCTAGAATTGCTCCCAGTCCCACTGGGCTGGCATCGACAGTGAGCTTGGTGCATAACGATGGGCTGAAGTATGCGAGATGAACAACTGCTGTGACTGCGTGTCTGATGGCCTCAAACGCCTTGTCACATTCATCGGTCTGAGAAATTTCTGGCCTTGCTTCGTTAGGTCCCGAAGTGGGGTGCTCACTGTGGCAAAGTCTTTTCGAGCACAGTAGCTCGCTAGTCCAAGAAATGACCTCATTTCTGCTACATCTGCTGGAGGCCTTGCTTTTTTCAGTGTTTCCACTTTGCTGGGATCTGGCCTCATTCCTTTTTTTGAAAATATGTGTCCAAAGAACACCAGTTCTCCCTTCCCTAGCTCACACTTGTCCTCATTTAAGGTCAGGCCTGCTTGTTCCAGTTGGCCACAGACCAGGGCCTTGTCATGCTCCTCGTCTGCGCGTCCGAATACCAAGATATCATCGCTGTAGTTTAAACTGTTCTTTACTGGCCGAATCACCTGTCTTATTGTTTCTTGAAATATTTCTGCTGCTGATGATATTCCAAAGCTGAGTCGCTTGTAGCGAAAGAGACCCATGTGAGTGGAAAATGTCGTGATGTATCATGATTGTGGATCAAGCTCCAGTTGATGGCACCCTTTGCATAGATCTAATTTTGAAAACCTGCATGCTCCAGTGAGACAGCTGATCATGTCATTAGGGTGAGGTCCCAGGTGTCTTTCCCTTTCAATTGCCGTGTTGGGGATTCTCATGTCAACGCAGACGTGAATTTCTGATATGCTTTTCTTTGGTACTGCCACTATCGGAGATACCCATGGAGTTGGTCCGTCTGCCGGCTCTATGATGTCTTGCGCCAGTAAGCTTTTTATCTCCTCTTCCACTTGTGGCTGCAGGTGTATGGGTACTCTTCTGTGATGCTGAGCCACTGGCTTGACTGCTTCGTTGATGTGCAGTGTTATTTGTTTGTCTTTCATTTTACCCAGTCCTTGTAGTATGGCCGGGTGTTCTCTCAAAATGTTCTGTCGTTCTGACATGTGATAGGTCATTGTTAGGAGACCCATCACCTGTGCAGTGACATTGCTTAGGAGACACGGTGCTGGGATGTGTCAGCGTAGCACATGTACTTCCTCTTTTATTGACCTTTCTTTATATGTCAGTGTCTCTATGAATTTCCCCATGTTCACCACTGGTTTCCTTGAGCCCCATGTGAAGACATCGACAGTGGACGGCGATAGCGGCAGTTTCTGTCTCATCTTTTCATATTCTGACATGCACATGATGTTGCATGTAGCTCCACTGTCAAGTACAAAACTGGTGCTATGATTCCCTACCTCAATGTTCACCGTCGCCGCCTTCTTAATTTGTTGTTTGTCCACTAGTTGGATGTGCTCTGGTGTGCGACCTTCTGTTGATACATCCGACATCAGATACAGCCATATGCTGCCTCTTGCGTACTTGCTTCATCTGACTCAGCTGACGGACTGCGATTTGGTGTGTCCATGTGCTGTGTGTATCTACTTGTCGCTGTCCGTTGTCTTGCGGGTCTTCCTTGCTCACTTTTGAATTGTCCACTCATGCAGGCGCTAGCAAAATGGTTTCCTCTGTTGCATTTCCTGCACTTGTGACCCATCGCCGGGCAGGCACCAGCATGTGGGAATTCGAGCCCACAGCGATAGCATGTTCTTTCTTGTTTCTGCTTCTGGGGCGGCGGTGTTTTGTCTAGTTTTCTGGCATTCCCAGCGATGCGATTAGCCTGTTCCACCGTTCCTGCTTTCCCGTTTTCCATTAGCTTGGTATGTGCTGTTGCTCTGGCCTCTGCCCGAGCCATTGTTAGTATCTTCTCCAATGCATATAGTTCTTATAGTATTCGGGCATGGAACTCCACTGACTGACAGCCTTCGATGATGCGCAGTCTTATGGCCTGCTCGTTGTCAAATTTTTCAAACTCGCAGTATGTGACCAGCTTGCGAGTCTGGTTGCGAAATCAAGGGACTCCTCTGCCAATTGGCATGTGGTGTTAAACGTGTATCTGAGACAACGCAATTAACAACCTCCAGTCTTTTTTTACAACCTGTGTAGGTTACCCACAGTGCGGAAAACATTGGCCTCAGTCTACTTTTGTTGTTTGTGTTAGTTGAATTAAAATGCTAAATACTGAGCTCTGCCATTATCAGCACGCTGTCCCAACTTCTGACATTTGGCACTCATAGCACAGGGCATGCCCACAGGCAATGCACTGTGTGTACCTCTTAGATTCACATTAGATGTGCCCACTGATGAATAATACAGCAGTTTATTCTGGGAGAGAAGGATATTTTTAAATCTTTTTAGGATTGCTCCACCTCTCCCTACTACTCTGGCATATTCATTCTTATCCCTCACCCCAAGGCACCAGCACATTTTTTCCACAAGGTCTTTGAACCTCGAGGTAGTCTAAACAGATCATTCCTCATCGCAAAATGGTAGACGGAGGAAAAGGTCCAGCTCTGAGCAGCCAATCAGCATCCACGTCTATTTATAACAAGCATTTACAAATGCAATAGATTTGAACATGTCCGACTCTATCTCCAAAAGCTTGCATTAAGAAACACAATCAAGGAGACAGAGAGCACAGTAAGAGGGGGAACAGACAGAGTATGACACACAGGCACAGATAGGGGGAGAGAGAGTAAGGACGAGTGCAAAGAGAGCACAGCAGAGAGACATAGTAGCACAGTAGAGATGGGGCAGTACACAAGAAAGAGGTCAAAGAAAGAACCACACAATGGGGCAGCAAGAGTACACCAGAGGAGGGATGGAGAAAGCACTACAGAGTCATCATTTGCACAGCTGGCAGACACATATATTGTTAATTATTAGCCATGGCCCAATACTCCTGGTGCAAGTAAGGAAACATGCAGCAGTGAAAGTAGCAGCAGAGGGGGTGCCCAGGTGACCACTATTTCCTGAGTGCAGGACCCTCATGCCTTACGTGAAGGCTGGACAGAATCGAGATCTTCATTGGTAAAGTACAAACATTGTATCTTCTTGTGAAGAGAGGGAAAACCAAATCAACGCCCTCAAAAGCCACCTTTAAAAAGGACATTCACCTCTGCACATTGCCAGTCCCCGCACATGCAGTGCAGAGGCTTGGGTCCAATGAAACACAGTGGCATAACCAGCCTTGCCAGAGTGTGTGGGGCAATTTAGATGAAATGCCCTGGTGCTGCTAGACACTTGAGTCTGGGCACCTGGCGTGTATAATCGGGAGGAGTTGGTTCAAGTGTAGTGACCAGTGACACACATGTGAGCACTATACAAACATGGATATTAGCAGCTACTTTACCTAGGGTTGCTAATTTTTAATGACACTAGGCTAGCCGGATAAAAACACTGTTTACCGTGGGGGCTCACATTCTCCTAATGAATTTTATGAGACTATACCAGAAAATATACCACACATATAAAGTTCTGGTGTTCTTGAAGGAAACAAAAGGATTATTAATGTTTCATTTTGGAATCTTTCAGATAAATAATTTGTTTAATAAATCATGCATCCTACGGTCTCCTGCATTGAAAAGGAGAGGGTGAACAAACGCTTTTTAAGTCTGTAATGGTATTAAGGCAATCAGGATCTTTCAATAAACTAACATGCGTCATTAACAAGGACCTGGCCTCCAACATACTCTCTAATCTGGCCATCTGATTCTACAGAGCATTCCACCTTTAATGAGAGACTGATCAAGCTATAACTTGCAAATGTGTATATATATGAACGGTGCAATGGTGTACAATGCTCAAGGCAAAACGATATTTTGCTGCTGCGGCGCTCCTCATCCATCTAAGAAGACATGAGCCATTTGCACTATACAACACTTCATGTATTACCAGTGCTTAATTTGTAAAACATTAAGTGCCAGGGCCCTTCTCTGAAGGCCACTGCAGCATGCACCATGCATTGCTCTTGCCAGCGCTGACAATGACAGTCCCAACATAACACCTAACCATTGCACTCCACAAGTGTGAAAAGATTGCAGGCCACACAAAGCTATAATAATGCGCGAGAAACTGATATTATTCATTTTAGATGCAATTTAACATTATAAACACGGCTGTTGTGCTCATCTCAAAATTAAACACACAGCGCCACATTGTGGTGGACTATCACTAGAGCTGGAGCTGACATTTCAGTGCAGGTGCGGAGCACCAGAAACCACCGGCTCAAATTAAGCACTGTTTATTACCATATGAATAAACATCTATATACAATTCTTAGATATTTGTCGTATGTCATACAGGCAGCGGCATAGCGTGGGTTGCCAACGCGCAGGGCAAGGAAAGAATCCTTCCACTTTTCTTTTAAAATTTTGTGCCCCTAAGAATGCCCTTTAGAATTTTGCGCCTGAGGCAACCGCCCCTGTGGCCCCGCCTACGCTACACCACTGCATACAGGAGCAATGCTCTCTCATCTGTTGATCGGACAATATTTGAAAAATAACTTTATAACTGCTTTCTGAATGCATTTTTTAAAACACTGAAAATAAATAACCTAAAGTTTCTCTTTCCTGTTTATAAAAGTAATTTCCATCAGAGGATGCTCATCTCTGACAGGCACAACTAATAACATCAGCACTTTCAGTGGTCCCTCGGAGAGTGAAGGAGGAGTGAGGGATGGTGAGTGATGGATGATGAATGAGGGATAAGATTACACATCGCTGTCCATTTAGGATAACTCATTCCTCAGCCAGCATCCCTCATCAACAGACTATCTCTTCCCACAGTTATGCATATGCATGAATATTTCTCTGTACTTGGCACCTACCCAAAATGGGGTTCCTATGCCAAATCACTTGGCTTCTTCAGGACCAAAGCATGATGCTTCCTCATATGCCAAAAACGTAATCAGTCAGCCAGCTTACAAATTTTTCTCCAAAGAAAATTGAAATCCTCCATCACTTCACCAGAGTTCTTAGCTGTCCTTCAAACTCTGGTTTTCTTGCACCTAGGCGGCAGATATGTGATGCTGGCTGGCTTGTCTATATCATTCCTAGGCGATCTTAAAGCCGTTCTCCATGAAACTGCATGCTTAGTAAAAGGCACCAAGGTGCAATGAAATCTGATCATATCACTTCCACCATCACCCACAGTCCTATTGAATCCTATCCTCATTTATTTCAGCGAAGAACTTTGCATTCTGGGAGTAGAAAGGGACACAGCAAGCCAATCACACTGCCTGCTCGAAAGCCATGAACTGAAAAAGTGTAAAACACTGAACCAAGGCTTCTCTTCTCATTTCCCAAGACTCTGAAACTACCTACCTGATTATCGGTGGCTCAAGAACAACCTGCCCTGTTTTCAAGAATTAAAAAGTCGCCTAATCACTTCCATAGCATAGCATGGGTTATTCTACCCTCTGTTGACTAACGTCTAAAAGAGGGTATATTTTTATTTTATGTGGCTCTTCCTATTATATGTGAAGTGTTCCACTGCTCTTGTGGAGAGGTCTGGGCTATATAATTATCTTTAATAAATGTAACAAATGTATGTAAACTTATTCCTAAATTAGCACCTACAATCAACCGAAAATATTAATTATATTCATTAGCAGCCTCGATGTTTTTACTCTTTATCACTTAGGGTTTATATTTTTTCTGCTTTCCAAACGTCATTAGCTTTTTACTGAAACTGATGGCAGTTCAATTAGCAGCCCAATATTCATTCAGACCAATAAGAGCTCTACTGTGTTTAGGGTAAATCTTCATAGTAAAGAAAAACACTTTTGAGGGTTATCCTAAATAGGGCATTTAGCAGATGAGCCACTTAATGGTTGAATAAAAGGAGTGGCAGCATTTGCCTTTGTTTCATCACTTTTGATGTACAGATATTTTTAGACAGCTCTCCCTTTCTTCAAAACACATGCAATACCGTATGCCTCTAAACAATTTCTAGATCAAAGTTAAAAATGCTCAAAACTTTTAATCCCCCCAAAGGTATTAAGCAAGCAACCCTGTAAAAAACACTTGAAAAGTCTGAAAAAGTATAGTTCACTTTGTCAATTGAGTATTTAGTCGGCAAATACAAACGCAGAGACTATGGAAAATATACAAGTCCATAAATATCAATTTTTTAGAAAGAGAATACTTGCCTCGGTGACCTGCTCCACAAGATATTCTAATAACACACTAGCAAATATTTCCGACATGTCCTGTAAATCAGTCAAACAAAAATAAGGGCCAGATGAACAAAGCATTTGTTCGGGCACAAACGGCCTGAAATCGAAGGGTTTGCGGCAGTAAAAATGCTTTTTCAAATGTACAAACACCAAACTGCGATTCTAGAAAATCGCAATTTGGGTTTGCGACCAAAAACAGAATCGCTTTTTGTAAGTGGCGTGTTCAGGGAGTCCCTTCGAAATAGGGAATCTGAATGGCATGTACTAATGTTTTGTGACTGAAATGCGATCACAAAGCATTCGTATTTTACAACTAACTCAAATTTAGTGGTAACCCATTCGCAAATGTGAAGGGGTCCCTTTGGGAGGCCTTCCCCTTTGAGAATTGAAAAAAAAATATTTTTGAAAAGCAGGGAGTGGTCTCGCAGACCAGTGCATACTCTTAAAAAACTAAAAATGAAGGAAAACAAGTAGCATTTTTAAAAAAAGATTGCTTTTATTTAAAAGCAATAACAGACATGATGGTCTGCTAACTCCAGTAGAACACCATCCCTGTGATGGCAGTGAATTCTTGTGGGCCACAAATATTAATGAATATTAATGAGGTAGATGGATTTGCAACTCACTACGAACTGTTAATTAGGAAAACAGGGCCGGCCAGATATAACTTTAGTACATTGGATATAGCGATTACCAAATAGAAATTCGCAAAAAGTCACTATTTGGTAATCGTTATTACTAATGTTAGTACATCTGGCCCATAGATGTCTTACTGGTTATTCCATGGCTTGAAGCATGCAAGGAATCTCGTCTGTTTTCCACTTTAAATAATTTTTTTGTGCTTTTTTTTATTTTTCCTTGATAAAACGTTTTGATAAAGTGTGTTTGTGGTTCCTGTATGGGGGGTGCTGTTGTCTCCGATTATTGTAGTTGAAAGGTCTACAATTGTTTCATTATTCGCATGTCCCTATGTTATCGTATCTGGCTCCTCTGTTGTTTTAAATTTTGGGACATTTTGACATATGTAGATTGCTGTTCATTCATACCCTTAAGTTCAAATTCTATCATTTTGTTGCCCCTTAAGCGCTCTACTATTTCATGGTGATTTTTTTCCAGGTATTTATCATTACTTTAAGTATGCTTTGTAAAGAGCCTAAATTATCAATAATTATACCACAAAAGCAATGTCTCCATTGATCGCTTTAGAAGACCTCATTTTCTGTTTTGATATTCAATGTCCTAGTCAGTTTTGTGTCAATGACATCCAGGGAGTGGGCAGTTCATTGAAGTATACCTATTTGGACATCCATTTCCTCAGACTGATATGTCAACTATTGATTTCATCTATGTTGATATAGTTTCCTTTTAGTTTTTTCTGAGATGGACTGTTGTGTTCGTCCTTTAGGAGTCTGACGCTGCCACGAGCCTTGAGAATAGGACTTATAACTATTAGGACATGCTTTTTGCTCTTTCTTAACTGGTCTCCATATATGTGTTTGGTGAGGCATTGTTTGCGTCTAGATCTTTAACCTGTGAGAGTGCATTTTTTAAGACCTTTTGATTTTGCTAAAATATGTATAATATACTCCCACATAGAGGCTTTCAGCCAACTATCTTTATCCATTGGTCTGCTGTTGTGTCATTCACATTTTGCTTCCGCCCACTATAGCAGATAGCATGGGACAGTGGGGCAGTCTACTGAAGCCACTGGGTACCTTCACTTTGAGTGACTGCATTTTGCTGTCTCACAAGGAGCACATGCACAAACAAGCTAATTCCCTTCAGTGCCAATGCTTTTGTTTTTTCTTTATAATTACTTTAGCGTTTCCTTTGTGTTTAGAACCTGATGTGAGAGCGGGATGCTTTTGGTGCACATGCCATCTTTATCAGATGACATCTTCTATCGATGTTGTTGTAAATTCCTTTTGAAGTGTTTTGCTTTCCTCATTGCAGTTATTTCACAGCATACCAGCAGTGGCGGCCGGCAGGGATCGGGGGTGGGGCGGAGGGGGAGAGGAGGTAAAAAAACCAAAAAAACGTACCTGATTACCGGGTCTCTCCTCTGCCGTCCCTCCGTTGTCTCTCCAGCTGGAACAGGGAAGCAGGCTCCCCTGAGCCAATCACAACGCTGCAATGCAGCGTTGTGATTGGTCTGAGCGCCGTGGATCGGCACTCAGCCAGGGAATGGGAGCCTTGGCATGTTCTCAATGCCGGCTGTAATGCAGACTGCATTAAGAAGAGGGAAAGTGCCAGTCCGAGAGGGCCGGCCAAACTTTCATGCGCAGGATGGGAGTCCAAACCACTCCTTCCCTGCTCTGTAAGGAGAGCAGCCCCGCCCGCCCACAAAGCTGCAGCAGCAGGGAAACATAAAATGATAATAACACCGAGTTATTATCATTTTATGTTTTCTTTATTTCACTGCTGCAAGCAGCGGGGCGACGCTCCTCCGCCTTAGCGGAGGTGCCACCACTGCATACCAGATTGTGTCCATTTGAAACTGTTCTGTATTAAGTTATCCTCGTTTTACTTTCTCTCCTTCTTTCTTTCCTTCTTTCTTTCCTTCTTTCTTTCCTAATATATTTCCTTCCCTCTTTCTCTTTCCTTCTTTCATCCCTGCCTTCTTTCATTTTCTTTTCCTTCTCTTTCCTTCCTTCTTTCTTTCTCTCTTTCCTTCTCTCTTCATCATTTTTTCTTCACCCTTTCTTTTGCTTTCTTTATCCTTGCCTTCTTTGTTTCTTTTCTTTCCTTCTGTCTTAACGTCCATCTCTTTCCTTTTTCCTTTCTCTTTCTCTTGCCTTCATTTTCTTTCCTTCTTGCCTTCTTTCTTTCTTACTCTTTCTTTCTCTTTTTCTTTCTTTCATTCACTCATTTTTCCTTCTTTCTCTTTTTCTTTCTTTCTTTCCTTCTTTCTTTCTTGTCTTTTTTAGTGCCTGATAGACTTGGCATCTTTGGCGTGGTTTCTCCTGACTTTTAGCCTCTACCACCTTTATTTTTTATGCTGTGCTGGATTTCGTTTTTGCTGGCTTAGATGCTTTGGGCACTTTGCCACTGCTGATCTGTGTCAAAGTGCAAGTGCTCCCTATGTAAATTGTGATTACAATTGGTTCTCCTTAATTGGCATATTTGATTTAGTAGTAAGACCCTAGTAAATTGCACTGAGTCTGCCAGGGCCTGTAAATCAAATGCTACTAGTGCCACCCACATGAGAAGCCCTGAAAAGGTATCTCAGACCTGCCACTGAAGTGTCTGAGTGCAGTTTGTTAACTGCCATGTCAACCTGACAAATGCACCCACTTGCCTGGCCCTAACCTTCCCTTTTCTTACATGTAAGACAACCCTATGGTAGGCCCAAGGTACCCCCCTGGGCAGGGTGCAGTGTAGGTGAAAGGCAGGACATGTACTAGTGTATGTGACATGTACTGATAGTGAAATACTGCCAATTTAGTTTTTCACTATGGAAAGGCTATCTGTCCTATAGGATAGAATGGGAAATACTTTGTAACATTTTACAAGTATAACTTCCCATTGGGACAAGATAGAGGAATAAAGTTTAGGCTCTCCGAACTCAGAATTCAATAACACATCTTTTAGTAAAGATGGTTTTTAAATTGTGTGTTTGAAAATGCCACTTTTAGAAAGTAGGCATTTTCTTGTTTAACCATTCTGTGTGCCTCTGCCTGTTTGTGGATTGACTGTCTTGTTTTGGAGTGACAGGGGCTGGGGATGTGCATCCACTGTAGACAGCCACTGAGGGGGTTGAGGTGTGCCTGGCCCTTCATGGATGACTCACTACTGAGCTGAATAGACCTTGGCTGAATTTAGAGTAGTGGGAGGAGATTTCCTTGTACCTGAATAGGGCCTGTCTCCCTGGCACAATGCAGTCTCCACCCCCTGTGGTCATACTGCACCAGTGAGGACAGAACTGGTTTGGACTGGGCTCAGAGACCCTTGCACAAATAGAACAAAGATAAAATGGGGTATAAGTAGTAGACCCTAAACCCCAGAACTTTAGATTACTTCTGGACTCAAGAGGAACCTTTGCCATGGAGAAGAGCTGAAGAGCTGTGAGGAGGAGTACTGCCCCTTTGCTGTGTGCTGTGTGGGGTTGGCCTGCAGTTGCTGTTTCTGCCAAGGAAAGGACAAAGACTAGAACTTTGCTGTGAACCAGCTTGAAGAAGATCTCCAAGGGTCTGTGTGTGCTGGCCTCCTGTTCTAAAGTCTCAGGGGCACAAAGACTTCACCCCCAGCTCCCCTGAACTCTGCTGCTAAGAGTTCTGACCTTCCAGGAGGTGCCTGTTCCAGTTTTGGGCCTCTAGAGGTTGTTCCTGCTATTAGGAGCTGGAAGAAACCTAAAGAACTGAAGAAATCGATGCATCGCTCTTCTTGCGGCTGTTTTTCTGAAACAGCACCGCCGTGTGAAAAGAATCTCCATGCATCGCCGCGCCGCTGCAGAACCGACGCAGCGTCTGTCACAGCTGCAAAAACTGACGCATCTAGGGATCGCAGCTGAAGGGATCGCATCTAGGGATCGCAGCTGAAGAAACCGACGCAGCGCCGCCTGACGCCGCCGCATCCCGGATTTCCACGCATCGCACCTGTGCAGCAAGTTTTCCTGACGCATCACCCGCGGACCAGAATCGTCTTGGAGTTGACGCATCACTTCCCACTACAGACCTGTTTCGATGCTTCACTTCTCCAGCGTGCAGCAGAACTGTCTCATCGCCTCCCCATGGTCGCAGGAACTGACGCATCTCTTTGTTTTCAACGCTTCCCATCTCTGCGGCTGTGCGGCCTTGTGAATTTTGACGTATTTACAGGTACTTTCTTTAGAATCACGCATCCATAGTTTTCTATGGACCCAGTTACTTGAAACCTTTGAAAAGTCATATTCTTATTACGTGTATGTTGGATTTTTGTCGTTTTGGGCATGTTGAGTTTAAATAAAGATACTTTATTTTTCTAAACTGGTGTGGTGTCCATTTGTGGTGTTATCACTGTATTACTGTGTGTTTTAAGTACAAATACTGTACACATTGCCTGTGGGATAAGTCTGTCTGCTCGTGCCAAGCTACCCAGGGGGGTGAGCAGGGGTTATTTAAAGTGTGTATTCCCCTTACCCTGACTAGAAGCAAGGGTTCCTATTTGGACACAGATACCTACCTCTGCCAACTAGAGACCCCCATTTCTAACAGTGCGTTCTTTCTTTCTTTCTTTCTTTCTTTCTTTCTTTCTTTCTTTCTTTCTTTCTTTCTGGCAAGAGGCTTGAAGCCATTCCAGACTGATTGACTGTGTTAGAGAAGACCTTTTGATTTTCCTAATATTATGGCCCAGATTCTCGAAGTTTTAGCATCGGGATAGCGTTCCTTTTTGAATGCTAACCCAATGCTAAACCCGTTTTGGGATTCACAACCCAACGTAAATAAATGTTTGCGTTAGTTTGCATGGTAAAGTAACGCAAAGCAGCACAAAACACTGCTTTGCATTAAGGGTTTGTTACATGGGTGGTACAAGGGCATTGCCATGCAACCACCCATGCTTTTTGACACTAAACCCTACTCACTGACATTAATGGAAAAGGTTTAGCGCCAAAAATTAACGCCGCTGAAAAGCAGTCTTTAAACGGAGAAATGTTTACATTTCTCTGTGCTTTTCCGACTTTGCATTTGTGGTGCACCATGCAGCACACATTCAAAGTAGGAAATGCTTTTGGACATTTCTAGGCATAGTATTTTGTACAGGAAGGGCACCCTTCCTGTAAAACCCCTATGCTAGAATCAGGCACGCACCCTAGCACTATGCTGCTAAGGTATGTGCCTGCACACGGCTGCTGAAATCAGCTCCGGTGCTAGGGAAAGGGGAGGAGAGTGCCATTTCTCTGTGAATATGGCGCTCTCCTGCTCTCTCCCTGTCACGCAACGCAGCCTCTTAGGAGGCTGCGTAGCATTGCGTAACAGTGTTCAGAATCTGGACCTATGTGTATAACATAGTTACTTAAAAATAGCAATTCGCGGGGGGGATCGAATAGCTATTGCCCAATCATGTAACAAATATAAAACAGCCTTGGGAAAAGCTAAACGTGATTGGGCTGACAAGAACTGGCAGGATCTGCTGAAAGCTGCTAGGTGCAAAGATAATCGAACATTCTGGCACATCATATCACACGGGAGCTCAGAAGGGGTAACAACACCGGAGTACTTCATTCAACCTGAGATGTGGGTTGATCACTTTACCTTATTGTATGAAAAGAGCGAATTAATCGCTTGCCTGGATGTTAGTGAAAACTTGCCCGATTGTACACCCTATGTAATAAGGAGGGGACGGTAGCGAGGGACCTCTCTTGAGCCTGGATGACACTCTCAGAGCAATAGAGAAGATGAAACCAGCAAAAGCCCCAGGGCCCAATAGGATACCGGGAGACCTGTATAATCCTGACCCACTTGTCTGGGCCCCTTATTTAAACCTTGTGTCCAATGCAGTTGCTAACTGGGGGAAAATACCTGAGACCTGGAGAGGGGCGGAAATGATAACCATATGCAAAAAGGGTGATGCTTGTGCCCCATCGAATTATAGGCCAATTAGCCTGTTAGACAACATGCAAAAAATCTTTGCCAGGCAGGTCCTGAATAAATTATTAAATTGGATGAATGAGAATGAGATTTTGTCGCCCTATCAAGCAGGCTTCCGCTCTAAAACTAGTACTTGTGATCAGGTGTTTAGGCTCACCCTTCTTATTTGGAAATATGTGCTACTTAAAAAGCAAAAATTGTATGTAGCTTTGTTGACCTTCGTGCCGCCTTTGACTTGGTACCTCGGGAAATGCTTTGGGTGGTTTTAAAAGAGATGGGAGTCCCGGACTAATTGGTAAACTTGTTGGAAAGGCTGCATGAGTTCAACTATGCACAGGTCCGCTGGGGGAGAGCCGGAGAAATAACCGATAAAATCCCTATTAAGCGGGGAGTACAACAGGGTTGCGTCCTTGCGCCCACACTGTTTTCCTTTTATGTGAACGGAGTGGTCAGCGAACAGCAGGATTGTGCAAATGATTCTCCATTGCTGAATGGTGGGAAAGTACCGATTCTGCTGTTCGCTGACGACTCGTTACTTTTATCCAGGTCCCCAATGGGACTCCAGAGGCTAATTAATAAATTAATGGGTTTCTGTGAGGCCAGGGGCTTGGAATTGATCACCGGAAAAACAAAATATATGGTCTTTGGTAAGACTAAGGGGAAGTGCAGATCAGTAAAGATAATGGGGAAATCTCTAGAGAGGGTGTCCAAATTCGATTATCTGGGTGTAAGTGGGGAGCCGAAAAATGAATAAATGACAATTAACCTTATACTATAAGTCTCAATCCATCCTGCGCTTTCATAAGCAGTCTTGGTCCAAGTCAATTACTCCTGCCCTAGAGATCTATAGAATGAAAGCGCAAAATGCAGCACTTTATGGTGCTGAGCTCTGGGGGCATGGGGACTTACACAAGCTAGCAGTGAGTGAAAATACATTTGCTAGGGCCTTGATCCCAGTTCCACATAGTACCCTGCTGACTCCTCTATTTTTTATCTAAGGTTGAGGAGAATTGCTGATGTGGCAGTAATTAAGCCACTCACCTACTGGTTACGTAGTTGGTCCACTCCAGAGATAACCCAATACTGTGGATCCTTGAAAGAAGTTCTGAACCTAAGTGGTCTAAACGGATTCCCTTGTTTAGACATATAAAATCATGGTGCACATTGTTGGGGATGTCACATTTGTGGTAAAGCCCAGAATCCATCAGTAAGAATGATATCCCAACATTGAAACCTAAATACTGCGCATACGTCGAAAACCAGTATGCAACCAACAGATCAGTGCGGCGCCTCACCTCTGAGTTCCTGGACATTAAGCCCCATGCAGAATTTGAGCCTTTTTATGATCAGATCTTACCACCTATGGCGAAAAATCTTTATGTGAGATTTAGGTTTAGCTGCTTACCTTTAAGGTCATTTACTGTTTGGGGGGATCTAATTCAGTAGTAACTGCATGCCCAGGCTGCAGTGATGTACAGGAGACAGTGGAACATATCCTTTTCTTTTGCACTGAATATTCTCCTTATCGCAGGAAATGGATTCGTCCGATCTGTTGCAGACTGGGTATTAGGCAGTATAGGGTGGCTTTGAGAATATTAAGATCTGACACTACACCCTTCATTGTATTTGCTGTGAGTCGATTTCTGCTGAGCTTCTGGTTTAAGCGTCAGAAGTTCTTGTCCCAGGTTGTAAGTGAGGTTCCTGCACAAATTGAGTTGGAAGCGCAGCCGCAGCCAAAGTGACTCTTATTTCATGGAACTTAACTTATGTATACTGTTTCAGGGAGACACATAGCACTTTATGGTTTTGAGCTAGAACGCACAATGATATAGTGATTATTACCTTTACTTGGTACCATTTAAAACTTTGAGGATCCAATATTGTCTTGTTTTGCACTGCTTTCTGAAGGACTACAGTACCCTTTATGACAGATATATATGTTACGTGTAGATTTAAAAATGTGTATTACTGTTAGCAATATAAATTGATGTACTCTCACCATGAAGGGTTGATCAGTGATAGAAGAGAGTTGTCATGCGTCTATCTGTCAGAAAGAGGGTTGTGTTCGTGCCAAATGAATTAATTCTTCCCATTGTATACATAGATGTTGTTTTAATGTGATTAGTAAGAGTTTTTAAATGTTTTAAATGTTTTAATGTATTTACTATTATGCACTTTCATGGTCATGACCGAATAAAGCTATATATAAATATACATACATAGTTACTTATAGGGGTTTCAGCCAGACTTCATCCATTAGACTGTTGTTGGTGTCGTTCACATTTTTTCCACACACTTCAGCATGCATTAATGGTCAATGTATCAGCCCACTTCAGCCATTGGCTGACTTCACTACGAAGTATGGCATGCTGCCCTATAACAAGGAACACAACGTAGTTCCCTTCAGTGTCAGGGAGTACTATGGTAATGTGTGTGTTTTTTTTACCCCAAAAACTTTTTTGCATGTAGCAAA
Source organism: Calotriton arnoldi (assembly GCA_963921515.1). Classification (NCBI taxonomy): domain Eukaryota; kingdom Metazoa; phylum Chordata; class Amphibia; order Caudata; family Salamandridae; genus Calotriton; species Calotriton arnoldi. The sequence continues at coordinate 2,302,607 of CAWUFW010001726.1, forward strand.
TTATTTTTTGCTTTAGATTGATGAGGGCCGGCGTATTCCCAAACAATAAAGTTTAGTAAAAATTCATGACAAAACAAACCAAGAATTACCAGAAGGCTAGTGGCCAATGACAGACCAATTGGCTTTGTGTGTGCCGTAATTGGAGAGGCTTCTGAAACCATTGTTGTTATTGGAAGAGCGTTTGCTTTGGTGTCTTCACTTTCTTTTGGACCCCTTTGTCTTAAATCTGGTAGCAAAATTGCTTTGATCAGTTTGTGGCTTTTTTGTGGACTTCCAAAGTGTGAACAATGATGCTCCCCAGGCTTCGTTGTTGTTTTCTTAGGGGGGAGTAACTAAGCATAACCTGTCTGCTGGGTTATTAAAGTGGCCTGTGATGAGGGAAAATTAAAAAGACTTTCCATTGTTTCTAACATCCCATGAGTGCCAGGATGGTTGGGCCCCTCTATTTTAGGGCTTTTTGCCCTAGACCGTGTGCATCTCATGTTGTTGAAGATGTCTTTATTTCTTTCTGTTTATGCATGTTTTGGATTTTTTTTATTTTTTTATCAGAGTGGTCTTAGTGTAAAACCTACTAAGGATCCAAACTGCAAGACCTCAGAGCGAGGTCAGCCACACAGTTTCTTAATATTTTACTAATGTGGAGGTGTAGTAAAACTCACTGCACAGGATACAGTCTTTATTCGGCAACTGAACGTCCTCTTCACACCAACGCCTCAATTAATCTGGGGCCATATTTATCAACGTTTGGGTCGCCCTTGTGCCGCGCAAGGGCGACTCATAACCTAGAGGAGCTTTACCAAGCCATGCAAGGCCACCTTGTTTGGCCCTGCGGTGCTTGGTAAATCTGCAGTAATGCAAGGCAGTGCGAGTAGCAGCCTTTGCCCCAGGGAGGCGTCCCATGTGTGCCGCGTGGGTGTTTTCTAACATCCACCCATGGATTTTGGTGCATTCCCCTATTTATAATAAGTAGAAGACCTGGGAATGCCTCAATATGCTACACCTACTCAGGGGAGGCATATTGAGGAGAAATATCTTTATTTCTCCAAATTGTTTCTTCTTTCTCGTGTACTACATTCTGAAGCACACATAGAATGAGGAAAAAACCTTCCTGCACAAAAACAATCCTGCCTGCAATGCAAGTACCCTTGCACCATGGTGCAAGGGTGCCTGTGTTGGCGCTAGACAGCACATATTGTGCCAGCGCAAGGAGAGGGCAGGAATGCTCCATATAATATTAAATATGGCACATTCCTGCCCTCTCCCTGTCACGCAACGCAGTGCAGAAAGGTGCCTTGCTGTGCTGTGGTGCGTTGCGGGACATTTTGGTAAATTTGCCCCCTGGTGTCTCCAGCATTCTACACTGACATCCTTCACATTCTATTCCATGGTGGAATATTGGAGTGGGTATGAACAATTTCACTACGGAAGCAGTCTAAACTGCACTGCTACACTTAATTAAAATAAAATGTCTCAAATGCTAAAAATAAATCCTGATTGTACACATCTTAATCCTTGCCAAATGTTCTTGTCTAAACTGTTGTTAGGTGGCAAAGGCTTCCTGTGCTCCGAAATACTACAAGCCCAGAGCCTTGAGATCCTTGTCTCAGATTATCTTGTGTGGTTCTTTGTTGTTTAAGTGGTCTGTGTTGTGGCAGCAATGATGAAGATATTTAAAAGGGAAAACACCCAGACAGTGCAGTGTTGTAATGCCACCTCATCTCCTTTATCTCCTTTAGTACTGCAAGCATGCCCTCCTCCTTAGGTCATCCTGTTCATGCTGGTCTGAATCAGTCACTCCTGTTTTTTACTCTCTTTCAGTTTACAAGATTATTCTGTGAGCCAAGGGCCAAAGGGGCTGGAACAAGGAAAGGCATTTTCCTCGTTGCTGGTACTGTCACGTCACACGATGCCATGGCACCAGCAAGACCGGCACCATGGCTTCCAATGGAGCCCAGCTTCCTGCGTCGGAGCAAGTATGTACTGGTGACTCATTTGTTCAGACCCCCCTGCCCATGACATTGTGGCACAGATTAGCAAATTTAGCATCACAAAAAAGGACATTTTTCAGGATAAAAATTGACATTTAGCAGTATTTTAGTGGCACTTTATTTTACTACAATTCTTTCATTTATCATGTTTTTAACACCAAACACAGGAACATATTTTTGTAAGGTCGACCAAAACATGAACATCTGTGCCAAGATATTATTTATGGACTGGGGTGCTGCCTGAATAATTACCAGTGGCTGAGATTAGTTCAAGCATTCCATCCACCCATCACTTTTTTGTATACTTCAGTGTGACGCCTTAAGTGGGTTGAGTAAGCCCAGACATGAATCCTGTGCACTCTGTGTCACTAGAACCAAGCAATACATGACTGATGAGCCCTAATAAGGGCGAAGCTGGTCTTGGGTTGCTTGTGTTCCGGTAGGACCTGGCTTGGCAGTTAGGCCTGGACTGTTCCCATTGGAGGAGGATTAACACTGTTCTGTAAATGGCTGGGTCCAAACTGAGATGGCATGGTGTGCAGAATAACGATGGACTGGGATGCGGCCAGAGTAATTACAAGCGACTGAGATTAATTCAAGCATTGCATCTCTCACTTTTTTGTATGCTTATACAGTAAGACAATATTTAAAGCCTTTGTGTATCCTGGTCTTCATCTTGGCTGTTTTGATCAAATTCTTCAAAGCAGCTGACCTGTAATCCAACAACCTGCTGCTGATTGTAGTGTAAAAACAATAATGCACAGATGGATTGTTTGGTGATGGAGTGACGTCTGGCTGATAAAATAATCTTATAGATTCTGTTGCTCCTTTCAGCAGCTGCAGAACTAGTCATACAGCCCTTTACACAGCTGCCACCTTTGAAAGACCTGGCATGCGGTCAGCTATCGCACACCAAAACAGGTTAGTTGCAATCACCCCCAAATTGATGCAAAGTCATGCAGGATGAATAGGCAAACTTGCCTTACGAATTCCATGCCTGTTTGGGCATCACCTGTGTACATGCCCAACTTTTCAGGGGCATTCTCAAATGCTTCATTAAGCTGTGCCATTATCTGTTTTTTCTGAGAGACAGTCAATATTGCCCCTGCAGTACTGTATACTCGTACACATTCATGGTCACTGGTTTTACTCTGGAATAGGTCCATCAGAATTTAATGTTTGCATATTTCTCTGCCATAATGTCCAGCTAAACCTTAATGTAGTTCTTTTTGTTGCTGTTCAGAATCCTCTGAGGATTTTCATGGGAATTAGGGGGAGACTTGCTGAGTTCCACCTCAGACACAACAAACCCAGCATAAGTGTTGACATACTTGCAGTGGTAATGGAGAGCAGCAAACCAATAACTCCATCAGGTGCTGCAAGGATCCGGTGCCATTTGTGGTTTCACTCCATTGACCTTTGCAACGTGATGCAGACACTTTTGCTTTCCGCTACTAACTATGTAGAAAATTTGCAAGAAATACAGCATGAAAGAATTTAGCTCCATAAAAGGCTTCCAGGACGATTCCCCAACAAGGTTCATAATCTGTGCCAAGCAGGTGATGTATATTGAGTGGGTAAATAGATTTTTCAACACAGTGTTATATGCTTTGAGCAAAAATGCAGCATTATCTGCGTTAAAGGAAATTACATTCTGAAAGGCAATGTTGTAATGTGTGAGGACCCTAACAGCTGCTTGCCCTACAGTCCCATGCTTACGTTGGTGTCTTGGGTGTGAGAGTGGTAACTGTTTTTGGTTAGTGGTGGGATAGGAGTACAGGTACTTTGGATTGGGTGGCTGGGAACTACTTAAGGGTGGTAGTGGGGTGGATGGGGCATTGGAGCCTTGGATGAGAGGTGATTGGGACCCAGCTTCAGGCCCAAATTACTATTGGGTAACTTTGGGGTCAAATGCCTTGGGTGGAGGATTGCTGAATGTGGCCTCCTGCGGCCCAACTTACTTTTGGGTGGTTGTGGGGCAGAAGGGGCAGTGGTGCTTTGGGTGGGGTGAATGGGATCTACTTTTGAGTGGCGGTGGTGGGAGGGGTCACTGGTGCTTTTGGTGGGTGAGAGATGACTGGGGCTCTGCTGCAGGCCCCACATCATTTTAGGTGATGGTGGGGCGGAGTGCCTCGGGTGGGAGAGTGGTGACTGGGGCCTGTTGCAGGTCCAACTGACTTTTGGGTTGTTATACGGTGGAAGGGTCACTGGTGCTTTTTATGGGGGAACTAGGAACTACTTTTGGGTGGTGGTAGGGAGAAGAGGGCACTTGTGCCATGGAGGGGTGGGTGAGAGATGACTGACGTCCCACTGCAGGCCTCACTTACTTTTAGGTTATGGTGTCTTGGGTGGGGAAGTGGTGACTGGGTCCAGCTGAGGGTAAGGCTGGGCATAGTTCGCGTAGTAGCGCTACGCGAAGTGCACTTCGCGAGCTACGCATAGCTACGCGAACTGCGTAGTGCACTGTGCAAAATGCTGTTCGCACTGATTGCACAGTGCCGGATGCTTGTCCGCACTGTGCAATCATTGCAAACGGCTTCTTGCACAGTGCAAGCGGTCGTTTTCTGCCGCTCGAGTAGATTTCTACTCGAGCGGCAGCTTTCTCAACGCGGACTGGTAGTTTCTCATCGCGAGCGGTGGCGAGCATACGTGACCACTCGCAATGAGAAACCTGACCTCCCCGCGTTGAGAATCTCACCGGGAGGTTTATTTTCCACGCTCGCGATCGGCAACTTGATGTTGCTGATCGCGAACGAGGAAAACGTCTCGCCGGGATGTCATTTTGCTTGCTCGCGGTTGCCAACTTGACGTTGAGGACCGCGAGCAAGCAAAAAATGACCGCTACGCGTGTTTGCACTGTGCTACGTGCAATTTGCGTAGTGCGAAGTAGCGCAAACTTCGCAAACTACGCGAGCGTAGCGTAGTACTTCGCCCAGGCCTAGCTGCGGGCCCAACTTACATTTGGGTGGCTGTGAGGTAGGAAGGGCACTGGTTTTGGGTGGAGCAACTGGGAACTATTTTAAAGTGATGGTGGGAGCGAAGGGGCACTCGTGCTTTCAGTGAGGGGGTGACTGGGGGCTCGCTGCAGGCTAGGGGCACTAGTGTATGGAGTGGGTGAGGGGTGACTGGGGGCCTGAAGCAAGCCAAAGGTACGTTTAGTGGTGGGAGAGGGTGGTGCTGGACTTATAAAGCCCTCAGAGCCTGCCACATGCCCCTCAGATGGCAGACAGAAATTATGTTATTTTATTTAATTCCCCTCTGGTCCCGCCGCATGCCCCACAGGAGACAGGCCCAAACTCAGTTTTGTTATGATCCCCATGGCTCAGCAAATGCCCCATAGGCTGCAGGCCCATTTTGAGTTTTGTTATTAGGTCCCCAGGGCCCACCACCTGCTGCAAGCGAGTGAGCCCAATTTTTTTGTCTTTTTGTACCCCCACCGCAATGCTTCTTCAGGGCTTGGCACAAGCCACACAAGCAGTAGGCCCAAATTCCAATATTTTTTACCCAATCCTCTGGCTCTCCATTTTCAGCCCAGGGATGGGAGGACTGCTGAAGGAAGAGTCTACAGGGCTTAGCCTAGAGAGGCGGAAAGGACAGAAACTGCAACACTTGCCAGGCCAGGACAAAACTTTCCAGCTCTTGGGTGTCCTGGTCCGAGCAGCAGCACTCCTCTGTTTGCTATCTGAATATAGATGTGTTAAGGCCTGGACTGCCTATTTTTTCCACTGGGCATTTCTGCGGCGGGTCGAAGACTTTGGAAGTAATTTTTTCGAGCAGGTGGCCACTGCTGGTATCTATGTCACTTTCTCCATCTTCCCAAGCTAATTACAGCATACACCAGGGAGGATGGGCAGTGCTTCAGGAAAGAGAGAGAGGAGAGAAAAAAGGAGAAAGAGATGAGATTAGATGGGGAGAAGGAAGGTCTGGTTTGGACATTTTTCCTGGGTGTCTTTGATTCTCAGTCTAGTAGCCTCTATTTCTTTCAGGCTTGGTTGCTGACTCATGAATAACCTGATTACAAACTCTCATCCCAAGTCCATTGCAGTAATGACCCTAGGCTGTGATCCTAGCAGTAAAGTGAGGAATCTGCAGTCTATCTAAAAATATAGGTTTTCGGATAACCATTAAGTGATACTGCTCATGTGGTGTGAACCCAGTTTGGAAATAATACTGCTGTCAACCACGAATATCACACAATAGTCAGGTCATTCATTTTCTCAATTAGCCAAAAATTCAATTATACATTTTTTTCAGGTTACAAACCATAAACCTTTTAAAATACAATAAAACACATTGGATAAATAAGAGGACTCATCATAAAAACACTATTTTATCTGCTAGAGGCTCTATTTAGCTGCAGACTCCTTACCTTAGAATATCCCACAGGCATCAGACTGGATCCGTAAAATCTTGAGCAGTACCTCTGTGCACCAGTAAGTGGTGTTGAACAGCTCTGTGCCAGCATCGTAGGCGTCGCCCGCGATGGATGTGATGTGTGCGGTGCATAAATAGGCACCTCTCACCACAGCACGTTGATATCAGTTTCTTTCATTACTATTTCCCCACTGGAATCACAGAGCCAAGCCAGACCATTTTTTGACTAGTATGCAGATTCTAAGGACCCATAAGCAGGGCCCCTGGAATTATGTAATAGTGCGCCACTGTGTTTTTCATATAAATATGGATTTTCCACATGTACCACATAATCCATCTACAGCCGCATAATCTGCAGATTTTAACAAAAAAAAATTGCTTCTTGCGCCAATGATTCAAAATTTATTGAACACACAGTTACGTGTTGCCGCGCTGTAGAAGGCCCTTTGCAAAAGTTGACAGGTCATCTAATGAACAGTGTTAACAAGTGTAAAAATGACAAAATCATGAAGCAATACTATTACAAAATGTTCCTCACTAAGCAGCATAATTTGCTCTTTCCTGTTGTGTAATTTACTGAACCCTGCTACATAATTTAGCCCTCCCCTGCCGCATAATTCCAGTGGCTCTGCCTATAAGGACCTTTTTATGTGAAAAAGTCCACTTCGCAGAACAGGGATGATGAGAGGGTAAGTAAGGAATGTGGGGACACAATCTTGTCCCAACAGCAGGCGTATAGTTTTTGTTGATAATACCTGGCTGCCAAGATTACCTCACAGACTTTGGGAGGAAGGTCAAAGACCTTCAACTGTCGCAGCTCAATCTCCAAGCAAGATGGTAGAACGTGCTCAAGTTCAGGTGCAGGGCCCTCCCCTGTTGTTGTGACAGGAGATCGTCCCAGAAGGGCAATCTGATCGGAGGACAAATGCTCATGCACAGGAGTTCTGGATACCATACTCTTCTCGCCCAATCCAGAGCCACCAGGATGACTTGGGCCCGGCCGGTTCTGATCTTTTTCAGAACTTGGGGGAGGAGAGGTATTGACGGGAAGGCATATAGAAGTCCTTCATTCTAGTCTAGTTGGATTGCGTCTCTGAGTGAGAGCTCGTTTGGAAACTCCAGCATGCAGAAGCGCTGACAAACTGTTACTTACCTTCGGTAATGCCTTATGTGGTAGAGACTCTATCTAGGCACAGATTCCTTACCTTAGAATATTCCCCAGGCATCAGACTGGATTACGAAAATCCTGAGCCGTACCTCTGTGCACCAGTAGGTGGCGCTGATTAGCTCCTCATCGGCACCGTCCGCGCCGGATGGGACATACACGGTGCCTATATAGGCGCCACCACAGAGCGCTAACATCAGTTTCCTTATGTGACTTTTCTGCACCAAAATCACAGAGCCATATCAGAAGACTGAGTGACCAGTGCGCAGAAACTAGGGATCTAAAGGGACCTCTTTAGGTACAAAGACCGGTTGGCAGAAACTGAGAGGCTGGGAGGGTCAGTAAGGAATCTGCGGCAAGATAGAGTTTATACCAGATAAGGCATTACCAAATGTAAGTAACTTCTTCATCTGATATAGACTTATAGCCACAGAGTCCTTACCTTAGACTAGATACCAAAGTAACACCTTCCCGGAGGGGGGTCTGCAAACTGGTTCAGGCGAAAGATCCTGGAGGACTGAATGGGCAAAGTGCCTGTCACAATGGACCTGACTGTGAAGGCTGTAGTGTTTGATGAAGGTGTACAAGGATGCCCTCGTCGAAGCCTGACAGATATCCAGGACAGGGAGTCTGCAAGCTAAGGCAGTGGTTGCAGCTTTTGTCTGGAGGATGAGCCTGCAAGCCCTTAGGGGGCTGATCATCCACCTGGTGTTTTCTGGTGTGATCGATGTAGGACGACAATGCTTGATTCGGGTCCAAGCAATGGAGTGTCTCCTCCTCCTTGGAGGTGGAGCAGAGAATTTAGGCGGCATGATGCTTTGGCCGACACGGAAAGGTGTTACCACCTTTGGCAGAAAAGAGGCATGGGGAAGGAGACCCAGTTTGTGGAAAGAAGCTAGTGTACGGAGGGTGAACAGAAAGCGCCTGCAGGTCACTGACCCTCCTGGCAGATGTGATGGCCACCAAAAAGACTGCCTTGATTGCCAGAAGCATTAGGGGACAACCATGCATGAATTCAAATGGTGGACACACTAAGATGGTTAAAACCAAACTAAGGTCTCATTGGGGCATAATGAAAGGTTTTGGGGGGAAAACTGTGTGGAAGACCCTTCAGGAAACGTGTCGCAACACGTTACTTGAACAGGGTTGATGCAGCAACTGCAGAAAAGCTGAGATGGCAGAAAACAATCCTTAACTGCGTCCAGAGCACGACCAAAAATAGAAACAGCAACACTTCGGACAAGGGTGGAGATAGAGGATCAAAATGTTTTTCAGGGCACCAAGCCACAAACTTTTTCCAGCGGGAAGCCTATATGGTCTTTGTGGAGTGATCCCTGGCTGCCAAGAGTAGCTGACAGACTTGGGGGGAAGATCAAAGACTCTCAACTGCAGCTGTTCAATCTCCACGCATAAAGGTGGAGCATACGCAGGTTCAGGGTGCAGAACCCTGCTCTGTTGCTGTGACAGGAGATTCTCCTGAAGGGGCAGCCTGAGGACCAATGCTCATGCTCAGGAGTTCGGGATACCATACTCTTCGTGCCCAATCTGGAGCCACAAGGATGACTTTTTGGACTCAGTCCGACCTGATCTTCAGAACTTGGGGCTAGAGTGGTATGGGCGGGAAGGCGTACAGAAATCCTGAGCTCCACATGAGACAAAATGCGTCTCTGAGCAAAGGCTGCCTTGGAAACTCCAACCCGCTGAAGTGCTGACATTGTGCATTCTCTGCGATGGCAAAAAGATCTAACCAAGGTTCCTCCAGTTGCGCAAGAGACCTTGCACCACCTCCGGATGTAGATGCCATTTGTGATCCATGAGGCATCGACTACTGAGTTCTTCCGCCCTGGTGTTCGGAGACCCTGCTAGGTGTTGCACGACAAGGAAAATGTTCTGATGTTCTAGCCACACACAGCGGCACAGAGCCTCCTGGTATAAGGTCCAATACCCCACCCTGACCTGTTTGTTGCCGTTCCACATGGCGGTGTTTTCCGTGAACACCTGAACCAGCCTCCCTTGATGAATGGATGAAAGGCTTTCAATGCTAGCTGAATCACTCTCAATTCCAACAAGTTGATGTGGAGCTTTGACTCCCTCCAACCCAGAAGTGATCCATCTGTCACATCTATGAGATCTGGGTGGGGAAGGGAGAGGGGACTGCCGCTGACCCAATTGCAGTTTATTATGCACCACTGTACGTCTTTTGCAGTTCCTTCTGATATTTGGACTACGTTAGAGAGACTTTCCTGATGCTGCTCCCATTGGGACTTAAGGTCCCATTGAAGAGCCTGCATATGCCAGTGAGCATGCTTTACCAGCATGCTGCTGGAGGCCAGGAGACCCAGCAGCCTCAGAATCAGTCTCACTGAAATTCAGGATAGAGGCTGAAACATCGGTATCAAAGCCTGAATATATTGGACTTGCCTGTCTGGAGAATAGACACAGAATTTTATTGTGTTCAGAAAGGCTCAGATAAAAGGGAGAGTATGAGAGGGAGTCAGGTGTGACTTTGGGACATTGATAGTGAACCCCAGCGAATGCAGGCGATCCGCCATAGGCTGGAGGTGGATAACGACTGCCTGGGGAGAGCCCGACTTCAACAGCCAGTCTTCGATATAGGGGAAGACTGGAACTCCTAACCTCTGCAGATGTGCTGCAACCACCGTCATCCCTTTCGTTAAAACCTGAGGGGCGCTGGTAAGGACAAAGGGGAGCACAGAGAGCTGAAAGTGCTCATGGCCCACTGTAAACCAGAGGTAACGTTTATGGGTCGGCAGGATGGGTACATAGAAATATGTGATCTGCACATCCAGTAATACCATCCAGTCTCCGAGGTCCAGAGCAGACAGGACCTGAGCCAACATGAGCATTTTGAATTTCTCTTTCTTCAGGAATTATTTGAGAGGACACAAATCTAGAATAGGGCGAAGACCTCTTTCCTTTTTCGGCACCAGAAAGTAGCAGGAATAACAACCACTACCTACTTCTGATGCCAGCACCCTCTTGATGACCCCTTTGCTCTAAAGGGTCTGTACTTTCTGACACAACAGAGAGAGATGATCCTCCATCAGATGATCTGAGGACAGTGGAACGGGTAGTGGTGTTTCCGTGAATGGAAGGGCGTAACCCTGCAGAACAATTTGGAGCACCCACTTGTCTGAAAGTTATGGACTGACAGTTAAAACAGATGTCGGATACTACAATAACTGAACAGAGAGTGCCTAACCTGTGATAACCAGCCCGGCAGGAGCAATGCACGTTGCTTGTCATTCCACATCCCCTGATGCTCAACCAAGTGAGTTGTACACAGCACTCATTCTGGAGGAACACCAAGAGGAATGGGACGAAATAAGAAAATAGCTAAACGCTGGCTGTATGACAGCTTCCTTGTATCACCCTTCAGGCTAGTCTGTCATATGCCTCTGTGTGCGAGTGCCTGAACAACATGAACAAATATTTAGGCTTTTCTTTTTAAAAAAAAAGCCTTTACAGCTTTTGAATTACAGTTTCAATCATTTACATTGTCTCTCTCAATCTAGACTCAATATACCTGTTAATTCGCATGAGAATCCGTTAAAACATTAGTTCTTTCTCTTGTAGTTGTTTCTTCACTAGAATTAAACAAGTCTCTGGATTTGGCACACAACCTTAATGTCTGTCTCTGGTTAGTGCAGATAGCATTTTGGGCCACCAAGTTCCTTTACTGATGCCCAATGACGATTCATTTGTCTCAAATTCCTGACTTGATTGCACGCATGAAGGAGGTAAAGATTAAATGTACGTAGCTTTCTCTTGGCTCTTTTATCTCTTGCAGATCTTTGAGTATTCTCTCTAGGAAGTGAAAGGTTCACAGAATAAGAAGATTTCCTGGCTGTGCAGGTAAGCTGGGTCAGCGGGAGATACACAGGTGATGTCTTTATTGGAACTCCAATTGCCTAGCAAATGGTGTGGTCCAATAGAGTAGTATTTATACCCTCCTGAAATCAAAGATGGCTGCCACCATGACATGGCTGTTTTCAGAACCTTCTGGCTTGTTCCAGAACCTTCTGGATTTTTCCAGATAGAGTGCTTTCAAAGTCTATTTATAAGCGATTAGTTGACAACCTTGTTTCCATTTACCAACAGTCTTAAATTATGTTTGTTCATTACAGTTCTATTACATTTTAACACGTGTAACCTCCCCCTGCCTTTAAAGCTTTGGGAACCATCTTTTTGCATCTCCATGCACAAACTCAAAAAGACCAATCTCTTGGGATGTTCTGTGAAACACCTGACTCTGTTAAACTAGGTGGCCATGACAAAAGGTTGAACAGGTTTGGAGGCTGTGGCAGACGAGCGGAAAGGCGGACTGGTTAGCTCTCAGGCTTTGGGTCTCCCGAGCCTTGTGGGAGCGGCATCCCCAACCATGAAAGGACTGGGGAGCCTACTGGCTGTGGTGGCTGGGTGAAAATTGCTACTAGTGGTCCCAACAGTAGCCACGGAAGAAGCAGGAATCAAAATTCGGTTGGCATGCGATCATAGTGAGTCACAAAGACCGGGCAGTGACTGTGCTGTCCTTGAAGAGCTCGAGCACTGAATATGGCTTGTCACCAAACAGGCGAGTGTTAAAAAGCATGTCCGTAAGGGATGCCTGGACATCCCTCGAGAAACTTTTGCTGCATCCCAGCCATTAGCAATAGACTGGGTCAGGATGGCTCAGGCCTCCTTCGAGGCCATGGGCAGCACTTGCACGACCAAGTCCCACACTGTATGGGTGTACTGGCCCAAGAGGCACGTGGTGTTCACGGACCGCAGTACAAGGCTGGTGGAAGAGAAAATCTCCTAACCAAAGTATCCAGCTTCTTGGATTCCCTTCCGGTGGTGTTGTAGGGAACACCCCAGGGTTAACCTTGGAGGGGTGGGGGGCGTGCACAGCTTGGCCCAGGCCCACAGCAGGACATTAGAGAGGACTTCATTATGGGCAGTAGGGGTTCTTTGTGGGATATCCCCAGCTGAAGTACCTTTGTCAAGACATTGGTTTTGACCACCACCGAGGGCAGAATACGGTCCAGAATCTCAGTCACCCTCCACACCATCATAGCAAAAGAAGGTCCTTCCTCCATAGCCATGCAAGGAGAGACCAGGCCAGTGTCTGTTGAGTTGTCCAAATCACTGGCTTAAGCCAGTTCCTCATACTAGTTATCCTCAGCCAATGGCTCCTTAAGGGGGTCAGGGTAACCATAAGGTTCCTCATATCCGCTCCAAGCACATTCCTCAAAGGGCCTGCCAAAACATGGAGGCACCGTCTCTGACCCGTAGGGTCTTGATCCGGTCCGCACCCGAGTTGACGTCTGTCTAGCTCCATATTGGACTCAGGAATGACAAAGGGGTCGGCGCCGCCGGGAACTGCGCCACTGGATCTGACTCCGGCGAAGGTCATGGATTTGCAACCGGAGCCGGTCCGGATCTAGGAATGGATCCAAAGGACTCGACTGGCACCGAGGGCGCGCACACACCAGTGGGAATCCAGTTGGGCCACCTTCCAAATCCATGGGGCCCGCAGGTGCTCGAAAGGGGTTGGTTCACACAAAGATGAGGTGCAGAGTCTCATAGAACTCTCTCAGTTGGGCGAGGGTCACTCCAGCCCTGGGAAATTCTGGGAGGAGTGGAGCAGACCCAGGCTCAGGTTCTGCAGGGGAAGTGTGGGAGAGGGGCCTAGACTTGAGTTCAGGCGCGGCCCGTGGTAGGAGTGCTGGTCGAGCGGTGACGTGGGGCGGGGGCAGGGTGGGGGTAGTAAACTACGGATTAAGGCCGAATACAGGTAAGTGAACATGTAAATAAATAAAATGAATTTCGTTGTGAGCGCTGCATCGCCAAATGCGATGCAGTGCGTGCAACGAAATTCATTTTATTTATTTACAGGTTCACTTACCTGTATTCGGCCTTAATCCGTAGTTTACTACCCCCACCCTGCCTCTCCCCACCCCACGTCACCGCCTGACCGGCCCTCCTACCACGGGCCGCGCCTGCTTGTGTTGTCGTTCTTGTGCCTTGTCCAATGAATTGGATCGGCGTGGCAAAATCAAAGAACGCTTTGACTTCTTGGTCTTCTTCTTGTGGGATTTACCAAATGAAGATTTTGACCTCAACGACGACCGATGGAAACAACTGCGGATCACTGACAGAATATCGACGACAGGAATATCGACCTACACAAATATCGTGTTCAAAATATCGATGTCAAGAATATCGACATCCTATCTTTACAATAGTAAGTACAAAAATATCGAAACAAAAATATCTTTGTTAAAAATATCGTTGTTCAAAATATCGTTTTTTAAAATAATTTTAAATAGATTAAATAATACATATAATTAATAAAAACAGTTCGAATTATTAAAAAATGTTAAAAATTATAAATAATAAATGCAATGTAAAAATAAATTAAACATACATATATAAAAATTATTATATATATATTTACTTAATAATATTAAAAATAATCATAATAATAAATTATAAAATGTTAGAAACATAATACAATTTATAAATACATATATATATACATACACCTGTAACATAAACATAAAAATAAAATATATATATAATAAATTAAAATATTAAAAGAATTTTTTAATTTTAAAACAACATTTTACACTACATTAACTGAAGCAGTAGGGAAAATATTGGATAGCGTAGGGGATAAAATTACTATTCCCACTCCAGCGAGTGCAACAGTAGGGAAAGTGTTGGATAGCGGAGGGGATAAAATTACTATTCCCACTCCAGATAGTACAACAGTAGGGAAAGTATTGGATAGCAGGGGGAATAAAATTACTATTCCGACTCCAACGAGTGCAACAATAGAGAAAGTGTTGGATAGTGGAGGGTGTGAGAAGTTGGCCTGGCATATGCTGTCCACTAATTATAGTGGGCACCTTGCACCAGTCCAAACAACCCCTTATTGGAGATAGGTTAAAGACAACCTTATTGAAAGCTATCCTAGTGGTAGCTATGGAGAGCAGCCTTCAGGCTAAGTCTTGAAGGAATGTAAAGCAGCTTGTTTTACCAGTCTATAATCTCTTGAGTGACCAAATGAAAGAGCACCACACCAGGTATATATTCAAAATATATGTATTTATTGCTAAACACACCCCTCTAGTCTCTTTATGAGGCTAGAGTTCGAAGTACATAAGTTATAATATATTAAATCACAGTAATAGCACAAATACACGTTTGGGCCCTAGGGGCGTACCAAACCATATACCAATAAAGTGGTATGCGAACCACGACTGAACTAGACACTAGGCCTAGAGCCTCTAGAAGTGCTTGGACCACAAGGAACCACCCAAGGTAGTGACACAGGGGACCCACGGGAGACGCGTGCAGTGTAAATACACAACCGCGATACGCCGTTAACTTCTATGGAGAAAGTCGGGATCGGGAAAATAGAGGAAAGGGACACTTAGAAGAGGACTAGGACAAAACCCTTTGAGATCTAGGACTTTGAAGAGTCTCTACCCACGGGAGCACCGGAGTACTCGTGTTACCTCACCCAGGGAAGCCGGGTGCATAGGTGCCTTTCGGGTCGGGTTTCGTCATCGATTCGAATGGCGATCTGCTGCAAAGTGCTGCTGGCGGCCAAGAGAAAAGTGTCCGGGTGGATCCAAGAGTGGATCGGAGTTCTGGTGAACCTGAAAGCAGAGGGGACAGAGTCTGGGTCACTAGCCAGTGACCAGGAAGGCGATGGACAGATGCCCACCGATGTCGAGTGCTTCAGGTGCGTTGACGGTCATCTTGACTCTTCAGCCACGAGGTCCAGGAGGCATTGTCGGCAACCAGGAGCAGGATTCGGGCTGGTACACAATGTCTGTCGAGTGCTGAGGTGTCGGCGACTGGATTGGACCCAACAAGCCTTGGCAACGGCAAGTCTTGAGGAAGATGTAGATCGTCGATGGTGCAGACCAGCAAGGTCTGTGGAACTCACCCAGCGAGGGTAAGTGAGGGCAGGCCTGGAGCAACCAGGATGCCAAGTAAGAAAAGGATTGGCCTTCGTTACGGGCTACTAGCCAACGGGCTAGCGACCGCGAAGGAGCCTCGTGACGCCGCACGTGGAGCTGGCTTACAGGACACTCGTGGAGTGGGGGCCAGTGATCTTCGGTACAGGTGGTGCTGGAGGCTAGGGCTACTCGAAGCCCAAAGTACGACTTCTTGGGAGACCCAGAAGATGGTGCACTTGCAAATGTGCTTGGTGTCCAGGGGTCACGGTCTCAAGTCACCCACGATAGCCACGGGCCTCAGCTTTGCTGGGAACTCAGGGTAGCCTCGGGGAAGTCTGAGAATCCACCTCTGGTGATGCGATGACTTCGGCGTCCGACGGGAGCTTCAGAAATGCGAACCGGACAGATGCTTCTTTAGTGCCTGCCAAGCAGGGGAGTCACTCCTTGACCCCAAGGGAGATTCTTCAGTCCTCTAATCTTGTCGTAGAGCGTCGAAGGTCCAGGATTCAGTTTCAGAGTTTCGTCCAGGTATAATCTAAAGTCCTAAGGACTGGGTTCCTATCTTTATACTAAAGATAGGAGTTGGACTACTCTGTGGCCCCACCTATGGGTGGGTCAGGGCAGAGGGGTGGCTACACCCCTTTCCCTTTGTCCAGTTCGCGCCAAAGCAGGGGCTGCAAGCCCCTGATCCGGTTTGAACTGGGGTATGCACAGGGACACCAAATGTGCCCCCAGTGCAGGACTTCAAAGCACCCGAAAGTGCTCCCGCCCAGCCCCAATACACATTATCCTGTCTGGGGAGGTGGTCACACCCTCCCTGGGACAGGAAACCTATTGTCCAGGCCTCCCCTGCTGGAGTTTCGTCCAGCAGCAGGAGGCCAGACTCGTGTCTGTGGCAGCAGCATCCATTTTGTGATGCCAGGGCTCTGGAAAGAAGTTACCGGACTCGTCAGAGTTAACATGTCTTTCCCTCTAGAAGGGTGGAATGCTACCCCCGCCGCCAGGATTGGCGGGGGGTAGTATTCCAAGATGTTTGACACCAAACACGACATGTTTAGGTGCAGCCATTCCAAAGTTAGCATTTTACCGCGAGGATATAATGCGCTTAAGAGTATATGGTCAGGCTGCACTACAAACAGCATCAGAGATGGTCTCCGAACGCTGCAGAGGGCCCTGCTCATGCAGGGGCACCCTCTCACATAGGAACCATGCACTCTGCCTTTAGGATTGATAAGGCCTGCCTTAGGAGCGACTTATAGGTTTATATGTGTGTATGTATTTAGTGATATAGGTAACCTATATCACAGTAAGGGGTGCATGCACCACCTTACCCAGGCTGCAGTAGCAGACCTGTGGTGTCAGTTTGGATGGCCTTCCAGGGGTGGCATAATACATGCTGCAGCCCCTGGCAGGCCTCTGAGGTACCTATGCCCTTGGTACATAGTATACCATATACTAGGGACTTATAAGGGCACTCCAGATTCCAATCAGAGATGTGCCTAAGGCACATGGAAACCTTTTTACAGAGAAAGCAGATAGACTGGGGCCCTGATATAGCAGGATCCCAGTCCAACTAAGTCATAAACCAGCAAAACACCATAAAAAAAGTGGGGGCAACCATATAGTCAGATTCCACCTTCCTACAGAGGAGTTAAAATTTTCTATTCCCACTCCAAAGAGTGCAACAGTAGGGATAGTGTTGGATAGCGGAGAAGATAAAATTACTATTCCCACTCCAGCGAGTGCAACAGTATAAAAAGTGTTGGATAGCGGAGGGGTAAAAATTACTATTCTTACTCCAGCAAGTGCAACAGTATAAAAAGTGTTGGATAGCGGAGGGGAATAATTTACTATTCCCACTCCAGCAAGTGCAACAGTAGGGCAAGTGTTGGATAGCGGAGGGGAATAATTGAATATTCCCTCTCCAGGGAGTACAACAGTAGGGAAAGTGTTGGATAGCGGAGGGAATAAAATTACTATTCCCACTCCAGCGAGTGCAACAGTAGGGAAAGTGTTGGATAGCGGAGGGGATAAAATTACTATTCCCACTCCAGATAATGCAACAGTAGGGAAAGTGTTGGATAGCGAGGGGTTAAAATTACTATTCCCACTCCAGCAAGTGCAACAGTAGGGAAAGTGTTGGATAGCGGAGGGGAATAATTTACTATTCCCACTCCAGCAAAATAATGAACATTAATTAACAAATAATTAACTAATTAAAAATAATTTACCTCCCACCATATTCCCCTATAAATAACCCCACCAATGTTGTAAAACATAACACAATTAATATAACAAATTAGCAATTAATTAATTAACTAATAACAATTAACAAGCAAATTAAAAACAATCAGTAATAAATTAATTCACAGAATTAACACTATTAAATAAAATTAAATAAATAATATATAAAAAATATTTTAAAAAATATTAAAATGTAATTACTTCCCACCCTACTCCCCTATCCCACAACATGCTCTTAAAAAAAAGACACAATTAACATAATTAATGATTAATTAATAATTATTAATGACCAATTCATAACTAATTAATAACAAATTAATAACCACATTTAACAATATAAAATATTAAATACATAAATATTAATTAATACAAATTATTAATTACTTATAATTGAATTACTTCCCACCCTACTCCCTATAAACCCACAACCCACTCCTAAAAAATAACACAATTAACATATTTACCAATTGATTATTAATAATTAATAACCAATTAATAACTAATTAATAACTAATTAATTATCACAATTAACAATATAAAATATTAAATACATAAACATTAATTAATTAAAAATAATAATTAATTAATTATAATTAGTTTACTTCCCACCCTATTCCCCTATAAACCCACAACCTGCTCCTAAAAAAATGACACAATTAACATATTAACCAATGAATTATTAATAACTAATAACCAATTAATAACTAATTAAAAACAATTAAATTATCACAATTAACAATATAAAATATTAAATACATAAATATTAAATAATAAAAAATATTAATTAATTAATTATAATTAAATTACTTCCCACCCTATTCCCCTATAAACCCACAACCCGCTACGGAACTAAAACGCAAAATGTAATTTAAAAAAATTAATAACTTCTAAAAATTTTAATAAATGTATTCTAATTAAATTACTTCCCACCCTATTCCCCTATAAACCCACAAACCGCTACGGAACTAAAATACACAAAAATTAATTAACATAAAATTAATTACTTCTAAAAATTTCACACATACATTAAAAAAATAAACTATACTTATAGAAAATAATTACATCACATACTTTAAACACACATAGTAAAATACAAAACACTAAAATAAATGTCGATATTATTAA
The DNA here is from genome assembly GCA_963921515.1 of Calotriton arnoldi. Classification (NCBI taxonomy): domain Eukaryota; kingdom Metazoa; phylum Chordata; class Amphibia; order Caudata; family Salamandridae; genus Calotriton; species Calotriton arnoldi. Next base: position 2,321,479 of record CAWUFW010001726.1, read on the forward strand.
CAACAATATTTTTACTAATGATATTACTAACTTCGATATTAAAAAAACGATATTTCTTACCTTTATGTCGATATTCTGGTCAACGATATTCTTGCATGTCGATCTTGTGCCACTCGCCAGAAAAGCGCTTCAACACCCATCAGGTGTAACAGGTGCTATATGAATGCAAACCTTTCTTCCCGTTCTATCCCTCCGCTATCCTTCTCACTCCAAATAACTGACTAATATTCACCACTCAAATTACTTTGATACTTCACCATACTAATTCACCACTAATCCTTTATGGGTTTCCGGAGTAGCGTGCTTCAACACCCCACCAGGGGTAACAAGCGCTATATAAATACAAACCTTTTTTCCTCTTCTATCCTTCTGCTATCCTTCCGAAACCAAATAACTGACTAACCTATCCACCACTTAAAATTTACTTGCATGTTTCACTATACTAATTCAACACTAATCCTCTATGGGTCCCGGAGTAGCGTGCTACTCGCCGAAAAAAGCGCTTCAACGCCTCGTCAGGGGTAGTAAGCGCTATACAAATGCAATTACAATACAATACAATTAAAAACTCGATATTCTGGCACATCGATATTCCAACATCGATATTCTGTCTGTGCACCAACAACTGCATGATTGGGCCCAGGACATTCCATCCAACCTGGACCTGGTGTGGTATGGAGTCGTCTGGTGCCCAGCAACCTGGAGCTTCAATGCATAGTCCCAGACCACTTTGGGGTACATCGCACGGCAGTCAGGACAGGCCTTGGAGTCATGCTCCGGCTCCAGGCACCATAAGCAAACCAGATGGGGTATGCCACAGACATTTGCCTGTGGCAGGCACCACAGGGTTTAAAACCCACAGGTATTTTAGGGGACATACCTAAGGCACGCTGGGTGCATAACTGCCCGAAAGGTGTAGAGAAAAAGCAATCAAAAAATTACTGAGGTAGCCCTTTTGGATCTGCACTGATGGAGTGGAAAGAAAATAACTGATGACAGAGTGCTAGGGTGGTGCCTATGTCAGCACTGCGCACGTAACATCCATTGCAAACGATGGTGATGCAAAGCTGATCGATGCCACCTACTAGTGCACAGAGGTACTGCTCAAGATTTTTCAAGTCCACTCTGACCCCTGGGGAATATTCTATTGTAATGAATCTGTGGCTAGAAGCCTCTATCAGATATTGCACATTCTCAAAATTGGCAAATAGATCTAACCAAGGTTCTTCCCAGTCCTGAATGAGACCTTGAGACACATCCGGATGCAGGTGCCAGTATGAGGCATCGACAGGTAAGTTCATCCACTCTTGCATTTAGAGATAACGCCAGGCGCTGCACAGGCAGGAAAATGTCTCGATGTTCCCGCCATGTCCAGAGGCGCAAAGCCTCGTTGCACATGGTCCATAACCCCACTCCGACCTTCTTTTTAAAGTACCACATGGCAGTTGCATTGTCTGTGAACAGGACCATTGATGGAGGGCAGGAAAGCTTCCAATTCCAAGCGAATCACTTAGGTCTAATGCAGACAGTACATGAGCAAGTGTGAGCATCTTGAATTTCTCCTTCTCAGGAAGGCATTGAGAGAACGCAGATCTAGGATAGGGTGGAGGCCTCCATCCTTCTTTGGCACCAGAAAGTAGCGGGAATAGCAACCATGACCTACTTCTGATGCTGGCACCCTCTTTGGCCAAAAGAGCCTGCACTTCCTGACGCAGCATGGAGAGTTGGTCCCCATCAGCCGATCTTAGGACGTTGGCAGAGGTGGCGTAACCCCCACCGGACAATTTGGAGCAATTACTTGTCCGAAGTTATGACTTGCCATTGAGGCAGGTGGCGCCTGATCCTGCTCCAACAGGGTGCTGTCGGTCATGTCCAGTGAGTCGGTCATGTCCAGCTCGCATCTGATGGCAAACTTTGCTGCATCCTTGCCATCTGTGATAGCCTGGTCTCCCTCTCCCAAATCGCCTCTGTATTCATGGTGGGGCATTCAGGATAGTTCCTGGAGTTGTGGCTCTGCTCCAGGCAAACCAGATGGGGGGGTCCATCACAGGCATTTTTCTGTGACAGGCCCCACTCGGTTTAAAACCCGCTGTTTCTTAGGGGACATCCATAAGGCACACTGGGAGCAAAATGCTAAAAAGAGTCAACAAAATGTTGAAAAAAGCGGTCAAAAAATGGCACGGAAAGAAAGGAGCTGATGTCAGCATGCTGAGGCGCAGACAACGCCTATGTGTAGCTGCTAGACGCCACCTACCGACACGCAGAGGTACTGCTCAAGATTTTCCAGATCCAATCTTATGCTTGTTGGTATTGTAAGGTAAGGAATCTGTGGCTAGAAGATCAGATTCTGGCGTCCCGGTGACCACTACCCAATGCAAAAGTGGTCTAAGTACATCTTTGACTCTCACTCTCGAGGGACGAGCCATCTAGACTGAACTTATACATGAATCCATTATGAGGCCAAAATATTATTAATTTTGTTGTAAAGGTTTCGATGGCTAACCCTTCGAGCCGGCAACGATTAGCTTGTGAGCTACCGGTCGCCCTTCAGCCTCCTGCAAGTAGCTCTCTTATGTGCAGCCAGCCTCCTAAATTAGAAGCTTTTGCTTGGTTGAAATAATATTTGGACTATCAAAGCTGAAAGGCGAGTATGAGTATTCAAGATGAAAATGTGTGGGTCATCAGAACTCATGAGCTGATGTTTGGAGAAAAATGGTTGACTTTCCAAAATATTTTTGAAGCTGATATTTGAGTGCTAAATCTTTTGCGATTGGAATTGAAACTAAGGCTATTATGCATTGCGAATGTATATGCATTCCACATTGCCAAAGCCTTTTTTTACATTACTGCTGGAAACCATCCCTGATGAACTAAGGTGATCACTGTTGTTGATCTTACATTGGGTGGCACCCAGTGTAACCTTGTCTCTAACACAATACTTATGATATTCATTGAACATAAGTAGCTCTTATTACAGAAAGGATTGGAGGCCCCTGATCTAAGAGGTCCTGTAGACCTGAGGTGTTTTCTCAATTAGCATCATCCTCATTGCACCCTTCGGAGGCACATTATGGCTTAATCTGTGATACCTGAGGGTTTGTTAGCCCCCTGCTGAAGAGCACATCGCATTGCCACCTAGCTTTGTACAACAGTCTGTTCATAAATTCAAAATTGTATGTCTTCGGATGACTCGTTTATTTGTCGTATTTTCTTGCATAGGGATGTCTCAAGTTACAGCAATCCTGTAAAACTGGCTCATTAACCTTTACAAAATAATGTATATTGCATACAGTTTTATCAATAAAGAGAACTTCAAGTTCATTGCTTCAAGAGACATTATTATTGAAGACAATTTGGGTAGACTTGAACTCCTTCTGTGAAGGACAAAGTAAACGTTTACTATTTTGTCCAAATGTAGGTAGTTTTTGTGAGATCAGCATGAAGTGCAGCTAAGGCTGAAAAGCCTTGCTTGTATAAACCATCCCCAACGTTAGTAGCAAAACCTTCCAATACAACACAATACTTTTCATGGGCATGACTTGCATCTTAAGAAGTGTTGTCAAAGCTCTTGTTGATTTTTAGGTATGGCAACAGGTTCATATACGAGTTTGGTCATTTCTGATGGTCCCGTTTCTAATTTTTGTGCAGGCTCTGACATTTCCCTTGCAGTACATGAAGTTTGTATTCATCCTTAACACTTATGAGGTCAGTGATTCTCTGGGGGAGTTCCTCATAGTAGTTTCGCGTATCACCACATCTTTCGAAGGATCAAATGAAGTGCCATTGTTCCTCGTCACAGGTGGACCTACCTGCCAAGCCTGCTGCTGTAGTTCCACCAGTCAAGAACAAATGATGACAGCAGCCTTGTAAGGTCCTTGAACCCCGACACATATTCTGCTTCCTCAAATACTTCAACTTGTGGAATTTCTTAAGAGACGCAATTGTTCATCAAGCATGAATGCTGATCAACAGGTAGATGTTTATCATTGTGCAAAAAGGAAGTCATTTCTTTCTTTGTAATAGTTACAGTGTTCAAGGGAATATAGTATGCATTCCATAAAGTTCAACAATAACACCCTTACATAGAGATGATCTGATAAGAATCCGGTTTTACAGCGGGGTACACGTTTAAATGTATATGTCTTGCTGCAAGATATAGGGGCTTCAATTTCTCTATTGATCAAGTGGTTGTTCAATCTCTCAAAAGCTGAAAAATGCTGAAAAGCACTCGTATGGATGTCACAAAGTGGTTGAGCCACGTGAAGTCTTCAAAGAAGCAGATCTGTGGGACTGAAATGTTAGGAAAAAGTCTGGGAGGTTCAAATGTGGCACCAGCTGATAGGATCTGCCTGGAATTGGAAAATTACAATATTAATAACAATAAATCCGAAGACACTAACTTTTGCATTGTTGGACCACTGCTGGGGAGGTCAGATGAGGCAGGTTTGTTTTGTGAGATGTATGCAGCCATTCAGTGATCTTAAAAAACACAACTCCTGCGATTATTGACCATTTCTATTTCTGTTATCATCAGCTCCACAGAAGCCCTACTTTTCTGTTCATTTGAGGGGAGACTTTGCATGCTAGGATTGCGAAACAGACTTCAATCGTGTATGTATATTGATGGAGCCATCAATATTTAATGCTGCAAGGTTGGTCGTTTAAAAGAAAACATAATCGCCTGCATTTAGAAAAGAAACCTAAAGTTCTAAACAAATGTAATGTCCACCTACATTTCCTCTTGATGATTGGCACAGCAGCAGAGGTTGCATTGTAAAAAGTTGCTTTGAACACCTGCTATTCCAAGGGTAATGAAAATCCGAGGTCAGCGAGTTTCAAAGAAATCTGATGCAACCTATTGCAGACAACGCTACAAAAAAGAACTGATATTTGCCCTAATATTTCACAATATATCTAACATTAAACGCAGAAACCTCCTTTCAATGTATGTCGGTATATTAAATAAATTGTGTAAATTCAGTTTAACATAAATTCTCAAAAATAAACTGATTTTGATGCAGAACTCTGTAAATAGATTTTATTATGTAATCGTTTTCGTGATAACAAGTACAACTTAGCCAGACACAAACACATGTAATCACGTTAATTATTCATCACCGGCTCTGCAATAGATAAAAAGTGACGAACCTTTGAGCATTTGGAATAATTCAGGTGTTAGGTGAACTGCAGTTTGTCACAGCTGAATTGATCATTTTTGCCCACCTGGTGTCTCGTGGCTCTAATGCAGTCTCTGCATTGTTTAGAGCTCAACGATTCACCTCAGACCATTGAAAGAGGTTTGATTTATGACTTGGCTTGCACGGCTTACAGCCACTTTCCTCAGAATTGTATAAACAACCCATAAGAAGAAGAGAGAATTGTATGCATGCTTGAAAAACTATATTTAGTTTGATTAGGGCAGTCCTAAATGAGAAGCTGCACCACAGTTTGTCCATCTTCTTCATCCTCAGCGAGCCACCTGAAAACAAATAACAAAAAACATGAATGTAATTTCTGTCTTAATTCTGATAAATTGCACAATTCTCCGGGCCAGAGTAACACTGCACGAACCTTACTGCAGGTGCCCCACTGAACATGGCTAGGTTGTATGGCAGAATGTCAACAACAACAATGCCGTGGTGGCTGACATAAACTTTACAAAATGATTGCTGTTTGTAGCTTTTCTAAAATTAACTACAATAGAGCCACATTTTTGTAAATTATATTTATAACAGAATAGTTTTGTCAGACTATAATGAGGCCATGATAGATTGGGACTAGACCCACGTGGATTAATACCAGCCACGAAGAGCAGGACAGGCCAGAATAGATGTCATCAAGGGTGTCCTGCCCTTCATTACTTTGCGTCAAATCTTTTTATAAAATTTTCAAATTAGAAAACGGGAAATTTGAAATATCATCAAACAGATTGATGCCATTGAACACCCCCCAACATAATCCTGAAGCATGTAAAAAGAGCAGCAACGTGAAACAGAAAGCCTAGTTCAATCTAAACATCATCATTGGGGGAGCAATAGAACGCCTACAAACGATGTCTACACAGAAAAAGGGATAAACCTGCCGCCAGCCCAACACTTCCCAGGGGAGGGGGACAAACCTAATAAAGGGAAAGGGGAACAAACAAATGCAGGGAGGGAATGCTTTGTTACTTTAACCTAAGTTAGGGGGAGCGGCAGAAAGGCCAAATGGGAGGACTAGTGGCGAATATGCATGGGACAAGCTAGAGAAAGTCCCAGAAAACAGGATCTAGGAGAGTTTGAATTCTGTAGGATTCCAGCTTAGGAGAGAGGTCATCCCAGAGATGGGAAGTGGGGACACAGGAGGACCCTCCATCAGCTCTCCCCCAGGAGCAGGCCAGCCTCAATTAAATAGATGGAGTACTCTCAGACGAGGAGGAGGAAAATACTGGAGTTCCAGAAAACACTGGAGTTCCAGTTTAGAGAGGTAATCGATTAGTGGTTGCCAATGGGTTAAGAATTTATTTTCTATGTGGGAGAGTGTGTGTATCTGTTCTGCAGCAAGGGAAAGCCATAGTGTATTGAACCATGCGTCTATCTGAGGAGGTCCCGATTTTTCCAGTAGAGGGTGATCAGTTGCTCAGCAGCTCCTGACATATGCCAAGTCAAAGCCCAGCCTGAGTGGATCAGACCCTCCAATATGAGCGGTCTAATACCCAGAATTAGAGCACATGGGTTTGCCGGGATGGGATATTCTATCGTCCCCATAATATGTCCCAAGACCTCCTTCCAGTAGATCTTAATGACTGTGCACAACCACCAGATATGTATAAAGTCCCCTGTTGCCTGGTGACACTGCCAACAAATTGGGGAAGCCGCAGGATACATCTTAACCAGTTTCGTCAGAGTCAATTACCGTTGGTGCAATAACTTATAGGCAGATTTCCTAAGTGGGATATTCTTGTGTATTTTGGGTATTTCTCTCCACAAGTATTCACATTGCTTATCTGGGATTGTCAGCCCTAAACTGCTTTCCTAGTGGACTTGGTATGGGTGCTTAACCACTGGTTTGGATTCTTGAATTGCCCTTTAAGTTCAAGATATAAGCCTTTTGGTACCCTCAAAAGAGCAAACTAAGTTTTAAAAGGGGGTGAGAGGCCTCTCTGCTGCAGAGGCATTTGGTGGGTTTAATACCCAATGGCAAAGTTGACAATATTAAATTATTTTTTGCATTGTTCAAAAGATGTAATATTTGGACCCTGGTAAAGGTCGCTCAGGGTCCTACAGTTGTTGTCAGTCCACTCAGCAAATGATCTAGGCTGCCACGCTGGAGAAAGTCAGGGATTCTCGCTAGGGGTGTGTAGGGGAATCAGAATATTGTTAAACCCCTCTGCATGGCCACCTGGTTCCAGATATCCAGTACCGCTCTGGTGGTGGTAGCTATATATGCGCTCTTTGTTCTACTCTGACAAAGAAGCCAGACCACATCCCAGAGCGGTCTACACACCACAGCATGGTCCACATGCAGCATAGACTTTTCGCTATCATGGACCATCCACTCTGAGCATGAGGAGTTTGTAAGAAATGTGGGGTTGTCCATCTCCCGAGATAAAGGTACAATTTTTATTTCTGAAGAACCTTTATGTCAGAACTGAGGATCAGGATAGGGAGAGACTGGAACAGATATAGTAGTCTAGGGGAACATTAATTTTGACCACAATTATGCCCTCTAGCCAGGATAGGTATAGAGTTCACCAATGCTGAAAATCATCTAGAATGCCTTTATGATGTTCAGGTCAGTGGACCCCAGTCCAGGTCTACAAGCGTTTATTGATTTTTAAGCCCAAATAGGAGATGGAATGCTTGGCCCGGTGGAAGAGGACCAAGGATTGTAGCTGCTGGATCTAGGGATTGTGACTAGGGATGCTGGATTCAGGGCTTGCGACTTGTCTTTATTAATTCTGAAGCTTGAAACTCATTCAATCATTTTCAAAATGGAGATCAGTTCCAGTAAGTTTTCAAAGAGGCAAGAGAAGATCGTCAGCAAACAAGTTTACGGTAGGGTCCCAGCTAACTCGATCAAACGTCTTCGCCGAAAGAGAGAAGCAGAAAAAGAATGTGATGCCTATGAGCTCTTTCAACCAGGTGGGCAAGTCATCTGAGATGGTCAGCTCCCTGGTAATTGCGAATGAAGCCCACTTGGTCTGTGTTTAACGGGCTCGGCAGAAGCGGCTCCAGTCATCTCACCAGATTCTTAGCGCAGAGTTTTGCCTCAGTATTTAGAAGCACAAAGGGGCAATAGAATGCCCAATTAGTGGGGTCCTTACCTGGTTTAGGTATTCAGGAGATCTCAGCTTAGCACATTGATTGGGTTAAGCTTGTGGATTGATCAAAGGAGTTGAATAAAGTGGTATGGTGGTCTTGAAGGAGTGGTAAATATGCTCTGTAGAAGTCCACCGGGAGACTGTCCGGCCCCAGAGCTTTACCTACTGGCATAGCTTTGAGAGCCATTTGAATTTCTTCAGACATTATTGGAACTTCTAATAATTCCCTGTGAGGGGGAATGGAGAGGCGTACTTTATCAGGACATCATGTATGCATGAATGTCCACAAGGCATTTGTCTTCCTGCTTGCAAAGAGATTGGTAGAAATCATGGAACGTCCATCGTTTCTCTGACTCCTTTATCGGCCACTTTTGGCCCTAGGCAGGTTTTATGTGCCAACAATGTGCCTACCTTGTATCCCCTATCATAAAAGTGCTGTTTCAGTGAGAGAAGTGAACGCTCCACTTCGTTGATCCTGTGAGAACTGAGCAGACCCCTCAGAATGGCCAACTTGCTTTGATTTTGTTAAACAAGAGTGTGTTTATCTAATAGTTCTAGGGCTATAATTTGAGAGGTGAGATTATTTTCGAACAGACAGGGCTCTCTGATTTACGAATAAAAACACAGTGGGGAAAATGGGTGGTTCTCTGATTTCTATAGATTTATTCAAGGGAGCCGTCACAGATATAAACTGAGTAGGGAATTAGTACTGATTGCAAATCATTTCTCGTCCAGAGGCTTCCTTGTCACTAATGCTAAAGGAGCTCGTCCTCCTATGCTTCCCTTTGCCAGCTATGAAAGGCGTCTTACATGGCCCGCTGGGTATAATAATTTAAACCAGTCAGGTCCCAACTGGCACGGAAAGATCCCCGGCAAGCATCGATTTCGGTGGCTGTTGAGCGCAATCCAGGAAACGCTTTCACTAAATTCAGCTGAGCACAGTCAGAACCACTGGGCAGTGTCCATTTTTCTCCACCCTGTTTTTTTTCTTCATTGAAACATCCTAGTGTCCTGTAGAAGGTGTGTGGTCGGCTGACCACTGTGCACCAATATGCGCGTTGGCACCAGTGCTTTAGCCATTCAGACACTGCATCAAAGGTGGACTGGGAAATAGGTTCTTTCAGGTTTCCATGACTATATTTGTTGTAAACAAAATATAAATTGTACTAAATAATTTGAACAGATGTTTTAAATAGACCTATAAATGTTCATTGGGTTTCTAGATACAAAAGTATATGTTAAGGGAATATCCAACTTTGTTGTGAGGTGACATACAATTTTTTCTTTTTGTGTCTGGGTGGTCCTCAAGGCAGATTGCAAGAGCATTTTAAATGGTTATTTTTATGGATGAGGATGATTTGTAAGTTATAAGTGGTATGTGTGAAGATTGAGAGTGGTATGTTTTATAGTTTGTGAGGGTGAGACTGTTCTCTTTGTATGTATTCATGCTTAAATCATTGTTCTCAAATTATTGCTTATGAACTTTAAATAAAGAAAAGAAATACAGATATTTCCAATAGAAAAAAGTTTTTTGTGTTGCTGGATTTGATTTTAAACTCTTTATATAGAGCGTAGTTTTGGAGGTAGGTTGTTTTGTTTCTGCATAGTCCATTTCACCCACCCAGACCCCCCTCACCACCATCCCAACATGCAGAGTCGGGGATAGGAACAAAAAGGAGCCAAAACCAACAAAACAGACCAAATCATCCACCAACTAGACTAAATGAGCAATCTACATCCGGAAAAGGGGGGAGTCTACTACTGGGCACCCAACAAGAGGTGTGATCCTCTCAAGATGTAGATAATAAGAGGGGTAACAAAGAGAGAATCCTGAGTATTCAACAGTGAGAATGGGAGAGAGGCAAACCGAAGAACAGCAGTAGATGTAATCCGAACCAAACCGCATCACCCTGTTCACCACCAGTAGCCAATGGAGAAAGCACAGTGTCCTTCTCTGCTTGTTTAGGAAACCCTATGGGCCTCCCCCTCCTTCAGGGTGGATCCACCATGAGGACTTTGTGACTCAGTTTTCATATTTTGTAGCTGTGGGATGATATCAGCCTTGTCCTTCTGCAAGAATTTGGAGCTACTTCGAAATGACCACGAACATAGGCCTACAATACGCCATTCAGGGCAAAGCTCCTTGCGTTCATTTTGAGATCTCTGTGCACTGTCACGAGGATCAGGGTCATGAGCCATTTCCAGCACTTACTTACCTCAGTGAGAGAACGGATTTGTCACCGTTTGGCATTCCACTGGGAAATCAAGCTGAAGGTGTGGCCACACTGATACTTCAGTTTTGTGTTCGAGCAGATAGTAATGGGGTGGAAATCTCTGCATTGGGTTTCCTGAAAGTTATGGTGAGAGATCCCGAGCAGGCTGGTCAACCCTCTAAAAATCAAGTCTACCTTGCTCCTGGCAATGCGCATGATGGCTTCCTTGTCCTCACAGAAATGAACGCAGGTTTTTCCAGGGCACCTTTTGCTAATTTGAGTTGGCCATAGTTCTATGAGCATGGTCAAGATGGAAAAGTGGTGCCTCTGGTGCATCCCTGATAGAGAGAAGCAGGTCTCTGGTGAAGGTCAGAATGTCTTCTCCTTCTGCGCCATTGGGGATGCCTCTGATTTGAATGTTGTTGGGCCTGCTGTTCTTCTAGGATTTGAATCCTACACCAGAGCATTTCCTAGTCATCTGAGCATGCATCTGTTGATCACTCCCATTCATCTGTTCAATTGCCCAGCTCCATGACTTCCTTACAAATTTAATGAAAGTAGGCTTTGAATTCAGTTTTAATAGTGGCAATCTCAGTGTATATTTTAGCCAAACAAAATCACCCATATATTCCTGTGTGATGGAGATGGCAAATGGTCTTCCGGCCCTGAAGGTGGCTCCTGATCCCTCTGCGCCCCCCATTCCACAGTAGAGTGACCCCCCAAGTCAATAAAGCTCTCCCTGTGTGATTTGTCTTTATCATGATGAAGGGAAGGTAATAGACTAGTCGAGGTGACCTACTACATCCAGAGAGGATCTATCTCCCCACGTCAAATGGACCAAGCGGGCTGGGATGTGCCCCATGGTGTTGGTGTGAGGGAGGAAAAACAATCCGGGGTCGAGTTGCCCAGTCTTGGAGCAGATACAAAAGTCTCCTGGGGCCAGAGGAGCCCCGTAAACCAGACCCATGGCAGGCTGCAGGCCCAGAGTCAATGAACGAATGGAGACAAGGAGCATACAGTTGTCAATAGAGCTCCCTCAGACCCTTCAGAGACATACATACAGCAGGCAGTGGGAATTGAGATTGGCAGAGTGGCAAGGACCCCCTTATTTTGAAAGGAGTGGTGAGGTTGACAGTTTGAAGGTCTGGACCTCAGGGTCCACATGGAGTCAGACTTGCTGTGGTTAAGGGCCAATATAGAGCCCCCGTAGTGTTATGGCTCGAGGGAAGTTGCATGCAGTCACTTAGGCCAGACGTGACCTACAGCCACCGAAGGGCAATGATGAGGAAGTCTACAAAGTTTACGTCCCTTTCCCTCTGCGCAAGACAGAGAAGAGAGGACTTGTACCCCAAGGGCTGGTCCCTCACAAGACTGTAGACGCCTGGGCAGTCACTGGGGCTGGTGCAATGGTAGAAGCCCCAGGACAGGTCGAGGTGGAGGAGGCTCTACCCCATCATTGGTGCTCCCTGCCCAGAGGGCTGTAGGGGTGCCCAATGCCTGTTGCAGGCAGATCGAATTCAGCCTTGTGGAAGCATTGCCTTGTCAAAACACTAGCAGTGGCACAGGGTGTAGTCGATGAAAGAGAGGGCCAAGGCTGCCCTCAAGATGGCGGGCATAACTCAGCTAGGCCCATGGGCTGGCCTCAATCCTGGTCCAAAACGGTGCTCACTGTCTTCTTACCTCAAGGGAATTGATCCAAAAAGGCTCTTGACGTCTGCAGAGCGTACTAGGAAGCAAAGCGGCTCCAGATGGGGATTTAGTAATGAGCAGAAAGGCCTGTAAATAACGGAGCAGGAGATGTCAGCCTCTCACTCCATGCCCTGCTTGACCACACCCACTTTTCATGTATCTTGGAAATTCCAAACAATAATAATTGGTGGGCCAACGACAGTTTCACAGCAGCATGGATTCTCTACCCATGCACCGTGTGAAATCACAGAGGCCCTTATTCCTTGCTGGCATGTGCATTAGGTTAATTACTTTTACATGGTCCATTTGAAAAATATTTTTCCTGGTGCAGAAATTCTTAGCCCACATCCATATTTCATATAGGGGTGCTTCATAACCTTTTCAATTTTTTGAAACGCATTCCTACTTTTTGTATGAGTAAATGTAAGTGTGCCCAGGGCGAGAAAGACCTTGCTAAGTTTTTGCGAAAGCCCAAGAGGTCCTGACATTGTGAATCTTTGAAGCACCTTGCATGGTCACCCACTTTCATCTTACATGTGAGAAGGGCAAACCGTGTGCCTATTTAGACACCGGACTAGTGAATGGTCACCAACGTAAGTAGAATTTACATGCAGACAAATTTACAAATCCTGACTTTGTCCTCACTGATTAGGAGTTGGTTAGGAGCAAAGCAAGCTGGTTAATGCAAGTCATACCACTCACTCAAATGTTCAAAATGTTGTGTTTCTACCCTTAAGTAGAAAGGTGGAGATACTGTGTACATTTGTGGCATTTCGTTTATTTGCATACATCATTTTATTAGTATGGTCACTTACATGGAGAGAGATGAAAGATGGCTTCTGTTAACTTTGTAGTAGTTGTTCCATTTGTACCTCTATTTATTAATTAAAAGCTCATATGATTGTGGAGAGGAATTTACAAGTAGTTCTAGAAATTCAGCTAAAAGAGTTAAGCATGTTGCCTGGGAATGCATTGCCACTCTTCTGTATTCCAATCCCCACACGAGGCATGTCTTGTTCCATTGTTGACCTAAATATCTATTGGCTCCCATATTAAACAAAAGGGTATCGTTAGAGAAAATGATCATTCTTATAAATAAGGAAAATGCTGTGCATCCAGGCCTTCAGGAACCTCAGAAAACGTCTATCTCGGCATTACATTACACAATATCTCCTTTTTATGTACACAGTAGTAGTGAATGTGCATGGCCAACTCATCAGAGCAATGAATGAAGGACAACTATTGGCCTTCATATCAAACTGTGATTATTTAAAGATAAGGGGCCAGATATGTGAACATTCTGGTAACAAAAAGCGGTCGCAAATTGCACACCAACATTTTGCGACCAAAGTTTTATTTTGTGAACTGACCAATGTACTAATAGGTTCAATCACAAAATAATGAATTGCAGAGGGTCGCCTAACGGCCTGACTCATTAATATTCATTAGACAGGTCGCAATTTGAGACCCTGTGCGATTGGCTACATTCACAGGGATGGTGGCCTGCAATGGACAGCAGACCTGTATGCCTGTGATTGCATTCTATAACGTATTCCTTTTTTAAAACAGTACAGATTCCTGAAAGGATGGTGTCTAAACTCATTTTACAATTTGGAAAAATGTTTTTGAATCGCAATATGGGGTTAGTTCATACGTAGAAGGGATTTTGCTGTGGCAAACCATGTATTTTGCCAGATCAGAGGGTTTGTGACCTCAGAAAAAACCTTTACACATCTGGCCCAAGATGTCCTTAGCCCTGATGATTCAGTTGGATATTATCTCATACCAGAGAAAGTTGACGAGCATGTGCCTGAAGAAAAAGGAATAAGAAACAGAGCACTGAGGATCACAACCAGCAGCCACAAATTGGAGCCATATTGTCCACCTCACTGGCTTTGAGAACAGGGCGAGGTACACGAATATAAAAGCAAGTGTAGTGGGTGATCTTTGACAGTACAGGACCATGCCAATGGACTCAAGAGGCAGCAGCCCACAAGCAAGAAGTTAAAACAGCCTGACAGGGGAAGAAGGTGATTGTGAACAAAAAAAAGGCATCAGTGGAGCTGGGAAGGAATCCCTCTGACTAGCCCCAAAAATAGAAGAGGACCTGAACTGTGGGATATTGCATGTCAGAAGAGCTGGGTGATCAAGTTGGTGCCTACTGATCAGATAACCCAGAATCGGGCCATAAGTGGGTTGAGACTTGGGATGGGGTACTGTAGGGGCTTAGAAATGGACTTGGTACATCAGAAAATTTGGAGGTGGGAAGTGCTAAGTACTCCCAGTGACTGTGATTGGCCTTGCTCAACCCCAAGAACCCCCTGCCCTACCACCCAGGGCATGACTGCTTCTCTGCTCGGTCCCTGGTGAGGAGTAGGAGGAAAGAAGAGATGTGCCAAGGCAATTTAAGTGATGAGCATCCGTTAATGCCCTGATGGGAAAAAATATCCAAAGGCTACGAATAGGAGCATACCATTGAGTAGAGGAATAACAAAATGACCAGAACAATACCATAGAAATATTATTAATTCTTTTAACGTAAATGTATGCAGTGGCCATTCAAGAGCTGCAGCACAGGAACACATGAAGGTCCAGAATGATACATTAGAAATAACCATGTGGCTGCCAACATAAACACATGCAGTATCCAGCACAGGAATGCCAGGCAGACCTGTTGTTCAGCCTCACAGTTCTACTCAGGCCTCGGCAAGCAAGAACGAGGAAAGCACATATACATTTTAAAAGAGAGAACAGAGTTTCAGCTTGAAGTGTCGGTAACGGGCAACCCAGAAGGCTCACTGCCTGGGCACCACCCACGAAGAGTCATCCAAGACTGCAAGACCATGCAAAGAGTCTGACTCTACCAACACCTACAAGAACCTAACGTCTGATGAAGAGCTTTCTCAATGTAAGCTATACAGAATGTTGACAGCACTAGGAGCTACGAGATAGATCCATGAACATAATATAGGTAATGTCAGCATGGATGTCAAGCTTATCAGCAAAACCTGGGATAAGGGGTTAAGATTAATAAAGAAACACTGAAGACCTTTGAACCAGATACCACAGAACTGAGATATTAGGGAGCAGAAATCATAGAACTGATAAGATTCATGGGATACAGAGCAGATGACATGTAGTGCTGCTCCTGCCACAATAATGTGAGAGTGATTGGACTGCGTGAAAAAGAAAAGGCAACATAAATGACTTCATACATATAGAACTGGCTGAGACAAACGGTGGATCCCAAGATCTTTCCAACTTCTATGTGGATAAGAAGGCACTTTTGGTTCTGGTACAACCCCCTCTGAGACGAGTAATATTACGAATTATAAACTACAGATGCAGAGATGCATTGCTCTAGGAAGCCAGGAATACAGGCCACTCACTACAAGGCCGATAATGCAAATATTATGCTGTATTCAGACTACACCGTTAGCTGTGCATCAACAACTAGCTGCATTCACGGCAGCTGAGCGCTGTAAGAAAGACTGAGAAGGGCAGGGTTTCTGTTCTCAGCTTGCTTCAGAGTAATGTTGTCAATAAATGCTATTTCTTCGATGCTCTAAATTAGGCATGGAAATGGGCCAAGGAAAAGGAATAAGAAGCAGAGAAACTGCCCTGAAACCAACCACCTCAACCAAAATGTTGAAGATGTAGGCAAATGTGGTTTCAAAGCTTTAAACACTCAGCCAGAGAACAGGTCCAATAAGGCCAATGGGCCAAGTCAGATCTGTTGAATTAAACAATGGACAGATGTTCACCTGAGGAAGGTGGCACCTCGAACAGGGGATCAGACCATACAGACTCAGATGAAGCCCAGTTGAGGCGAGAAGGGAGCCAATCGCTGGTACTCACTCCCAGAGCAGCGGATGACTTAAATTCGGCTACCAAGCCTGCATTGCAAAATGAACATACAAAGGTGGTGAGGGAAGGTGGGATACAATGGATCTTCCTTGATTTAATAACCTATACGCTTAGTGGTGTATTCTCGGTGTTCAAACTACGGCAGCCTGCAACCATTACGCATATAAATATATGAGGGAGAATTCCGTATGTAACAGAAAAAGACACGGATCTCTAATACAAAAAATGAGAGTTTAAGAATTGATAAGCCAGGAGATAACTCAAGAGCGATGAATGCTGATTATGAAAACAATAACAAATAACAGCACAAGGAGATATGTTTTCAAAAGCCCACAGGAAGCGAGTGACCGCAAAACAAGTGTTGGCCGTATACAATATACTTATATACTATTTTTATGAAGAACCTGAAATAGAAACATTTTAATGAATTTATAAATAAGACTAAAAGAAGTCAAGAAGCCATTGGAGTTGTGCGAATAATTATGGACTGAAATATTTTGGAATTTTAAGAATGTCAATGGACTTAAAGAATTTGTATGCATAACATTCCCCCCAAATTCAATTAGTATGTTTTCATTACATCTGACATCGATGGGTATTGATGTCTCTGGAGATATGAGCGCCAGGCTGTTTATCTATACCCTCTTTTTTATAATTACATTTCTAAATCAGCAGTATTCCCAGGTAGTACAAAGTACACTCTTACAAAGTTACTTTTCTACTTACATTATCATAAATCTACATTCACCAGCAAATTAGATTTATCAAACTAAGCAGAAAACAACTTTGAGCTGTGGCAAGCTTTTTGACAGGCCACAATGTAATAAAGTGATTTTATTAATACATTTTGGTTCTGAAAACCCACCAGAAGGCAAGGCTCCCCTGAACTGAGTACCTTTGCCGTGAGGTCCTATTGGGCTCTTTTTCTTCATGGTAAAATGCTCTTAGTGAGGCCTGTCCATAGAAAATTTAGCCTTACCTGCACATTGACAAACATCTTTTTTGTAGTTGTTCACTGTAGGGGCCTTCTTTCTCTAATAGCTAGCGTGCCCACTTTGTTAATATTAAGCACTGTTACATAACATCTTTCGAGGCATACATTAGCTAATATATAAAAGAAGCGTTTTCTAGATGGCAAAGTCACTTTTCCTTTTATTGTGACAATTCAGTACCTTATACTGAGGCCCAGCCAGTGCTTAATTTATATAAATAAGGGTTGTACGACGGTACAACACATGCAATTACTTCGCATGCCTTTGCCACGCATTTCTTTTTTAGCGCGCATGTTTTTACCGCAAATATGCATTTAAAAAACACATGCCAATACCACGCATTGTTTTTAGATTTAAAAACAATGTATATGTGGGGGGGAGACCCCCCAACTTACCTTAAATGCGTGGTATTGGCATGCGTTGTAAATGCATATTTGTGGTAAAAACATGCGTGCTAAAAAATGCGTGGCAAAGGTACAACTAGGTAAAAACCTCGTTGTAAAGGCTGTTTCCCATAAATAAGTAGGTGCTAGGGACCTCGTCAGGAGGCCACTGCAGCTTGTACCATCCATTGCTCATTCTGCCAATGACTGTACCAAGCCAACAACTAACCATCACACTCCCTCACAAGTGTGACATTTCAGACTATTCCAGGCCCCCAAAGCTATAAGAATGACTTGGGAGGCAGGTATTAGTCATTTGAATGTTATGTTATTTTGATTTGTAGCGCGCACAGATACTCAGGAGTGTCCCAGCGCGAAATGTATGTATATGGAATTACAAAAAAACTGTTGTTCTGCTCATCTCTAAATTAGGCAAACCGAGTCACCATGTGGCAGACTGTAATAAGTGCCGGTGTTGACAACTAAGTGCCAGTGCCAAGCCCCGGAAACCACCAGCTCAAATTAGTACTGGGCCGAGCCAAAGGAAAATGGGTCTCTGTGGAGTTCTATATGTTTGTCATATACATGGGTGATGTAAATATACACTGCAATCCACATATAATATTTAACTTCCACGCAACAGGTGTATTATTTGGGTTATTTCATAATGGCCTTACTAGAGAGTTAAAGAAACCAATTTGGTGGAACTAATTGTACAGTATGGATTTAGAGACAGTGCAAATACATTGTGGCACTGATTGACTGTGTACAAAGTCATAATACCAGCAAAAGTATGAGCCATAAAAAGGCAAACAATCAGGGGTAGCCATGTAGAATAGGTTGATTTACTACAACCTGCCACTTTACCTAAACACCTCACCACCCAAAGGCCCTGCCTGTAAGATACCATATCCAACAGTCCTGGGTCCTGGTGGGAATGTCAACAAAAGAGGCCAGAGAAGGGAGGAAGGTCTGTAAATAAGACTATGATTGGTATCATTATGTCTTGGTATAATGAAGATTGCTGATACCGATAACTGGGACAGTACCACAATGTCCATCTTTGCCCTCCCGATCCGTACATAGGTGAGGTTGTAACAGCCTGCAACCCAGTTACAAGCACCCAAAAATACCTGTGAAAATAGCCTAAGTAGAAACCTGACAAACTTGTGCATGGTCACCCAAAATGCTTCTACCAAGGCCACTCTACCTGGAGTTGAGAACCCATAAACCCCAGCAGAGGAATCTGAATTAAGATAGGCCTGAGCAATAGCCAGCTGCATTCACCAGTTCAAGGTGGCTGCTGTAAGCTCTTTATCACCACTAGTGGCTCCATGAGTTAGAAAGAGGGATTCCGTGGCCAAACACTACAGGTTCCTAAGCAAGTAATGAGATGGACAAACTATGCAGAAAAAAACACAGATATGGAGGAACCAGTTCCAGCTGGTAAGCCAATGTTAAGCTTCATTCACCAAAAGCCTGGGAAGAGGTGCAAAAGTCATAGGTTCAGATGGAGGACCCTAAAGACTCAGTAAAACCACGAGAAGGTCTCCGAAAGAGAGACGTAAATGAAGGATCGATCTCCAATTATGGAAACAGCAAAGCAATCTGGCTGCCAAGGGCATCACATCTGCCACCACCCCCCAGGAGTACTGGAAGCCCTGATCTGCTACACCCTGAGCCCTTAGGGAGGAGGGTTCACAGTCCTTTAAGAGCCCGTTCAGTAGAAAATCTGAAATGCAGCATGAATGTCTGGACCAAGTTTCTCCAATGAGAAACTCGTGAGCTACTGGTAGCTCTCCAGCTGCCTGTAAGTACCTCGCCTGTGTGCAGCTTCCCCTACTAAATTATAAGCTTTTGCTTGGTTACATTAATATGTATATACCAAAATTGAGTGGGTGCATTTGAACTGAAAATGTGTATATTTTCAGAACTCGTGAGCTGCTGTTCACAGAAAAAAATGCCTGTATTTCCAAAATGTATTTAAAGCAGATATTTGAGTGGTAAATCATATGGTATTGGGGACACATTACTAAAATAAACCTTGGTGTGAGTGGCATTGCATCTATGCCTGTTATGTACTACTGCTTGCCTCCATGAAGCCCTGACCCTTGAGCCATGCATAGGTTGAGGCAAACAGATTCGACAAAAAGACCCTCAGATTCACCTGGAGACAGATCCTCCTCCACGCTGACAGAAACACAGTCCCTCAGTCTGTCCTGAACAAAGCTTTGAAGAAAAGCCTCTCTTGAGCTGGCAAAAGGCGAGACGTCTCTCAATTCAGCAGGAAGCTGAGCTGCTCTGAGCTCGTGGTGTTGGACTCCATCTTAGAAAAAAGGTGCAGAAAATTGCCAGTCAACCAGATAAGGTAGCACATGCCTCATGTAGCAGCTGACTCTCTAAAAGTCCATAATTGGTCTATGGTCACCAAGTGTCTTTGGAAACCGGAAAGAATGGTGTAAACACCACGGTGCTGCATAGGCTTTAACACAGGCATGATGGCATTCCTGATTAAGAGCCTAGGACAATTGATCATAAAACACAAAAGAATGATGGGTGGAATGCTACACTGAGCAATTGGCATTGAATAGGCAAATTCCATCACGTTCTGTGTGTTTGATGTACCGCCCTAAGTAGCAAGGGTGTGCCCTGACCTGGGTTCTGTGCTCTCTGTGTCACTGGAACCAAGCTACACCTAATCAGAGCTAAACCGGTCTTGGGTTGCTCGTGTTCGGGTTTAGGGAGGACCTGGCTTGGCAGTTTGGGCAGTACTGTTCCTATTGGAGCAGGGTCATGACTGATTTGCATATGGCTGGGTCCAAACTGAGGTAGCATTGTGGGCAAAAGAACAATGGGTTGGAATGCCACCCGAGTGATTGCAAGTGGTTAGACAAATTACAAGCATTCCCCCTTCACCTTTTGTGTGTTTCATAAACTTCAATAAATCATCTACTTCTCATGATAAGAAGGACCCAAGAAACTTAGATGAATGTCATCAACCACCTGTGAAACTACTGAAATTGACCCACCCCCTAATCCTCTGTCACATAGTCACACATTTTGGGGCTGCTGTCGGGACTATGGCTAGGACTGGGAATTGCCAGCAAGCCCTTGGCCTTGCCTCAATAGGCAATTCAAACCACCTATACACCCTCTGAACCATGATGAAGAGGAAAAACAATTGGAATTGACTGAGTAACCAGGAGGTTTAAGATCCTCTGAACAGAAAAGGAAGATGCTGGCTGAATGACTTTTACCCCTTTTCAGTTTCCATTCTGTGATCTACAGGTGCCGCTGGACAGAAAGCAAAGGCCTATCAGATCTGGACGAGGAACAAATTATAAAAAAAATGCTAAAAATCCAGCCATCAGTGCCATAGTGCCCCGCAATTCAGAGGCATCATCACCAAACTGAAGGCAGTCACAGAGGGACTAGACATATCTGAACAGCATATACAGCAAAAGTACTAACACAAATTATGGAATTAGTATAGATGAAAGAATGCTTAAACACTCCTCCCCCTCTCTTCTCCACTGGGTCAAACAAATTAGTTTTCTCTGAAGCCATGAATGAGCTAGAGCTCATATTAAACAGCATGGTGTTGACCATGGAGACCGATGGAAACACGTCTCATTATAGCTGATTTTGGTGGGACAAAAAATGGGCAGTTTTGGTGTCTTATCCACATCCTTTCACTACTTCAGTACAACACCAAGGATTGTATGATGGAAGAAGATGGAATTGAGGTCTAAACTGGAGCCTCATACTAGCTATAAAAATTACAAACATCAGAATGTACGGGATCCTGGAAGCTCAGCATATCACAGGCCCAGGTCAGAACCTCCATCCATCTGCTGGGCCAGCTGCAATTTTCTGGACTTCATCGGAGTGTCATGGTGACTGTGATATTGTAGTAATGTTCCCTTTAACACTTCGAACATCAAATCTAAGGGACTTACAACCTGAGAAAAAATGTTTAGTTCTGTACTGGTAGAAGCGGTTAAGAGCAGGAAAGCACCTGAGTTTGACTGCACTACATCGTTTCCATATACAATCAAAACCTCCTTGTTTGTTCCAGCGCCACCACCAATCTTACAGTCATCACAACGGACCTTCTCCTTACATCTTCACTTAGGAGGAAGCTCATAGGACATCCAGACGTGTTGCATCAATATCTCTCAGTTAGAGTGAGCCAGGGTGAGGAGCTGATTTCACCCTTCTCGTCTTTGACCACAGGAAGAGGGACATTATGCCTCGTCGCTTTATATTTGCTCACATATCCTACTAGCGGAAGCGCTTCTTAAATATAAGTGCTGCCTGGCAATCCAACATGGTAGACTAATGACAACCTACCATGACAGGGAAAGGTATTACTGATAAGCCACTGTGTTCCTGCAGAATGAGAGCAAGAAATACTCCACCAGGCTCTGCCTTTGTATAAGACACTCCTGGTGAGCTGGTCCAAAGCACCACCTGCCCCGCTCCACCTAGAGGACATGAGCAGGGGCTACCCCATGCCAACAAATGACTGGCAAAAGCATGACACATGAGAACGGGAAACATCATATAATCAGCAATTAACATGACAATGCAATTTGAAACAAGAAATGCCAATTGTAGTGCATGGATCACTGCTTCTGGGTGGGGACATGCTGCCGCCAATCACGCCACTGTTGTAGGTGTGAAGCCATGATTTTCTTGTCACACAGTAGAAAATGTAAGTGTACACTGAAATCTACTTGTGACATTTAACCATTTAACCTTAATGCTATAGGCCTATTTCCTATGCCAACTTAATGTGGTGTTACTTAGAAGTTAAATAATGCAATTGAGATAGACAGTTTTTCGTCATATTAGGGCTAGAGCGCACAAACTGGGAAACTGAATGGTAATCTCAGTGTTCAGAAAAAAATTGCCAGCAAAAATCAAACCAAAGAAAAATGGGAAGGGAGGGACCACTCAAAAAATGTCCATTCTCATAAATAGGTATCAAAAGGGGTTATTTTACACCTCAGGTAATGAAGTGGCACACATAAATCGAGATTAGTTCTTTTTTTTGTCATTTTGAACACCGCAGTTAGAATCATTCTGTTGATACCAAGCCATGTAGTTTACTTAAAACGGAACTTGATAACTAACCAAATAAACACTCATCACTAACACTTTTGTCACAAGTTCCATAACAGGGATGGAGCAGGGTTTTGCAGAAAAGAAGCCTGCTCGGATTGACACCCCCGTAATATATATACTAACAGTGTGCAGTGGAAATTATCGTACAAATCACATGAAATAGACGGGAAACCGCTTCTGCGCATGCATGCATGCACTAAAATGAACTGATGCATGAAAGAACCAGGCCGTATTTTGCATCTAGCATCTTGCTTCGAAAATAATAATAAATATTGCCGCTTTTGCTTAACGCTTCGTTAAGAAAAATATTAACATGGGATAGTGCAAAAGGAGGGTGGAAAACAATGAAAAGTACATTTCCATGTAATTAATAAATGCTTATGTTTTATTCGTTATAGTGAGCCGAATGGGCCTACATTTTCCTAAAATTGACATGATAGAATGGGGGCTGGAGAGAGCATGAATAACTCGATAAATAGACAGAAAAACTGAGCGCTGCAGAAATGCCTGGGAAGTCCAGGTTGTACAGCTACGAAAACGTTGATTGTCTGCCAAAAGGACGAGATTGGCCGTGGGACCCAAGACTTCTTCCGCGGACGTAGCTGAAAGACTCTTTTTAAATAATGAAAAAGTTACAAGTATTAAAATGAATAAATGAATCAAGAACTATGTAATGTGAAAGGATGTAAGACAATGAACTGCAGAATTACGAATGTGATCAAGGTGGTGTGATTGAACACCCCATAAACCATCCAATGGGAAGCCGAGTTTTAAAAATTGTTTCAACTATTGTGGGTTGGACATGTAGGTTTTAGGGAATAACTGGGGTGCCTTTAGGGGTGTGGTTTAGCAGCTGAGTTTAGGTTGCCTGGAAAGGAGAGAAGGGTGATTTCGTCGCTGTCCGTCGGTTTGCAGAGAGGCCTAGCTGTTCCTGTAATCTTTGTTCTCCGACTCTATTTCGGGGGACCCCCACTACCTCCTTGGCCAGGGGGGTGGTATTTCACTGATCTTTGGGTTAGTATATCTTCTTGATCCGTACTTTGCATAATTATTTGCAAATGTATTTTTGTCTCTGAAACTTATGTCTCTTCATCTATCCACTCCTTCATATGCACAATCGTTCATTTGATGAGTATGACACTGTTTGCATTTGCTGATGTTTTTCTTTCTCTCTTTGTGAGATTTTCAGTGTTTGCTTTGTGACCTGTATGCGATGAGCATTAATGACACATTATTTGCTATAAACTTTATAAATCTTACAGAGAGTCTGTGATTATTTAGCTAAACCTGCAGAAAGATAGATAGTACTATTATTACCATCAACTACTCAACCAATTGGTCCATCGACCAAGAGGAAAGAGAGTTGACACGGTTTCAGTTATGTATTTGGAAAAATAAGATATGAACCTGTAAAAGAAAACGTTTGATTTATGTCATTAAAACTTGACCCCCAGCGCAACAGGGATTTCATGAGTTGGGTGAATGTGTATGGGCCATTTGTACGCAATGATATTGAGTATCGATCCCTGATAAAGTGTAGCGCTGGATCAACAGCATATGAGAACATGTTTGCCCTGGTCAACATTACAAACATTGTGGATACTCCTGCAAAGTGTGATGGTGATCCCGTACAAATATTTCTACCAGCTAAATGCTGCTGGAGTGAGAACGTGGATATGACCAGCACTAACATTGTTATTGCACGATATTCCCCTGAACTAACACTCGTGATCTAAATATGGTGGTAAAAGATGGTAGCAACGCTATTAACGCCACGTTAATTTATGTAATGTTTACGGATAGGTTTATGATGAAAAAGCAAGTCTGCAAAAATGGACCAGCGGAAGCTATTAATAAATCATAGTGCCAAGAAACCACACAAGGCAGCTAACCGCAGTACAAATATAGAGGTAATGGTTAGGGATAATCTGACAAAATAGCGCACAAACCTGTTGCAGGAGAAGGTATGCATTTCGTTTGCAGACAAATCCGTGATTTCCACTTTTTCAACAAACCAGCCACTACCTGTGTAGAAAGGGAACTGTTAGAACTTTTCAGTACAGCTGCACAAAACAATATGTTATAGGCTAAGGGTTATCACTTGCTTTTTTGTCGTTTTTTTCCAGTCTTAGCTATTGCTTGGAATATGTCCAAAACTTTGTTTTTTCTATACACAAAAGTGCAAATTGCAGGTGTTCTTTTTTAGTGTTCCTTTAATCTTAGTAATCTTTCTTTGAGGTTCGGAAAATCTGAACACAACTAAACATTGTTTACAGTACTGTGCTCAGACACTCAAGCTTTGGAGGGGCATGGGAACACATTCTGTACAAGACTTGCTCTCTCTTACAACATGGTGTTCTTTTCTGTATAATTTGATCTATATCTAGAAGAACATTTTGATAGGTTCAAAATAATTGAGGTTTGAAAAAAGCAGCAAAGTGCTGCTGTGTTTTTACACATTCGGTATACAATCGATGAACCAGATGTGAATGTAAATGACATGTAAACACATAAAGGATACTATTTACGAGTGAGAGAGTTACAGAGGGCAAAGTGAGAGAGAAAAAGAGAGAAGGAGAGAGATAAAGACAGAAGGAGAAAGAGAGAGAGTAAAAAAGAGAGAGGGCGGGAGACAGGGAGAACCGAGAAAGAATGGGAGAGAGAAAACTTGAAAGCGCAAATTGTTTTGCCACCATTTACGAGTGAGAGACTTAGAGGAGTGAGAGCGAACAAGTGATGAATGTAGAGAAGGTGTAACCAGTATCTCGGTGCAGTGAAAGCGCGTTCCCGTTTGCGCCAGTCTGCGCAGGGCAACTGTCAGATTAAAAGACTGGGACCCGCTAAAAATGGAAGTATTCAGTATGTGCCTGCCTGTGAGGGCCGAAGGAGGGGCGCTCTGCGCATGACCACAAGGGTTCAGGGCTGAAACCCATGTACTTTGTATGTGTGTAGCCACAACAGCTCACACCCAGGGTGAGTGCAATGACGCTGGCCAAATGAAGCCTTTCATAATTAGGAGGCCAAAGAACATCCCACCCTTAACTGTCACTGGAATCTGCGGTTAGCAAAGCAGAGGGAAAAGAAAGGGGCGTTAAACGGAATCAAAAATGTCCCATGCAAACCAGTTTTGAAAAGAAGTTTACATAAATGAATGAGTCTGATGTAAAGATGAGTTCAACAAAAGTATTTGGAGGAGCAGTTGATTGACAGGCTATTCACTGATGTACTTTAACTTGCCAGTGCTGCTGTGCTGGAAGGTCAGGTCAAGGGCGGGGTAGTACTCCGAGGGGCAGATTTACAAACCCCTTGCAACACTTTTACGCTGCCGTTGCATCACTTTTGTGACGCAGCTGCGGCGTAAAAAATGCGGCCAATTTACAACGTGATGCATCTAGGGAGATGCGTCACGTTGTAAAGCCCTACGTCACATTATACCTGCGTCAGGTATAATGTATGCAGGGTGGACGTTCCCACGCAGGAAAGCCTCGTAAAAGTGACGCAGTGAAAACTACAAGATTTCACTCCGTCACTTCTAGCACACCATTGCGTCAAAACCTTACGCCTGCTTGAAGCAGGCATAAGGAGTGACGCAGTGTAGTGAGAATAGGTCTCAAAATGCATTGCTGGGGTTGCGTCATGCTTGCGACACGACTCCAGTAATGCGTGACTTTTGCCCCAACAGATGCGTCAGAATTTCTGATGCATCTGTCAATCCTTGCGCCATGGTGCGCCGTATTGTAAATACGGCACATCCATGGTGGCACAAGGCTTTCTCAGGGTGGCGCAGGGAAAGTGACGCATCTCTACAGATGCGTCACTTTCTTGTTAATCTGCCCCCAAGAGAGCAGGAAGTTATGCAACAGGAGTTAGAGTTGAAGTGATTCAACACTAAATTCTTCAGTCAGGTTGTGCATGGATATCTGTGTGTTCTCAGACACGGACGGCGTTAAATAAAGGGTTAAAGGAGCATAGAAAATAGTCTAAGAGAGGGGCATTGTGGAGGTACCTGTATAAACACCCATTGTCCCAGTAACCATTCCTTGTAGGCAATGACAATGGTAGATTTGAGTATACCAACACAGTGACACATAAGTTTCGGAACATCACCATCTCGGTATTAAGAAATAAAAGTTAAATGTTTTTATTACATAATGTATCATTTGAGTCTTGCCACTGATGACATACTCAAGGAGACTTTTAATGCATTTCTTCAAAATAAATATATTTTCTTTTATTATCGTTTGAAAAAATTACTGTGTGCTTTTTTATGTGTTTAATTTCGCAGTACAGATTCTGCATTTTTCCTTCTTGTCTGTAACAAACAGGAAAGAGTGAGACACCAAGGGGCTTATTTACAAATCCTTTGCGCCGCCACTACGTCACTTTTTCCCATATTAAAAGTGACCCACCGGCGACGCAAGGGGCTTGTAAAATAAGCCCCAAGTATTTAAGCGGTTTGTGGGAAGTGCCGTATATTAAAAGGATACTGCAAGTCACCTCGGAGTTCCATTACCTCATAAAGGAACTCAGCCTTCGGCCTCGCTCCTCCTGAGCACGGAACTCCGGTGACTTGCAATATCCTTAATAATGTTCTGCAGAGGGTTCTTTACCTCATATATCTCTGTGCAGAGGAACTGGAGCTGCATTATAGTTAGAGAGGTCTTGTAAGACTAGGTTAGTCAATAGGCATATTGGTAATTGTGAAATGATTGATTGGTCAACCATGATAGCACAAGTCCTTTTAAGAGATGAAAAATCGACTGGAGCTGATGAGATGCGTTGCTTGGACTTCTTGGTGCAGTCCTCCTGACCAGTATTTTACTCCAGGCCAAGACTTTTTCCACAATCTAATGTATACATACGTTTGCCAAGAGTTTTCAACATGCTAATTAATGGTCGAAGTTCAGTACAAATGGTCATATTCATTTGTGTGTTGTTAGTTTATAGTATCAGAGTGACGGTGACAGTATAGGGTAGCATAAAAAAAGCAAAATGGCCTATTATTTTTTCTTATTAAGGTATTTGTAGGCATTTCTATTTTAAAAATTGGCTATTGTGGTGTGGAACTAGTCAGATACCAAGACAACATTCTCCTTGTTGTCAGAACAGCCTGCACAATTTTTTGCAAGTAATGAGGGCACATAATATAGACTAATTGGGAGTCCATCATTGTCTGACCAGCCCATTTTATAATTCTTTTGTTATTTCCCTTGGCAGATACAGGACTTCCAAATGAGTCTGGTGGCCATGTTGTAGACATAATTTTTCTCTTCTTGACTACAAACGCCATTCTTTGACTAACTTTTGTTGTCCCTGTTACAACTTTATCCTGTGACGGCAGGAGACTTAATGAAAACTAGCTACAAGAGAACGTGCAGTAATGTCATATTGCCTGTTATGTAGTGCATAACAAACTACAAAGTTGTCTTAAGTACCCACAACCATCTTTTCAAACTATTCAGAACATATTTCTAACTGTAAACAAATCCATTCTGTTGATAGCACTCTTTTCAAGCAATAAAGACTGGTTGTAAAGGTAACCTTTCTAACCCTGACCCCCAACCGGGCCCTTCTCAGGGAAACCTACAAAAACAGATATCAATCTGCCCACTAAGTAACAAAAGATCCTGACACATTTAAGTTACATGCGAGTGACAGAGTGTTGTTGTTTATATCTTAATCTTTGGGTGTAATCATTAAATAAATCTCGCCACTGGTCGTATGGACCTTTTTTCATTGATGGAATTTAAAAGGAGCAATCATTTACATAAACCCTTCAGTATCAGCACCTCTTTTGACAATTTTATAGTCAATAAAGAGAATTTGTGTGAGTTAAAGGGTTTTATTAACAATTTAGTTCAAATCCATTTATTTATTCAGTAATAATAATGTTTAGTCATCATCATTACAGATTCACATAATCCATTAGTCGGTATTTTAAACAAAGATAAAAGAATATTAGTAACAATTGTCTAAATAGTAATAACACAGCAAGCTAGTTACATAAAGGAATTTCACTAAACTAAATAAAATTAAAAATGGAATAGGTGTCAGTTCAGAAACCCAATAAAGAGTTCTGATGGGAGAATAAAGAACAAGTTAGTTACCTTCTGTAACCTCTTATCTGGTAGGGACTCTATCTAGCTGCCGATTCCTTACCATCGAATTATCCCCAGGCATCAGACAGGATACAGTAATTTTTCGTGAGCAGTACCCATGCATGCTGGCAGGTGGCGTTGATCGGCTCAGCATGGTGTTGTCCACGGGGGATGTGACATGCATGATTCCTATATAGGCGCTGCCCCAACCCGCTGAGATTTGTTTCTTTTTGCAACTATCCGCGCTAAGTGCGTGGAGCCACGAAGAACAATGACCAATGGGGTGTAAAACTAGGTCACTGAAAGGAGAACAGCACTGTTCCTAGAAATCCATTCACAGAGCAGGGAGGATGGGGGGTCGGTAAGGAATTTGCGGCTAGATAGAGTCTACCAGATAAGGTGTTTCAGAGGGTAAGTAACTTGTTCATTCAATTGAAATTTCTAGCCGCAGATTCCTTACCTTAGAATAGATACCCAAGCAATACTTCCTTCAGGTGGATCTGCGAAACAATTTCAAACCAAAAAGTGCTGCAGAACGAATCGGGCAAAGAGCCCATCAATCAGTCAATCTGAATTTGTATAGCACGGTTAATTAGCCGTGAGGGTATCTAGGCCTATCCCTACGGACCTGACTGTCCAGGCAGTAGTGTTTAGTGAACATGTGAAGAGGCCCACGATTGCTGCCTGGCAGATGTCCAGGACTGACTCCACGTGCTAAAGCAGTTGTCGCAAACTTGGCTCCAGTGGAATGAGCTCACAAACCCTCAGGGGTGGTTGCTTCTTGGCCAATGTATAGCAGATCTAATTCAGAGCACGATCCAACGGGAGATGGTCCGTTTCTGCACAGCGTTCCTCTTTTTTGCTCAGACACCTCCAAAGAAAAGTTGTTTGTCTTCCTAGAACTCTTTAGTGAGACCAAGGTTTAACAACAACTCTCTTTTTGGTTTCCAGTTGGTGAAGTCGTTCCTCTTCTTTACAGGGATATCGTGGAGAATAAAAAGTAGGCAGGGTGATGGACTGGCCTATATGAAAGGAAGTGACGACTTTAGGCAGAAAGGAAGCTCTAGTCCGAAGAACCTGCTTGTCTGGGTAGATGTTCAAGTATGGAGGCTTGACAAAATCCGAATGTCACTGACCCTCCGGGCAGATGTTATTGCCACCAGGAAGGCCGTCTTGATGGTAAGGAGCCTGAGAGGACAGTTGTGCAAAGGCTCAAAGGGAGCGCACAACAGGAATGTCAGGACTAGATTAGGCACCACTGAGGCATGATGAAAGGAGAAGGATGAAACATATGTTGCAAACCTTTCAAGAACCTATGTACAATAGGGGATTTGAAAAGGGATGGCTAGTCAGGCAACCGCAGAAAGGTGGATATAGCAGAAAGGTAACACTTTAAAGTTCCCAAAGCAGAGCCGTGCTGGGCAAGGGAAAGAATAAAGAGAAGAACCTGAGAAAGGGGAACAGAAAGGGGTTAAACCTGTTCTTCTGCACACCATGCCACAAACTTGCTCCAATGGCAGGCATATATCGTTTTGGTGGAGGGAGGCCTGGCTACCAGAATAACATCACAGATTGGGCAAAAGGTCGAAAGCTGTCAACTGTCGCCGCTCAATCTCCACGCAAGAATGCGGAGTGCTGACAGGTTCGGGTGGTGAACTCTCCCCTGCTGTTGCCACAGAAGTTCTTCCCAAAGAGGCAGCCTGATCGGAGGACCAATGGACATGCTCAGCAGCTTGGGATACCAAACTCTCCGAGCCCAGTCGAGAGCCACAAGGATGACTTGGGCCCAGTTTTTCTTGATCTTCTTGAGATCTCTGGGCAGGGGTGGCAGGGGTGGTATGGGTGGATGGGCATACAGGAGGCCCGAGCTCCAGTCGAGACGAAAAGTGTCTCCGAACGAGAGCTGCCTTGGAAACTCCAGCGCGCAGAACTGCTGACATTGCGGGTTCACAATGGTGGCAAACAGATCTAACCAAGGCTCTCCCCACTACTGAAAGAGACCTTGCACCACCTCTGGATGGAGATGCCATTTATGATCCTCTAGGCACCTTCGGCTGAGTTAGTCCACCCTGGTGTTCAGAGAACCTGCCAGGTGTTGAAACACCAGGGATATGCCCTAATGTTTCAGCCATGTCCAGGGCTCTTGACAAAGTGTTCATGACCCCACCCTGCCCTGGTGGTGGTGTTGTCCGCGAACACCTGCACTAGCCTTCCCTTGATGGAGGGTAGAAAGCCTTTCAATGGCAGCCGGATCGCTCGGAGCTCCATACGGTTGACGTGGAGTCCGGATTCCGCCGGAGACCAGAGGCTTCAGATCTGCTCTCCCAGATGGCCGCCCTATCCCATGAGTGATGCATATGTCCCTACTGTGAGATTTGGTTGAAGAAGGGTATGCCGCTGGCCCCATCATGATTCGTGAAGCACCACTGCTATTTTGCAGTTCCCGCTGAGATCTAGACCATGTCGTAGAGATTTCCCTGATGCTGTGCCCACTGGAACTTCAGGTCTCACTGCAGAGCTCGCATATGCCAGCGAGCATGTGTCATAAGCAGGATGCATGTGGCCATGAGGCCCAGCAGCCTCAGAGTCAGTCTCACCAAAATCTAGGATAGAGGCTGAAGCATCGGTATCATAGCCTGAATATCCTGGACTCGCCATTTGGGAGGATAGGCCCGAAACTGCACCATGTCCAGAACAGTTACGATGAAAGGGAGCATCTGAGAGGGAGTTAGATGTGACTTCAGCACATTGATAGTGAACCCCAGCAAATGCAGGAGGTCTTCTGTAGTCTGGAGATGGGTAACGACAGCCTGGGGCAAACCCCCCTTCAACTGCCTGTCATTGATATAGGGGAAGACTGGCACCCCTGATCTCTGCAGATAAGCTGCAACCACTGCAATCACCTTGGTGAACACCCAAGGGGCGCTGGTAAGGCATTGCATCAAGCTCCAGTAACTCAGAACTCGGACCTACTCCTACCCGCATTGGCCATGCTAGGAACCTAGGCATCATTCTGAACAAGCAAACCATAGCGACTTAGGTCAACTCCGTCTCCTCCTCCAGCTTCTTCATCCTCTGCATGCTTCATAAGATATTCAAATGGCTACCTTAAAGCTCAAGACGCACCATCACCCAGGCCTTCATCTCTAGACGACTGGACTAGGGAAACGCTTTGTACACAGGGATCGCATCTCACCTCCTCTGATGACTACAGACCATACAGAACGCCCCAGCCAGATTGATCCTATATCTCCCTAGATGAACCCACATCACTTCTTCCCTCAGGGAACTCCACCAGCTCCCTGTACAGAAAAGATGCCAGTTCAAGGTCTTGACCCCATGCATACAAGGCCCTACACAACTGCAGATCCACCTTCTTGAACCACCGTCTGAACTTCCATCAGCCCATCAGACACCTCTGCTCCATTTCCCTTTGTCTAACCTCACCCCCCACATCCGGCATAGCAGATGTGGAGGTCGCTCCTTCTCCTACCTAGCAGAAAAGACATGGAATGAGCTACCCTTTCATCTACGGACCTCTCCATCTCTTCCAGAGTCCAGAAAGTCCCTGAAAACCTGGATATATGGCTAATCAACTGGACCCTGCCAGAACCTGGATACCCTCACGGGTAACCGGAAGTGCTTTACAAATCTACTGATTGATTGATTGAAAGGAAGCATGGCAAACTGAAAGTGCTTGTCGCCAACCATGAACAGCAGGTAAAGCCTCTGGGCAGATAGGACGGGAATGTGGAAACATGCGTCCTGCAAGTCCAACGCTACTAGCATCCCGGGTCCAGGGCAGAGAGAACTTGGACTTGAGCAAGTGTGAGCATTTTGAACTTCTCCTTCTTGAGGAGGAAATTAAGAGGGCGCAGGTCTAGGATAGGATGAAGGCCTCCATTCTTCTTGGAAGGAAGTAGTGAGAATAGCAACCATGACCTACTTCTGGTGTCAGCACTCTCTCTGTGGCTCTCTTGGCCAAGAGAGCCATCACTTTCTGATGGATGGTCCTCCGTCAGCCTGTCACATGCAGGTGGCATTGGTGGAGGAGGAGTCTCGAAGGGAAGGGGGTAGGCCCTCCAGACATTCTGAAGTTATAGACCTCCAGTGGTCAGGTGATGGCATATCCTGCCTCTCACTGGGACTGGGTGCCCATGATGGTAAGAAGGCAAACTATAACGGTTTGGACGCTGCGGCAGCCGGGGGGGTGGACTGGCACAACCTCAGGCTGCCTGACCTACGAGGCCTGTGGGAACCTCATCCTCGGCCACGCAGAGGCTGGGAAACCTGCGCACTGCGGTGGCTGGGAGGGTACAGACGTGGTTGGAAGCCCCTTCTGAGGCCACGAAAGGAGCTAAAGGTGGAAGTGGGGTGGTGAGGGGCCATGAAATGGCCCAAGGACCTGGCCAAAGCCCTGCTGTCCTTAAAGTGCCTTGTCTCTGAAAAGACAGGGAGCAATCAAAGGGCTTGTCCATAAGCTATGCTTGGACATCCCCTGAAATCCAGTTGTCTTCAAACAGGTGTGGCACCGTAAGGTTGATGAAACCGCTCTGCCCAGCGAGTTGGTGGTATCCAGTCCACATCGGATCGTGAACTTAGCTGCATCACTCCCGTTGGCAATAGCTTGGGAGAGTACTGTCTGGCCCTCCTCCGGAACCATGGGCAGCACCTGTGCAACCGAGTCCCATAAAGCATAGGAGTAATGGCCAAAAAGGCATGTAGTGTTCAAGGACCACAGTGCCAGGCTGGTGGAAGAAAACATTTTCTTCCTAAAGGTGTCCAGCCTCTCGGACTCTGCATCTGGGGTGGCGGTAGGGAATGCGCCAGGATTTACTTGAGAGGTAGAGGCTTGAACCACCAAGTTCTCTGGGGTAGTTTGTTGTGTGGGAAAACTGGGGTCCCCTGGGTTGGGGCGGTAGCAGTGGGAAATCGTCTTGTTCACAGGAGCCCCTGTGTTGGCCTTGAACCAGGCCCCAAACAGGACATCAGTAAGGGCTTCATTAAATGGAAGAAGTGGTCCTAAGGGGGTCACTCCCGGATTAAGCACCTCTGTCAACCCAGGGAAGGATCTCCAGTATATGACAACTTACTCTAGGGACACACGCTGATATAAACACAGTGAATTATGAATAGGGCTCCCAGTTTTATGGTATTTATTTTTTAAGCATTTCCATCTGTTTATCGATATTTAGTTTTTGGCCATCTTATTGGTAGCTGTCCATATTTATATAGTGTTTTGAGAATTAATGGAGTCATAAAATAGTATATTTCCATCTGTATTTAACTGATAAACATGCACTCAAACTTTGATGTTTGTTGCATTTTAGCAAATCAAGCAGTCAAATATTACAAAACCCTACACCCACAGATAAATATTAGCATGCTACTAGAAATATATGTTAACATATGCCTGTATTTAAGGAAATATCATTCTGTTTTTTTAACTCCCCAAGATATCCATCTGCTCAGCGGTTGGCCTGGAATTCATAATGGTCAGCATGAGGAGTCTCTCACAAAAGTACAATTTTCTGTATTTCTCCACTTTTAAAAATAAATACAGGCAGTAAACATGCTGTTTTCTGTCTGTATTTATCTGTAAAAATCAGTAAAAGCGGAAAACTGGAAGCCATAATTATGACTCAAAACGAGTATCACATTCTCTGTTCACAACATTGAATAGGTTTTTAGTAAACTCCTGAGAGTAGGTAAACTCCCCAGTTTCTCAAGTCTTCATAATAGGCCACAGAAATAAGTCTTTGAAAAATTACTTTGTCCACATTTGGCGGTTCAGACCGTTCTTCCCATGATTCATCCTTCCTGTTGTCTCCTCTCCTCCAGGTGAGAACCTCACTATTAATTGTCTAATACAAAACAAATGCCTATTCACTAAACTAAAAGAAGGCTTCTGAAAAGTTACAGTATTTGTAGTGAAAGAGAAAAACATCTCATGACAAAATAACAACTCTACATGAAAAATAGACCTTTCAATGTTCATCCAGAGTTAGGCTAATTCATGTCACTACATTATGTTACTTCACTTGTATGCTTGGAATGCCTATGGATGACTACCCACTATACCATCGGCATTTATTATATGCATGTTATTTTACATAGACTTTTGCACTTTTCCGTTAAATGCGTTTTGTTTACAACATGGAGACATTCACTCCAGCACAAGCTTCGGGAAACATGTTAGCATGGGTTAGTGGACAAGGTGGCGCCTGTTTCCCTTCAAAGGTCCAGCCGTTAATAAACCCACAACCAGAAGACACCAGTCTGCATGCTAAGGACAGGCAGTCGCTGACACACAAACCATGACAATAAGCCAAGACCTACCAAATACATTCACATGGGTTAGTGAAAAGTTTACAAGACCCATGCTGGTTGAGAGATCCCACCGGAAATGACATCTGACAACTGCTTGCATAACAAGGACAGGGAGACACTGACATACGTTTTAAGTAGGAGACCCAGTGAACACACTCACATGGGAAAGTGTAAGGCAGCAAAACTCCATCTACAGTCAGAGAACACTCCTGTAGAAAAACCCACAAACACCATAAAAAAGTCTGCAAACTAAGAAACGCAACAGCACAACCAGAGGAAGGATTTGTAGAACATTGCTCTTAAAACCATGTAACATGCAATCACATTAGGTTCAACCTCAGCACACAAGGGATAGCGGCTCCTCCACAGCTCAGAGCCTTGACTGTCTGAAGACTTCTGTTTACTTTAAAAAAAACTTTCTTGAATTCTGCCATACGCTTTTATGGATATTTAGAATAAACCTTTTATTTTTAGTACCATACTTAAAAAGCACCACTACCCATTAGTTTATTATTGCTTCGTTTGTGACAATTAATATGTTAGTCATATATCACTGCAATTTACAAATGTACTTTTGTTTGAGGCGTACGTGCACCGTGATTGCTGTGTCGTTCATCTTGCGGGTTCTTCTTGCAGTGTTAAGTGTTTCTCTTAGCCAAGCTACGAAAAGAATGTTGAGAGTAACTTAAAGAGGCTTTGGCTCCACCACTGGTTGAGAATTGTTTATTTTTGGGATGAGTCCTAGCATGAGCAGAGGCAATTAGGGATCAATCATTTATTATATTTGAATGTGCTAATTGACTTTCTGAAATTGACTATCTTCCTTTGTCCTGAGGCCTAATAGTGTGGTCGCACAGAGGAACAATTGTCTTACCTTTGGTAACGTATTATCTGTTAGAGACACAGTCTAGCTGCAGATTCCTTAACTTTTGAATTCTCCCCAGGCATCAGACTGGATCCAAAACATTTTCTGCAGTCTCTATGCGCCGGGGGATGGCACCTTACAACTCTGTGATGACATCAACTTCGGTTGTGACGTCAGTGGAGTCATATAAGTCCCCTCCGGCACGCAGATGTCAGTTTCTTTTGTGAAACCTTCTGTGCTGAAACTCAGAGCCACTATAGAAACTAGCTGTGGAAACAGTGTGCCAAAAAAGATAAATGTATACTTAAAAATATAAACAGAAAATGAAAGTAAATGGTATGATAATACCCAGACAAGGCCCATAAGGAAAGACCCAATGGTGAGACGAAGCAACTGGAAATGAAGGGCATGGCAATACAAGTCAAAATGTAAGAAGTAAGACCAAATGGTTATTGAATCACACCATTACGTGAAACAGCGATCACTGATATATAAAACCAGTACTGAACAGGGTATAACCCTTACACTACAGAACGTTCGCAGAGCGGGAGGATTGGCATGGCGTTAAAGAATCTGCGGCTGTCTCTACCAGATAATACATTACTGATTGTAAGTAACTTGTTCATCTGATACAGACATCTAGCCGCAGATTCCTTAACTTTTGAATTAAATACCATAGCTATACCCACCAGGAGGAGAGTCTATGAAAGAATCCTACAAAAGAGCTCAAAGAGAACCAAATAGTCAAAATTCACGACATGCCAGATATATGTAGGATTTAAGAAAAAGACCATGGCTCTCTGTGGTACCGACCATAGCCAATGTAAATAAGAAACAGCCCCGCAGGCACAGAAAAATAAAAGCCTCAAAGGGAACAGAAAAATACCCTGTCAGAAAACTTCTGACCACAGCAAGACCATAGTATTTAGCCCCCAAAAGGTAAGTGAGCCCTTGGACGAGTAGGGCGACAGGCAACGTGAATGCCATGCAACCCGCATTCTCTACATCAGTATAGAAATATCTGAAGGAAATCTGTCCTAATAACTCCAGAAAAGAAGGACTTCCAAACCTCATTCCCATTAAAACCAAGGGAGATATTCTCAAGAACGGGCGATAATTATCGCCAACCTAGGATAACGCAAATCTTACATAACGCCGTCTATCGCGGGAAACTAATGCCGTGTTAACGGCGTATTCTCAACACGCCGGCAACAGGCGATAGTTCCCGGATAACGCGTCAAATGTCCGCGTTAAAATTACCAGGATGCCGATAAAAAAGGAAACCCGAACGTGAAAAAAGTGGCGATGGGCCCAACAGCGATAAAAATATCAGCGATAAGCAGCGCCAGGCTTGCTATTCCCACGTCAGGCGGGAAAAATCACCATAAAAGCTGCAAAAAAAACCCCCAAAACCCAAACAACTGAGAAGCACCATGGAGGAAGCCAGAGCACCTAAAGAGGCCAACCAGAACCCCACCAACCCCCCGGAGGACCAGCCAGGGACCTCGGGGAAGGAGAAGGGCAAGGAGAAGAAGAAGAGGAAGAGGAACCCGCGAATCAGTCCGCAGGAAAACAAGATCGTGATTACGGAGATGATAGAACACCACCAACAACTGTTCATCACCTCCACTGTGTCATTGGCAACTAAAAATGCAATATGGCAGTCCATCTTGGCCAACGTGAATGCAGTCGGAGTGAAGAGAAGGGAAGTGGATGACTGCAAGAAGCGCTGGAATGATGTGAAGTGCAAAACCAAGCTGAAACTCGCTAACAACCGGAAAGCAGCAATGCAGACTGGAGGTGGGAGTCCAGCGCCACAGTAGGAGCTGGATGAGATGGAGGAAATGGTGTCCACAGTCATCAGTGGGGAGACGGTGGCAGGAGTTGGTTGGAAGGTACCAGAGGCCAACAAGTGCAGCACAGCAGCTTTGTCTGCGGAGGGATGTTGGTCGTCCGCTGTGTTGGCACCGTCAGCCTGTGGGCAATGTGGGTCAGGATGCGGAGGATGGTTGTCCTTTTGAGCCTGTAGTGGGAAATGACATCCTCTGGCGTTTAGTCTCTGAGGCTGGTGCGTTTTCGGAAGGTCCGCTGTCTTGTTCTGCGCTGCCTTGGTAGAAGTCCGGGGGGGGCGTGGTCCTGGGGGCGGGGGTGGTCCTGGGGGTGGTGGCGGTGGGTGTTGTGGCCCTCTTGGGTCTCCAAGCTGCATGATTAGTAGCTCCATGGCATCTGTTGGTCTTCAGATGGGGCTCTGGGCTGGGCTCCCTTTATACTGCAGGTTTTCGTCCTACTTAAGACCAGAAAAAAGCAGGTCTTAAGTCCCTGCTACTGACGTGCCTTATCGCCTGTTTTTGGACTGCATCGCCGATCTGGCTGGTCGTTGTGAATATCGCGAAGTGGTGTTATCGTGGGTTTTTGCACGGGAACGCCTGCTCTGCGTATGATTAGATTTAGTTGTCGCTGTCAGCCTTGGCGATGTTTTTTGCGGGAGCTATCGCAGGTAAACTGACGATGTCGGCTGTTAGCGCAGGCTTGTGAATAGGGCGTATAAATCTATCACCACTTTCATGGCGGAAAAGTGCCGCTAAATCGGCGATGAGTCCTTGAGAATATGCCCCCAAGATGAATAACCCCATTCATTGCAAGGTCGGGAAGATCAGACCAAGTGTCTAGACGGATGAACGTCATAGTCCATACCTAAAGCAAAGAACATTTTGTTTAGACAAAATGACCACCCGAAGATCACACAAAGCATAATGTCTGTAGAGACAGAAACAATAGCAATTAAGCAGATATGCATCTGCTTAAATATTGATCAATTACACCCAGATCTATATGTCCGCATTCCATGCCTACATATAGCTCTGAACTTTAAAATAGAATGTAATATCCTTCTTATTACATATAGCAGGACTATATCTCAGCATGTATAAACACATATGCAACACACTTATGTAAACTGTGTATACACATGGATAAACAGAACTGAAAAACCTGCCCCAAAATACCATACTATATAAAATCGAGAAAGTTATTGCACACTTAATGAAACACCTTGGTGGTTTAGCATTAAGGTAATGTTGCCTGTCAACAGTATCCTAACAGGATGGTACTACCTAAAGTAAACCCACCTGAAAATGAGCCTTTGCCTGCAGCAAGCACTTACTACCACACTTGGCCTAGAAAGCCAAGATAAATAACATAAACCAAACTCATGGAAAATACCCCAAAAAGATAACCCAGTTGTAGTAAATGTCCACAAGGCATATGAACCAAAATCCAATCTGACTGTAAGGCAGACAAGGTCTCGAATATACATATTTAGTTCCATAAGAACACAAGAAGCACCAGATCATGCATCACTCTATGATCCCTTAAAGGACTGTAAGGTACAGAAAATAACAAATGCTTAATAGAGAAAGAGAGATGTACCCAAAAAGACAGAGAACATCCAATCTCCCAATTGGCACTGTTGATAGCCATACATTTCCTAAGTCAACGAATATGGAAATATCCAAGATGTTCTTAAAGTGAAGAAGGATCAAAAAAACTAACCTTCTCCTCTGAAAAAACAGAAATATTCTCAATCATGTAAGACATGGCTATAAACAGCCATTAGGTAAATGTTCAGTTACTGCATCTCAGATAACCTCAGAAGCAAAGCTCATGGAACAGCCATGTTTCAAAATTGAAGATAAGGATAAATAACACCTCCAAAAACGGAGGAAAACAAAACTTTAAGTATTCAGAAGAATACAAATCGGACACCTCGAATTGCCAAACGTAATGTCTCCAGCAAAAAGAGAGCACAAGTCCATGAAACAAATTCATATGTGCAGGTTTCGAACATATCACATAATAAAGCTGGCCTGACCCTCACCAGGAAGCATAACCCAACAATTATCCAACACAAAAGCTATCCGTACACCACTTGAAATCAATGAAAAGTGCACTGCGCTAAAGTAGCAAAAGGGGAGGGGGGTTGGACAAACTAGAGACCAAAATCACCTTGAAGTGCAAATTCAGAGTATACCCAAAAACAAGTATACACTCTGCATACAAGGCCTCATATTTGGCATAAGTACACATTCTATACAAATAGCTGTAAGTCAACAGCAATGCACACCAGGATACTAAAATGCTTTGAAGAAGCATGTAAAAAGGTAAACTCCCTAACTGGAATCACACCTGTAAATCACC
Source organism: Calotriton arnoldi (assembly GCA_963921515.1). NCBI lineage: Eukaryota > Metazoa > Chordata > Amphibia > Caudata > Salamandridae > Calotriton > Calotriton arnoldi. Next base: position 2,361,545 of record CAWUFW010001726.1, read on the forward strand.
TCTTGAGTATGAAGCCCATTTTCAGAGTAAAAACATAAGTCAGGCATCCTTTACCACATAAGCAGTTTGAAACAGTAGTGTAACAATAACATCTGCTCCTAGCAGGAACACCAATCTGGTGTAACCAAAGGTTGGACATGCCAATGCTCTAACAACGCTAGCTCGAAAAAATAAAAAACCTGTATCACCTATACAAACCAAGTTTAGGGACAACTAAAGAACATACAAACAGAGAAAGAGAAATTAAGACTCCATATCACTTCACCTACCATGGAAGCGCCTTAATGCCGAGTCGGCCTGAGCCCCAAAAAGATGGGCACCGTCAAAGGGCATATTGGCCAAAGTTGCTTGGACAGCCTCCAAAAAACCTGAAGTTCTTAACCATGCACGACGCTGTAGCGCCACCGAAGAGGCCATGGACCAACCTACTGAATTAGTAGTATCCATTACATATCAAATTATTAGCTTAGATGCCTGATGGCCATCTCTAATCAGCTGCTCAATATCAAAATGGAGGATATCCGGAAGTGAGGGCAACACAGTCTGCAAAGAATCCCACAAAGCATGTGAAAAATTCACTAGAACACAAGATGTGCTTGTGGATCTTAAAGCAGAACTAGCAGAAGACAAGATGTGCTAGACACATGCATCTTGACTCCTAGATTCTCTATTCAATGGAGTCTTAGGCGAAGAATCCATATCCTGTGAAGCTGTAGCAGCCTGAACTACCAGACTACGAGTGGTAGGATACCTGAGGAAACAAACTGGGTCTTCAGGAGCAGGCAGGTGCCTGTGAGATATAGCACGGTCCACCGAGACCCCTGTATCAGGTTTGGCCCAAGTTCCCAACAATATATTGAACAGGGCCTCACTGTGTGGAAGCACAGGTTCTTCTGCCATCTGACCTTGATAAAGGACATAAATGACCGTAGTCAGTGAGAAGTCCAAAACTGCAGCCACTCTCCTCAATATATCAGCAAAGGAGGAACTTGCCTCAGTAGCGGGACTACTTGGGGAAAGGAGCCCCGAGGCTGGGGAAGACTCCAGCCCACTAACCTCGCCAACAGCAGATATCCAACTCTCCTCCACCGGAGGTAGAATAATCTCAGAGATGGCCTGAAACGGGCCAACTCCCTTTCATCACCATCCACAAGGTGACTCCCAGAAGTCTCACCATAAGAAGGAAGCGAAAATGCCACATTCACCTCAGTTTGCTCTGCCGACTCCACACCCAAGAAGGCAATGCTTCAACGTCGACAAGAAGAGCAAGAGTGACTTCGATCGGCGCCGCCGACATTAATGCTGGAGCTGGTTGATGAAGAACAGACGCTGAAGGTGGAGTCCCCGAAGGGCTGTGCACCAGCACCGAAGTGGAGTCGGCCGACCCTGACCGGCACTGACCCAATTACTCAGATGGCACCACCAAGAGTGAACCCACCGGGGTAGCTCCACTCACCTTCTTCAGACCCGAGGGTGCTCCAGAGGAAGGCGAGGACCCAAAGATGAGATGCAGAGAGTTATAGTACTCCCTCATCTGGGCCATTGATGGACCGGCTCCTGGAAAGATGGGGTGACGTGGGTGGAGTCGTGGGAGACCAGTGAGCGGGAGGAGCTGTGTGAGATAGAGTCTCCACGCAGCGAAGTCAGGGGTGCAGCGACTTCAAACGCCTGTGCTTACCTTTAGACATCTCTAGACAGCGACGACCCCGAGATCGGCTTCACTCCTGGAACGGACCTGTGAACAGACCTTCGCTTTGGAAGAAGAAGACTGAGGCCGTGAAGTCTCCGAGGACCTATACAGATGCGCTGCCAGTAACTTCATACGGCGTTCCTTGAGCGCCTTCGGCTTCAGCCTCTGGCAGGAGCTGCAATCCTCGAAGTCTTGGTGTTCGCCCAAACACCACATACAAAAGTAATCAGGTCTGTAGTCGACATATGCTGAGTACAAGATCCACAAGGCTTAAAGCCTGACGGCACGGGAAAAAAAGGCACACTGTTCCCAACCGACAAAAACAGTCGAAATAGGCCAGAAGAAACAGCCTGAGGAACCGCTTCTCCGGATCCGCGTTGCAGCATGGAAAAGAAGAAACTGACACCCAAGCGCCAGAGGGAACTTATATGACTCCACTGACGCCACAACCGGAGTCAATGTCATCACGGAGTTGTAATGTGCCGTCCCTCCGTGTGTAGAGGGACTGCTGAAAAATTTCCGGATCCTGTCTGACGCCTGGAGAGAATTCAAAAGTTAAGGAATCTGTGGCTAGATATCTCTATCAGATAGACCTTATAGAGCACCTGCAAGTGCAAAGCAGGTATCTCTGGCAATTAGTAGGAGTTAATCCATGTAAAAATGCTGAAAAAACGGATAATAACATGCACCACCACACTATATTACACAAATTGTGCTATGCTCACCCAAAAGAATTACCTTGACGGTGAAGTAGTCGAGTAACTCATAGCTATGAATTAATAAAACCCATGATTTGTCCCTAATTTAACAAAGGGCGTTTTCATATTCTTCAGCAAAAGTCCCCCAAATTGACTGGATACTTATCCATAATGAACTGTGGCAGGAACGCCCTTCCGCTCCACCTCAGACAGACAACATCGCTCCCCATCTTTGCAAGAAACCTCAAACCCTGGCTCTTCGACAGACCCCCTCCTTGATGGACTGGAACCTGCGAACCCTCCCCCCAACGCCTTGAGACCCTTACGGGTGAGTAGTCGCGCTTAACAAACGCTTGATTGATTGAAATTCCATCAGGGCTCTTAAGGGCCATAGGAGCTCAGTTAAGCATGCTTTAGCTCAGTCACGTGACACATTCTGAGGAGCGTAGTAAACCAGCATTTCTAGCTGCAAAACATATTGCCTTGAGATGTTTCCCCTTTTATATGGGTCAGCCAGAAAGTGCCTTATCAAAGCCATAATAAGCATCTCTCCAACACACATCGACACACACACGGAAAGATTCTGTACAGACCTACTGTACTATCACTCACTCAGTGGACATTCTTACATAGTTTATCACCCAATCACCAATATTTGTAATTGGATTTTAAAGAAATCTGCACAGTTCAACCTGTGCCAGAAATTTTACAGTCATCTTCCATTTTTCTTATCTCCTACAAATGCTCTCCTTGCTCACTGATGTAGCCTCCCTGCACATTTCCATGTACCAGGCCACCACCATGCCTCTGTATCATGCTTATCAAATGTTCTTCCTCTTCGACAAACGGGAGTGCAGACTTCAACGAGTTTATGCAGACTGTCAACAAACATTCTGTTGTGTTAAATATAGTTGCCACTACCCGCCTCAGGAGACGCAGCCTTCATGCAGTTGCATTCTATGCCTTTGAGCACAGGTCTGTCTGGTTTCTTTCGACCCAGACCCCTTAGCCGTCTGAAAGTAATTCAAGTGTTCCAATCAAATCAGTTGTTTCCCAGTTACAAGTGTGTGGGTAAGGCTAAAATACTGGCTGTCATTTTATCTTCTACACCATGGTATGTTGTTATTTCCCATTTCATGGTCTAAGGAGGTACTAATATTGTGTTATTCCGCTTTAGATATGTGTTCACATTTCCTCTACTTATTTGTCAGCTGGGGCTCAGATAGTAATTTGGTAGGAACTGTTCAGAAGTGCACTGTCTAGGTTCTTTTCAATGTGATTACACATGCTTTTCACTGAAAATATCTAAGTTTATTTTAGTTACCACTTGTTTTCTAATACCTAGCCATCTGTAAACCAAAGGTTCAGGAGACAGGTGGGCATGTTCCTGGAGGCTGATGGTACTGACCCACAACACACCCTCTAGGTGCTCACTGTTCATCAACCAGAACTTGATAGTCACATCCAAAACAGCTTGAGCAGCTTAAAGATCCTAATTTGTATATCTTCTAACCACTACCTTTGATCCTCTCTGCTTCCTGTGAGCAGGGCACGCCTCACACTAAATGAACTCAAAACTACTCTGTAATGCCATTTGTGCACGGTCACCCCAGATCTTTGCCTTCTGTAGCTGAACCCGTTTCTGTTGGCATTAGGACTCTGGGCACTTTACCCTTGCCAAACCACAGCAAAATGATTGTGCTCTTCCTTTTAAACATGACAAAATTGCCATATGCATAATTTACCTATACATCCTTAGTATATGGTGCTACCTGTATGCAAGACGTGTAAATTAAAGTATATTTAATGTTTCACACATACTTGCTGTGACAAACCTCCAAAGTCGTTTTTCACTGTGCCAAGGCTGGCCTCCCATATACTAACATTGGTTTACCTTATTACATTTAATAAATGCTAAGTGGGAGTTACCAGCTGGCATGTACTATTGATGGCTTCCACACTGGGAAATGTGTATGGGAGCCAGACAGTGGACAAAAGGCTTGGGTGAGGGCAGGTGCTGGCCCTCCATTAACAGGAGTGCCTGGAGACTTTAATCCAGTCCTAGCTACATTTCAAAGGAGGCCTCTCCAGTCTCAGGCAGATGCAGGTTACATGTAGGGCTGCCTCCTCCCCTGTCCAGCTAGCCAGCAAAGACTCCAATCACAGTGAGCTGCTTTTGACATTACAGTGACAGGTCTGCTGGAGGTTTATACAGAACTCTTGGGCACACTTCAAAGGGGTGAGGACAGAAAACCAAATCAGCTCTTGTATTCACTGTCTGGCTATTGAATGGCCAGCTTTTGTTCCACCAGACTGCTTTCTTTGAGCTTCTGGTGGATACAAGGACTGTCTCAAACTGAATTTTGGTGTTAGATGTGGGATGACACTAAGATTACCATAGTACAATTCTCCACACACCCCCAGCCCTCAGAGCCTAAGTTTAGTTTGGCCGAAGACTTCAGCTATCTTCAAAATGGCCAAAGTGTGTAGCGTTAGCCCGTGAAACCTTTACCTCATCTGTTAGGTCATCCCAGGGGTCATTCCCACTCACTAGATTGTGCCAGTCATAAATGTGGCCCCTCACAGCACCCACTTCAGAACACTTTCCAGATCTGAGAAGAACAGAAGAAGGACTGCCCCCCTGTTTGTGACATGAGAAGAGCCCTGAAGACTGAACCTTCTCTTCCTCTTATTCCCAGGACAAAGAAGTAGACTCCAAGAGTCATAAGGCAGACTTCCTTTCAAACCTTCACAAGGCTAAAAATGCCTCTTTCTGCAGCTGAGTAGCTGACCACTAGCAACTAGATTTAGACCGGACCTTACTGTGAACTCTACCGGCTACCCTATAAGTCTCTAAGTGCCTCCACTGACGTCTTGTGGAGTTTTATAAGTGACCTCCTGTTGGGGATAGGGACTTAAAGGATTAAAGTCAGAAGGTAAAATCTTTGACTAGGGCTAACCTGGTTAGTGTATCTGACCTGTGCTCCCCCGCAGTCAGCGCCGAATTGTCTCTAGGGCCTGTTCTACCATGACCTTTGACAATTGTTGCCTCTTTGTGCTTTATGGTGCTATTTTTACTTAAAACTGTAAAAATGTATAACTCCGGTTCTACTGATTGGATTTTTGTCATTTTGGTGTCATTTTTGTAATTTTGTTTATTAAATGATGCCTTATTTTTCTATTTTTTGTTTGTTTTGAATTTTGACTTTATTACTGTTTTAGTACTGCATAATTACTTTACTCCTTGCCACTAAGTTAAGCCTGACTGCTTTGTGATAGCTACCAAAGGAATAAGCATAAGTTTATGTAGTGACTTTTGTGGGTCACCCTTACAAGGATTGTGATTACTATTCGAGGTGGTTTCTCACCCCCCTCTAATAAAACCCCAATTTCTTACAGCCATCTCATGAGAATAAAACACAACCATGTATAATAGTTTACTATGCTATTCATAATTGTGTTGATGTTTCGCTGTCTCTTCGTTACAAAAGATCTTTTTAGTTCAAAACCTCAATCACCATTTTACTTTCCATTATATTTAATTTGCTATATACCACAGTTGACCTTACTTAATACATCCCGGGTAGAAATGTTGCGCGTTTTTTGCTGAATAAAAAATATACAAATAAAATGTACATAAAAAAGAGTTTAGGGTTTTCTGCATGGTCCACCAAGCCTTGAAAAGTAAAAAAAAACAAGCATTGGCATAGCCAATAGGTCTCGCCTTTGGTACCTTATAAGTGTTTAGCCATAGCTATTTGCTTTGCCAATGTCTTTAAACTATGGTGTAGAGCAGTGTGGCTGCTGTGCAGCATGTTGAAAAATTAAAATAAAAAAGTGTTTTAAGCATTATTGTTATTTTATATATAACCAAGAAGATATTATGTAGAGCTGAACGACCCTATTAAAAAATAATTAACATAAAAAATGTCTTTTCATTTTTTTGCTCCTGCAATGCCGGCAAATTCTTTCTGCCTGTTCTAATGCTTGATTGTTATACTTTTATTTTGTTATGGGGGCAGGGGGTCGACCATAAACAGCGCTGGTAGAGAGGTCGTGCTGCACTGGTGCTGAGGTGGTGCGCAGATGGTGCTGCGCTGGTGCTGCACTGGGGCTGAGTGATGCTGTGGTGGTGTTGTGGTGCTGAGGTGCTGCTGAGTGAAGCTTAGGTGATGCTCAGGTGGTGCTGCTAAGTGATGTAGAAGTGATGCTGAGTGACACTGACTGGTGCTGCGCTGAGGCTGAGGTGGTGCTGAGTTGGTGCCACATACTCTCCCCCTGTGAACACCATATTGCCCCACTGAGAGAAACTTGCACTGCCTTCAGCTACAACCCAATTGTGCCCGCTATAAACACCTGGATGCGACTCAATTTAAATTATGCACTAGACAAGAGCAATATGCTGCCTGGAAAAAAAAGTAATATCCTGGAAAAAGCAAACACTCATAGGGAATGCAAGATGAAGTAAAGCATGTGAAATGTAAGCAGGAACAACATGGTTACCTTAACGCTTTTACACTCTTTGTTCAGAAATCAGCGAGTATTTTTGTCTGCAAAGCTAAGGACATGACTACAGGGCCTGGAAGTCCATTGCTTATATCCTTACAAAACGTAAGCAGCATGGTTTAAAAAGACCACATCCCTGAACACAGAGGAACACACTTTATAAACTAAAATAATAAAAAAGCGGCTGAAAAGGAGCACATTAAATGTTTTCTACTCCATACATCAACCAGGTATTGCATGGCCGCCAAGAATGGTGCACTTTCCCACCCGGGGAAAAGAATGTTGTTCACAGAAAGACGATAAAGCGAAAGTAGCGCTTCACTGGCAAACTCTGTAAAGTGGTGCTAATGTGTTTGGGTGTGAATACAACGAATCTGGTCACTTTATGACCATTCTGTCTTGCTTTATTTAGTTATTTTTTGTATTTTGATACTTTTTTTTTTCCATCCCGAGGCTGCACTTTGGAATAGAAAAATGACAGATAAAAGGCGACATTTCCAGCAAAAGTGTTTCTTTCTTTTTTTGGATCCATTTCACAGGGGAACAAACGAAGGAAAGGAGAGGAAAGAGAGGGTAAAAGCAGTTTCTTGAAGTCACGGTTTTTGCAAGTGAGGAGGAGCGAGAAAGGGACAAAAAGAGAAGGAATAAGAGGAAGAGGAAAAAAAAGAGAGGGGGGACAGCTGCCAGAGGCAGAGCAGAAGAAATGGACAGTGGACACTGTCAATTTTTTGCTGCCCTCGTGCCTAATATAAAGTGGGAGGAGGAGGGAGGAAGCGGCTGCTGAAGCAAGGGTGAGCGAGGGTTAGCCGAGTCCTGTTACTCTGCTGCCTGCTTCTCCTCCTAGGCCTCAGCCCCTCCTCTGTGATCCTCGTGGTGGTGCAAGTGAGAACATGGTGTCAACAACAGCACCAGGGCTCATTGAAAAAGCCAGTGTTCTGTCGAAGCGGTGACATAATGGTCTAGGGAACAGCAAGGAGGAGGCAGCGAGGCATCCACACTGCTGATGCTAGGATTGGCGGTCGGGAGCCGGGCCACATTGAGAGGCCTGCGGGTGGAATGAGCCAAGCAGGGGGCCATCGAGCGCGCACCTGGGTTCGGGAGGGTCTTGGATGGTGCAGTAATGCCACAGACGCTGGCAGGTAAATGTGTGTGAGAAGCTGGGTTTCTGTTGCAGTAACCACCCCCCACTTTTTGTCAGACTACTGACTTGATGTGCCCTGGGTCCCTGCCAATCAGGTTCCCAGGGCCTGTGTTCTTTCCCCAAAACTGTACCTTGTACACCCAATTGGCACTCTCTGGCCACAGGTCAGCCCCTGGTAAATGGTACCACAGGTACCCAGGGCACTGTGACCAGGAAAGGCCTCTGAGGGCTGCAGCACTTATTGTGCCACCCTTAGAGGTCCTGTATCTTTACACTCACACACTGCCTTTGCAGGCTGCGTGTTTTGGTGCAGAACAAAGTGAAGAGTCGACATGGCACACATCCCTGTGTGCCATGCCTACAACCCACTGCCCTGGCATGGATCAGTCACCCCTCTAGCTGGGTGCACTATACCAGTGGTGAGGGTACAGGTACATGAGCCCTGTACCCCTACAGTGTCTAAGTCAATTCTTAGACATTGTAAGTGCAGTGCTGCCATTAAGAGTATATGGTGCTGGGAGTTTGTCATTATGAACTCCACAGTACCATAATGGGTGCACTGAAAACTGAGAAGTTTGGTATCAACCTTCTCAGCACATTAAACCCACACTGATGCCAGTGTGGGATTTAATGAAAAATACACTCAGAGGGCATCTCAGAGATGCCCCCTGAAAAACGACCAGCCTCTGGTGGGTTCCCTGACTGTCACACACCAGCCTGCCACCACGAGAAATGTTTCTGGAACCCGGGGGTGGGAGCCTTCGCTCCCCAAGCCCAGAAACAAAGCCTTTCCTGGGAGGAGGTGGTCACACCTCCCCCAGGCTAGGAAGAGCCATCTGTGGCAGGGGAGCTTCAAAGGCCATGCAGCCTTTGTAATGTGACCCCCAGCCTCTCCTGCTATCAGGAGCAGGCCCCCTTCCTGTCTCCCCTCCTTTTCGGCAGGAAGACAGGCGGGAAACATTTGCCAGCCCAGAAGGTGTGCCCACCTCTGCCAACCCCACCCCTCAGGTGGGGGAGGCGAGGTGAAGCTCACTCCCCAATCAGGATTAGGGATTGTGCTCACTCCCCCATGGGGGGTGAGCACGCCAAGGGTGTAGTCACCCTAAGGTCAGTAGCCCATTGGCTACTGACCTCGAGACCCCTAAAAACGCCCCCTAAATACAGTGTTTAGGGGGCAGCCCTGAACCAAGAATTTGCGACAAGAAACCAGAACAAGAAAAGAAGAAGAAGGACTGAACAGCCGTGCCGAAGCTAACTAGAGGAGGACGTGCACTGACTCGGCCCCAGCCCTACCAGCCTGTCCCCACCTCGAACCTGCTCCAGCGAAATCCTGGTGTGTACTGCAGCCAGCAACCTTGAGAAACCCAGAGGACCTGCCTGCCTTCCATTCCAAAGACTCTGTCTGCCGTAAACACCGGATTTGTTCAACAACAAACTCCAGCTCCGCAATGATCCGCGAGTTTGCACCACTCTGCACCCGACGCCCACGGCCCGAGTTCGAGTGGCCCAACACCAAGAAGAGGTCTCCCCGGCGATCCTGACCCAAGATCCGGTGACCCCTGACCTGCCTCAAGCCTCCAACTGACGCCAGTAGCCTCAAACCGGAAGGTCCCCCCAACCGCGACCAGGAGCTAGTAAGAAGATCCGACCCTAAAAGGCACCCCTGCACCCGACACCCCACGGCCTTGGGTGGCCCAACGATGGTGCCTAACCAACCCTCAACATCCCAACTTACCACTCCAAGTGGTGGTCGCACACAGAAGACCTTCGTCCCAGAGCCTGCAGTGTGTTTGCAAACCCCATTGAAAGCTACAGGGCGCCCGACGCCAAAACCGCACTCTGCACCCGGCCACCCCAGCGCCGCTGAGGGTGCACCTTTTGTGCTGGCTTGAACGCCCATTTGCCCTGAGCTTAAGTCCAGGAGCTTTGCTCCCACAACCCTGTGGCCTGCTCGTAAGCAACCACCAACCGGAGCCCCCCTGTCCCCCATTGGATAACATTGGGCCTCAGCACTCTGCACCCGGCCGCCCTAGTGCCGCAGAGGGTGTAAAAAGAGTGCATCCTTGACCCTGGGGGACCCCTGAGTCTAACCCCAGAATACCAACTCCCACAAGGAAGTACTTACCTGTTAACCGCTAACACTATTTTCCTCCATAGGATAACATTGACTGTTTTTCTATGAAAAGTTTCTAAGTGTGGAGTCGGAAAATCTAAGAAATCCTTTAAAACTGTAACTAAATAACCAAAACGCTTTTACTTACCTGTTTAGAGGAAATCTCCCAGTGCAATATCCAGGTATACTGCACTGTGTAAGAAAAGTAATCTGAAAAGTAACTTACATGATATTCTACTAAAAATCCTATACAAAGTATATTGACTGTATTCTGAAAAGCATTGCATTATCAGTAACACTACTGTAATCAAATCAAAGTACATTTACAATTGCAATTCAAACTGTTTACAAACTGCATTACTACTGTAAAGTATTTATTACTTACCTGTGCCAGGCTTGCTTGGTTCTAGAAAATAAAATAACTAAAAGAATATTTTTATACAAAAACAATTGGTCTGAAGTTCAGTCTTTGAGTGTGTGAAATCATTTGCTGACTGAGTGTGTACAACAAATGCTTAACACTGTCCTCTGATAAAGCCTTACTGCTCGACCACACTACCACAAATAGAGAGGAAGGTGCTATCTACTTTTACCTCTGCCTACCTTTGGGGTTCCACTGGACTCTGTGCACACTATACCTCATTTTGGTATAGTATATACAGAGCCAGCTTCCTACAATGCGTACATTTTTTGCACCTATGCTGTCAGTGCTGGTGAAACAGAGAGCAAAAAATAAAAGTACACACGCATGTAGCTACTGAAAACAATGTGAAAAAAGTCCCTAAGAAGAAAGCAAAAAAAGCAGAAGCAGACAAGTTCTGCGGCAATATTCCAGAGACCAGAAGGTACATACAAGTGCTGTAGGCTCAATATAAAAACTGAAGGACTCTACTGGGCTGCGTTGTGGGGGTGTGGCTACTCTCCACTGAGATCCAGGTGAAGAAGGTTTTGAAAGAAAGGTGGGTCACGGGGGTGAGAGTTACCCACAGGCGCCACCAGCACCACGCAGTATGTACACATAGGTTGCTATATACAAATGCGTGTGCTTTTGTCTGCAGCCAGTGCAGCAAGCAGCACAGTCGAACCGGCCTAAGTACTGTGTTCTTGACACTGCCTTAATAACCAAGGCCTGGGGTCGCAAAGGCAAGCCAGGGCTGCAACCTCTGGCGACCCCTAAATTAAGTCTCCATGCTTAGCACGTACATACAGAAAAAAGAAATTGTATATCGCCATTGGACACTCATCTCCCAGCAGCCACAAAAGAAAATTCCTCTAAATGCACATTCTTGGGGTATGCTTCAAAACATTTAATATAGCATTTCTGTAGTGTTTGGATGCCACTGCCTCCATCAGGACTGTTAGAAATGGGGGTCTCTAGTTGGCAGAGGTAGGTACCTTTTTCCAAATAGGGACCCTTGCTTCTAGTCAGGGTAAGGGGGATACACTCCTTAAATAACCCCTGCTCACCCCCTTGGTATCTTGGCACGAGCAGACAGACTTATCTCAGAGGCAGTGTGTAAAGCATTTGTGAACACATACACTAATACAGTGAAAACACTACAAATGGACACCACACCAGTTTAGAAAAATAAGTAATCTTTATCTAAACCCAAAACAAGACCAAACGACAAAAATCCACAATACAGTAGCAAAAATATCCTTAAAAATAGGTTATTCACTTAAATAAAGTTCCTAGCAACAAATAACTCTACCTGGAGTTATTACGACGTTGTGACAGATGAAATCCCAAAGTGCGGCGCCGACCGCGAGGTGCGCGGCGTCGGGCCCGGAGTCAAGCAGACCCACAAAGAACAGTACCTGAAATTGATGAAAACAAAGACGGTGCACGGCGTCGGGGAGGTGATGCTTCATTGGCGCCTGCGGCGTTGGTTCCTTAAGACCCCAGGGGAGGTGATGCCTCTGTTCCTTACTGCAGCGCAGGGGAGGTGAGACGTCGGTTCCTTACTGTGTCGGGGAGGTGACGTCACGAATGGCGGCGAGGTGGCGGTTCCTTACAACGGTGCAATGTCGATGGATTCGGGCGTCACCCACGTCGAAAATCGGCTCCGCGTTCATGAAGCACCGGCGTCGGTGAAGTCGGGGCTGCGGTGCGAGTCGGGACGGTGCGTCGTGCACGTCACGAGCGTGTCCTCGGCTCCGGTGCAAGCACCAGCCTTGATGACGGCTTCGGGGTTGATGCGGCACGGCGTCAGCAGGCGTTGGGCCTACAGTGCAAGTCGGGGCGGTGCGTCGTGGTCTTCACGAGCGATGCCCACGGCTTCGTTGCAGGTTACGGCGTCGCTCGCCGGCATCGGAGTTGCAATTTCCTTCTGTAGCAGCTGAAACAGCAGTTCCAGATGCAGAGAGGCAGAAGGGATGAACTCTTTGTGTTCCTGAGACTTCAGAACAGGAGGCAAGCTCAGTTTCAAGCCCTTGGAGATCTTCTTCAAGCAGGTGGCAAAGCAAACAGCAAAGTCCTTTTCTCCTTTTCTTGGCAGCAAGTAGCCACTGCAGGCCAACCCCAAACAGCAAACAACACAGGGGCAGTATTCCTCCTTAGCTTATCCGGCTCTTCTCCTTGGCAAAGGTTCCTCTTGATTTCCCAGAAGTGATCTAAAAGTCTGGGGTCTGGGTTCCTCTTTTTATACACCAAAATCCTTTGTTCTCTGAAGGCAGAGAGTGTCTGTACCCAGTTCTGTCCTCATTGGTGCATCTTCCTGGCAGGAGGTGGAGACAGCATTGTTGAAGGCAGACCAGGCCCATTCAGGTAAAAAGGAAATCTCCTCCCCCTACTCTAAATGCAGCCCAGGTCTATTCAGCCCAGCCCTGACTCATCAGACTTCTGGAGCCACTGTCCTTCTCCAGCCCCGGTCATCCAAAAGTCAGACATGCAATACACAAACCTAGCAGAGGCACACTGGATGGTTAGGCAAGAAAATACCTACTTTCTAAAAGTGGTATTTTCAAACACAGAATGTAAAAATCACCCTCACTAAAAGATGTATTCTAACATTCTGAGTCCAGGCATACTAAACTTTACTTTTCTATCTTGTTCCTAGGGTCAGTTATGTTTATAAGATGTTATAAACAAACTCCCCATTCTGGCCTATGGGAACAGAGAGCCTTGCAATAGTGAAAAACGAAATTGGCAGTATTTCACTATCAGGACATGCCACACACATCAGGGCGTGTCCTACCTTTCACATAAAATGCACCCTGCCCACAGGGGTACCTTGGGCCTACCATAGGGGTGACTAACATGTAGAAAAGGGAAGGTTTAGGGACTGGAACGTGTGTGCACTTGCCAAGTCGACATGGCAGTCCCAGACTGCACACAGGCTCTGCAATGGCAGGCCTGAGTCACATTTTACAAGCTGCTTCTGTGGGTGGCACAATCAGTGCTGCTAGCCCACCAGCAGCATTTGATTTACAGGCCCTGGGCACACATAGTGCACTGTACTAGGGTCTGACAAGTAAACCAAACAAGCCAATCATGGAATCACTAATCCATAACAATACTTTACAAAGGGAGCACTTGCACTTTGGCACTGAACAGCAGTGGCAAAGTGCCCGAAGCATCTAGACCAGCAAAAAAATGGAGTCCAACACACAGCAAAACACAGGAGGTAAAGGCAAAAAGAATTGAAGGGAGACCCACGCCAATGCTGCCAGGTCTAACAAGGACACAAACACATTCAACAAAATATCCAATTTTGGCAGTTAATAGCAGTTCAAGAGACTACACATTCTATAGTATGTCTAGCAATGAAATTCAACCAAGAATTAGATTTGCCCTTTATACTGCTGCCTTCCTTCGTCACTTGCAGTACTATCTGTCTGTCTTGTTATTTTACGGTCCTGTCTTGTGCTGCACCCTCGATTTCTTCCGTGATGGTTATCTCTCAAAAGATTATCTGGCAGTGCAAGCCTGTCTATCTGTGTACTGCAATACGTGACTTCACAAAGCATTGCTTCATTGGATGTGCCCTCATTTGTCACACCCCACTTGAGTTAGAACTATTTACCAGATCTTGATTTTACTGCGGCAGTTTTTGGGTCAGCCTGTTTACTCGAACCTTAACATTACTTTCACATCATTGTACTAGGTGAAATACCAAACTACCAAATATGTTGTAATTACTAGAGTTGAAATGTCTGTATAGTTTTATTTCTGGTGCTTTTTGTCAATATTTCCATTGAGGAATGGTGTGACCCTGGAACGGCAAAGTATGAGACACTTCTGAGGTCAGAAAGGCCCTTTCTTATCACTGCCTTGACTCCAGATCCCACACTTCTGAGCAGCTAATGACGTTTTAAGTCTGCAGGACACACCATCATCGCCGTGGTGATCTGTAAACCACAAGTTTGAATCCTGACAATGCCAACCCAGCCTTCTAACCTTTCAAGGTCTGGTAGTTGACTACCGTGAGTAAAGTAATTTTAACATTTGTTATTTACAGCATTTAGAAGTGGCAAAAATAAGGAGTGATGTCACATATAAAAACAAGTTATTATAAGGAGCTGGCACAGTGAATTGTGCCACTATGCGTAGATGGCTGAGCTTACTCAGATTGGATTGGTTGAGAATCGTTTACGTTAGAACCAAAAACAGTTGATAAATCATCTTTTTGTTGCACCAGTGGTTCTGCTGGTGTTTAAACCTGTTTTAAAGTGGTTTAATGAATCTCATTATGTTGGTGCTGAAAAGGATATTAAGAGATTGAAAATTAAACTAAAAAGTAGTAGAGAATGCCGATAACCCAGGGGACCCAGACACCCCAACTTCTTAGAGTTTTGAGTGTCATCCCCCTAAGAAGCAGGGTGTTCCTTCTTTCATCTTGGAATACAGTACATAATGTATGTCTGAGAGCAAAACTGCCCTTGATAGACTTTGATTCCTGTGCAGTGATAAGTCACCATCAAGATATTCGCGCCAAATAGTGTTTTCTTTCTGTGCATGTCCAAGACTCAGCAAAGGGGTCAATCGTGTATGCCACGGTTAGAAGATATATGACTGTGAGCATTATCTGCAATAACCAGCCTCTGATTACTTTATTTAATAAAGTGTAAATGGCTTCCACGTTGCAAAAGTAATGGCCATTTTAGAAGGAAAACTTGAATCCTCCTTGAAAAGCGTTCTCAGTTTTACGAGGGATGTGTACCCAGAGACCACCTGATGATGCTGTAGTCCAATGACAAATAACCCTGTCCACTTCATCATGCCAAAGGCTTAACAGGGCCTGTGCAGGTCCTGCCAATCAGACCACACTTGCGCCTTGTTTTTAATATAGTGCGTTGTACCACAGTTTTGCCATCTGTAAGCGCTGTGAATAACCGGAATTACCAATACTAAATAATAATAGTACTAAGCCAGCC
Organism: Calotriton arnoldi; assembly: GCA_963921515.1. Lineage (NCBI taxonomy): Eukaryota > Metazoa > Chordata > Amphibia > Caudata > Salamandridae > Calotriton > Calotriton arnoldi. Next base: position 2,377,069 of record CAWUFW010001726.1, read on the forward strand.
ATAGGAGTCACCACTGAAGTCCGAAAGGTGCACAGAGCCGTTGTCAGTAGGTTTGACCCTGGCGACCTGACAGTCACCTCAGTCTTCTTGGAACCGTCTTCATTTAGCCGTAGACCATGCCTGCTCTTTTCACAGAGGCTGCATCCACTGTTTACAGAAAGCTTTTGTGACGCTGTCAGGCCATGCCATTCTTTGGTTTGTATGTATGTGCCTCACAAGCACTGGAGCCTATTCACGGAGTAAATACTAGTGACCCACCTCGTCTGGAACAGTAGACGATGCTCCTAATAATTGTGAGGATGCCGCCCTCTTTTTAAGTCATAGGGCTTGCTAGATGGCTCAGTATGTTAAATAGCCGTTGCTAACATCTGTATGTGCCCTGCACATTATGAGTTCACATCCCTAGAGGACCAGCTCCACATTTCTTTCATCTTCCAAAGTTCCACGGTTGTTGTACCGTGAAACTTTCGAATACACATTGACAGCGCTTGCATGCAGCAACCGGCCCCCAAACACACACACACACACACCCGCCCCCCCCTCCCACATCAATGCATCTTATTATACAACGCCCAGGTGCATGGCCGGTTTGTACTGCGTTCTCCCTCCCTTCAGCTCCAGGAGGGAAGATTTTAATGTGTTTATGTGCTGCAACATGTGGGAAATTGTTTTTCATGATATTGAGTCTGTACGGGCTGAGTAAAAAAAACGAGTAAACAGGAGCTATTTAAAATTTACCAATGGAGGCGCTGAAAGCAGAGGCAAGATTTTAATTTGTTCAAGTGCCACATCATGGAAAAATTGGTTTTCACAATAGCGAGCGTGGACGGGCTAAGTAAACAAGCATTTGCAATGCAATAGGACTCGCATTTACGCAACACCTATTGCATTGCAAACGGGAGTGCGGGCGGGGGCGAGAAGGCACGGACAGCGGGAGTGCGGGCGGGGGGCAGGGGGTGCGAGAAGGCACGGACAACGGAAGTGTGGGGGAGGGGGAAGAAGGCATGGGCAACGGGAGTGCGGGCGGGGGGAGGAGCTGAGAAGGCACGGAAAAAAATAGTGCTGTAAATAACACGTACTGTAACACTCGAAGTAAAGGGGCCAATAGCCATGGGAGGGTAGAAATGACGACATGACCATAACAAGGCGGGACTAACAAGCCTCATAATCAATCAGAAGACAGAATTTACGAAGGACAAAGACAGAAGCCAATGAAAAATATGGGCGGAGAGTGAGGGCAGCTTGTCTCCCATACTCTACTACTGCATGCCTCGCAGAGCGAGCAGCGCATGCGCGCTGCTGCTAAGGCTTGACCTAAAAATCAATATTTCTCAATACTGTGGGACTGATTTTGAGTAGCTCGTTATATTACAACCTGTGCGTAAACCCTTGTTTAGGCACAGGTTGGAATTACAAGTTATAAGGTATTTAACACATCAGATAGCTATCAGGTGCGTTAAATCCCCCAAGCTTTGTTAAATCTTGGCAAGTCTAACCTATCGAAATTTAACAGGAGAAATGTGTATGGTTGTTACCGCATCATGGGGATGTTGGTGCGTTCAACCCCAAAATCTGCATGTTATTCCGCATATACTCATAATAGGTGATATTTATCGCAGTGGATAAGTAACGAGCCTTGCAGTATCGTTATTTATCAGGATCGATAAATAACGTCTCAAGAAAAAGCAGCAAAAAAAGGACAATACTAATAATCCTCCATTGTTTGCAAACAATGCCAATTACCAACTTGAAGTTCAGGAAGTGCACAAGTGAAATGCTTTTGTTTAAAAGCATCATATTGAGGACCATGCTTCTGACAGGATTGACCAGGATCAGGTATCCCATTTAATTGTGAAGGAAACAGAAAATATAGCTTTTCGAGCAGGCAATGTCAGACTGCCAGGACACAGTTAAGTGGTCAATCCCCAGTCGCGGCCGGCACAGGTAAGAGCGGTGGGGCGGTGGTGTGGGGCCGGGTGGGGGATGGGAAAGTCGACATACGACGGGATAAGTTAAATTAAATAAATAAAAAGAACACTTACCTTGCGCTCGTCGCATCGCCGACTTGGCGATGCGGCGAGCACAAGGTAAGTGGTTTTATTTTTTTAAATGTAACTTATCCCGTCATATGTCAACTTCTCCGCTCAATTCCACGCCTCACCGCTCTTACCTGTGCCGGCCCCCACTGTCAATCACCCTTTACGTAGCCCAAGAGGTTCTCTCTGAAGCCACCCAGGGGAAGCGTGCAGCACATTATGATCCTGTCAGACTAATTACTGCAAGTCATATAATGGCATACTGCGTCACATCACCGGGCCCCATTTACATGGGGAATAGAGGTATATTCTCTCCCACTAGTGCAATTTTTAAACTGACCAAAAGAGATGCATATTTTTATTCATTTGATTACTGTTTATAGTGTACTCCACATTAGTAGATCAGCTTGTTTCTCTGTATTTACTGCATGGCGGCCTCTAGGTCGAGTTTAATTTTCGGTTACAGTAGACAGCATTTTCTGCTTGGCTGCTTTCTACTGGATGTGCCTCAGGGATCTTTAATGTGTGCACCTTGAAGCTAATTAGGAAAATGATTTCCTTTCACAGAGTATTCATTTTAGCGAGCAGGTGAATCTCTTTCAACTCGAATTTTAGCCTCCATGACAAGATAAGTATATTATAAAGCTCATTCCAAAATATGTGATGCTTTTGAAATGCTGAAAAGTTCACCTTACCAGGCTCCCATTGTAACAAGCGCCCTTAAGCTCAATTGGTCTGGTTTGTTTTAGGTCTAGTGTTCTTTGTTGTAATGGACCTATCTTGTGTGATATATTAGGACACATTAATACAAAAAAACACACACACAAGCAACCCCACACACAAACAAAACACAGAGGGGCATATGCAGATACAGGTGGATGTTGGCTGGATAGATGGATGGATTCATGACTGTATAGGTGTATTCAAAGATGGACGATTGGATGCATATTGGTGCATGCGAGCCTCAGTAGGTATCTTGATGGAAGAGTGTGGTTGCATTGCTGGATATATGCAAGTGTGGATGGATGAATAAATGCTTGGTTGCGGGTTGTTGGATGCATATGTGAATATGGGCGGAGGGATAAGTCCTTCAGTGTATAATGAATACATAGAGATGGGTGAATGGATGTAAGTAGGAGTGAGTAATAATACGAGTAAGTAGAAACATGAGGTGTATGCGAAGTAAGACTGGGTTTAAGTAGAAATACGAGTAAGAGTAAGTAGAGGTTAGTAGCAGTGGGATTAAGTAGGAGTATGTAGAAGTAGCGCAGGAGTAATAGGAGTAAGTATGCATAAGAAGAAAGATGGGTAGAAGGAACTATGAGGAAGATAAAATGTAATAGATTTAAGGACAGAGGCAAGTGGGAGAGAAAGAGAAAGTAGGACTATGTGCACATGTTAGTAACAGGATGTTCGAATAAAAGTATATGAGTAAGAGTTTACAGGACTAAGAAGTAAAAGTAGCAGAAAGAGTAGGCATAATTAGGAGTGAGAGTAAGCTTCAGCAAAAGTAACTGTAGGAATAAGTGTTGGAGTGAGAGAAAAAAAAAGTAGGAATAAAGAACACATTACTTTAGTTTGGAAACGCCTTACCTGGTAGAGTCTATCTGGTCACAGAGTCCATACCTTAGAATATTCTCCAGACGTTAGACTAGATCAGGAAAATCTTGAGGAGAACCTCTGCGCGCAGCTAAGGAGCACTGATCGGCTCCATATCGTAGGCGTTGTCCAGGCCGGATGTGACCTACATGGTGCTATTATTGACAGCACCCCTATACACAGACATCAGTTTCTTTATGTGCCTCTTTCCACACCAGAAGCACAGAGCGATGTCAGAAGGCTGATTGAACAGTGTGCGAAACTAAGACACTAAAGGGACCTTTTTAGGTAGAAAGACCTGTTCACAGCAATGGGAAGACTGAGAGGGTCAGTAAGGAATCTTCAGCAATACAGAGGCTCAAACCAAAAAGTCCTGGAGGACCGAATTGGCAAAGTGCTTGTCACAACAGACCTGACTGTCAAGGCAGTAGTGAACATGTGCAAGGAGGTCCACATCGCAGACTGACAGATATCCAGGACAGGGACTCCGTGAGCTAGTGCAGTGGTCGCAGCTTTGGTTCTGGTGGAATGAGCCCACAAGCCTTTAAGGGGCTGTTTCTTGGTCAGTGCATAGCAGATCTTAATGCAGAGTACAATCCAGCTGGAGATGGTCCATTTCTCAACTGCTGTCCTCTTTTTCGCCCCAGTGTACCCAACAAAGAGCTAATCATTCAACTGGTGTTCTTTGGTGCGATCGATGTAGAACGACAATGCTTTTTTCGAGTCCAGGAGATGAAGTCTCTCCTCCTCCTTTGTGGGGTGAGGCGGAGCAAATAAGGTCAGTAGCGTGATGCTTTGGTCGACTTGGAAGGGTGTCACCACCTTCGGCAGAAAGGAGGCACTGGTGTGGAGAACCAGTGTGCTGAGAAAAAGCTGGTGTGCAAAGGGTGAACAGAAAGAGAATGAAGTTCGCTGACCTTCCTGGCCGATGTGACCAAGAAGACCTTCTTGATTGTAAGAAGTCTTAGAAGGCAGCTATGTATGAGTTCAAAAGGTGAACACATTAGGGACATTAAAACCAAATTAAAGTCCCATTGGGGCATAACGAAAGGTATGGGTAGAAACATAGGTTGAAGACCTTTCAGAAAACATGTCACAACTGGTAACTTGAATTGCGGGGGGTTGATATGGCTACTGCAAGAAAGCCGAGAGGGCTTAAAGATACCCCTTAACTGTGCCCAGAGCAAAGCCTTGCTGGCGAGTGAGAAAGCAAACAACAAAACTTCGGACAAGGGTGCAGAAGGAGGGTCAACATGTTTTTCAGTGCAGCAAGTCACAAACATGTCCCAACAGCAGGCATATACATTCTTTGTGGATGGACGCCTGGCTGCCAAGATGACCTCACAGACTTCAGGAGGGAGAACAAAAACTCTCAACTGTTGCAGTTGAATCCCCATGCATGTGTGTACAGGTTCGGGTGCAAAACCCTGCCCTGTTGCTGTGACAAGAGATCTTTCCGAAAGGGCAGCCTGATCGGACAACTGATGCTCATGCTCAGGAGTTTGGGATACCATATTCTAAGTGCCCAACCCAGAGCCACAAGGATGACTTGGCCCGGCCCGTTCTGACCTTCTTCATAATTTGGGGTAGGAGTGGTATTGGCGGGAAGGCATTCAGGGGTCATGAACCCCACTCAAGATGAAATGCATCTCCAAGCGACAGCCGCCTTGGAAACTCCAACGTGCAGAAATGCTGACATTGCGCATTCTCAGAGGTGGTGAATCAATTCAACCAAGATTCTCCCCAGTTGCGGAGGAGACCTTGTGCGACCTCTGGGTGAAGTCGCCATTCATAATCTGCAAGGCAATGATGACTGAGTTTGTCTGGTGTTCAGATAGCTGGCCAGATATTGTGAAACCATGAATATGTCCTGACGTTTCAGCCATGTCCAGTGGCACTGGATCTCTTGGCACAGGGTCAAAGACCCCACCCTGCCCTACTTGCTGCACTACCACATGGTTGTGGTGTTGTCCGTGAACAGCCAAACCAGCCTCCCCTTGATGGATGGAAGGAAGGCTTTCAATGCCAAGCGAATTGCTCTCAACTCCAACAGGTTGATGTGGAGCTGAGACTCCGCTGGTGGCCAGAGTCCTCTGATCTCCACCTCTCCCATATGGCCGGCCCAACCCAGAGTTAATGCATCTGTCACCACTGTGAGATCTGAGTGGGGAAGGGAGAGGGGTCTGCCGCTAACCTAAATGTGGTCATTCAGCCACCATTGCAGGTTTTCTGTAGTTCGCTATGATATTTGGAAAAGGTCGGCGAGATTCCCCTTATGCTTTGCCCTCTGGGCCTTCAGATCCCACTGCAAAGCCCACAAATGCCATTAGGTAGGCTTCACCATAGGCTGTAGGAAGCTAGGAGTCTGAAAAGCCTGAGAGACAGTCTCACCAGAATCCAAGATAGAGGCTGAGACATCGGAATCATAGCCTGAATATCCTGAATTCGCCACTCTGGAGGATAGGTGCAAAATTGCACTGTGTCCATTTGAATGAAAGGAAGCACCTGAGAGGGAGTCAGCTGTAACTTTGGCACATTTATAGTGAACTCCAGGAATGCAAGATGTCATCCATAGTCTGGAGGTGAGCAAGAACCACCTGGGGTGAGCCTGTGTTTTACACAACCAGTCGCTGAGGTAGGTGAAGACTGGGACCCCTGGCTTCAACGACCGTCATCTCTTTAGCGAACACCCAAGGTGTGCGGGAAAGGCCAAAGAGGAGCACAAGAACTGAAAGTACTTGTGGCCTATTGTGAGTTGCAGGTAACATTTCTGGGGCTGCAGGGTGGATATGTGGGAATATGCGTCCTGCAAATTCAGTGATACCATCCAGTCTCTAGGGTCCTGGGCAGACAGGACCTGAGCCACGGTGAGCATTTTGAATTACTCTATTTTCAGGAAGTAGTTGAGAGGGCACAGATCTAGTATAGGGCTGAGGCCACCATCTTTCTTTGCCACCCAAAAGTAGCCGAAATAACAACCACCACCTACTTCTGAGGTTGGCACACTCTCGATGGCCCCTTTGGCCAAACAAACCTGCACTTCCTGACTGGGAGAGATCATTCTCTGTCAGCATATCTAAGGATGGTGGCATGGGTAGCTGGGTTTCCGAGAATGTAAGGGCGTAACCTCACCGAACAATTTCTGAAGTTATGGTCTGCCAGCAGGTCAGGTTGTGCAAGAATCTGCCACCAATCAGGTGCCTGTGATACTACGAGGGCACATTAAAGAGGTTTGGAGGCTGTTGGGGGGTGGTGGGCTAAGCAGATCTTTGGCTTTGGGTCCAATGAGAATTGTGGGAGTCGTGTCCAGGGCAACAAAAGCACTGGGGAACCTGCTGGCCCTGGTGGCTGGGTGGAAATGGACACAGCTTGTAGCCCTATCTTAGCCACCGAGCGAGCGTAAGGGAGAGTGAAGCTCCCATGGTGCCATGGTGAGACTTAATGACAGGCTGGTGACCCTACTGTCCTTGAACTGCTTGAGCGTCAAATCTTCCTTGTCGCCAAGCAGGTGAGTGCCATTGAAGGGCATGTCCATAAGAGATGCCTGGACATACCCAAGAAGCCACTTCCTCAGCCAGGCGTGGTGGCGAAGCGCCACCGACAAAGCAATTGCTCTACCCAGTGAGTCTGTTGTGCCCAGTCCGCAGCATATCATGAACTTTGCTGCATCCCTGCTATAAGCAATAGCCTGGGTCAGGATGGGTCGGGCCTCCTCTAAGCCATGGGCAGCACTTGTGCAACCGTGTCTCACACTGTGTGGGTATACCGATCCAAGAGGCAAGCAGTGTTCACTGACTTCAGTGCAAAATGGCAGAAGAGAAAATCCTCTTACCTATTTTGTCCAGCCTCTTGGATTCCCTATCCAGTAGCATAGTAGGAAACGTGCCAGTGTTAACCTTGGACGTTGAGACCTGCATGGCCAGGATCTCATGGTTGGCGTGCTGGGTGAGAAAAGCTGGATCCCCAGGAGCGGGGCTGTGGCAGCAGGTGATCGCCCTATGCACAGGAGCGCCTGTGCAGGGCTTGGCAAAGACCCCAATGGACATGAGTGAGGGCTTCATTAAAGGGAAAGATAGGTTCCGTGTGGAATACCCCCAAGTTTAAGCACCTCTGTCAAGATACTGGTCTTGACCGCCACCAAGGGAAGTCCAGGACTTCAGACGCCCTCCGCACCCCCATGGCAAAAGAAGCCCCCTCCTCCGTGGCCAGTCTAGGAGAGATCAGTGGCATCAGCCAGGTCCTGATACCAGTTGTCCTTGGCCAAGGGCTCCTCAAGAAGGTCAGAGCTGCCCAAGCATGTTCCTCACAGGGCCTCTCAGAAAATGGAGGCACTATCTGAGGGTCTTGGTCCAGTCAGTGCCACAGTCGACTTTGAACAAAGCTGGTCTGGATCTGTATTGGACTCTGGAAAGACAATGGGGCTGGCATCACCGGGAAAGGTGTCACTGGATATGACTCTGGTGAAGGTCATCGGTTTCTGACCAGAGTCGATCCAAATGTGGCAACAGATCTAAAGGGCCTTTCTGGCACCACGGCGAACCTGCTAGCAGAAATCCAGTTGGGGCACCTTTCGTACCCATGGCGCCTGAAGGAGCTCCAAAGTGGTTGGCTCTCTGAAAGATGCGGTGCATAGCCTCATATGATTCCTTAAATTGGGTGGGGGTCGCTCCAGCTCTGGGAAATTCTGGAAGCAACGGAGCAGACCCAGGCTCTGCTGGGGAAGTGTGAGAGCATGGTCTAGACTTGGAGCGTTGTCCCTGCACCTGATGACTTGGACCAGCTCAGTGAAATCAAAGAATACTTTGACTTCTGAGGCTTCTTCTTCTTGTGAGGCTTACCCAACGAAGGTTTTGACCTCTAGACGATGACCAAGGAAAACAGGATGTTCCACACAACTGGGACCTGGTATGGTGCTGAGTCATCCAGTGCCGAGCAACCATGAGTTTCAACGTCTGCTCCTGGAATCCTCTGGGGTTCCCTGCACTGCAGTCAGGATAGGCCTTGGGAGTCGTGGACATGCTCCAGGCATCATAATCAAACCAGGTGGGGGTCTGTCATGGGCATTTGCCTGTGGCAGGCTCCACTGGGTTTAAAACCCATAGGAGTTTTAGGGGACATCCATTAGGCACACTGGTAGTGAAATTCCTCTACAAAAGGGTCGACAGAAAAGGGGAAAAGACCGAGGTAGCTCTTCCGGATCTGCGCTGATACCTCAAAAAGAAAATAACTGATGTCAGTGCACTGGAGTGGAGCCTATATAGGCACCGTGCATGGTGCATCCAGTGCAGGCGACGACACTCACCCAATCGGAGTCACATACCAGCGAGCAGAGGTACTGCCCAAAATTTTTGGGATCCATTCTGATGGCAGGGGAATATTCTACGGTAAGGGATCTGTGGCTAGAAGTCTCTATTAGATAGTAAGTCCATGAGTAAGAGTAGGAGTAACAAACAGTAAGAGTATGTACAGGTAAGGATGCATGGGCGTGAGCAGGGGTTAGAGTAACAGTAAGTACGAGAAGACTACAACACAATACCTGCACTGTTCACAGTACTAATAGCCCAAATAAAGAAGCTTCTGTAAAGGTTACTGCCACATCTACTGCCCCAGTCCAGCTGCTACCCTGCCACAGCTTCTTCTGAACACACAACACAGGCTGTCACTCTATGCAGCTGACAACATGCAAAACCGTCTATTCAGCATGTCCCTCACACAGATGGTAGAGGACACAGTACACTGGCTGCATTTTGAGAGGAGCAGAGGTCAAACAAAATGTTCAGTGGACATTTATCACATGCTCAACAGCTAATCAAATAAAAAGCAGCCACACTCTATCATCAAAACAATGCACCTCCAATGCAGTGCATGTATACATCACCATCCATGCATTGCACTGGCCGTGCTAATTAGGATAATTAATGCAAGTATTAGCCAGGAGCATCAAGGTGAGAAATACTCCTCTGGGATAATCCAAAATGACACTTCATTAAAGTAAGAGCTGAATGTGTTCAATCAAAAGCCCCCTCTGTGTTTTTGTTAATCAATCAAATAACTCTAGCTACATCTGACCTACAAATGAAATCTCAACATACAATCGTGGGTACATTATTTAGGAATTGCGTGTTTTGTGGGTGTCAAGTTGGACAATAATTCTCTGTAAATGAATTATCACTTCAAGTTTGTTGGTTGACCACTGTAGAAATGTGTTTTACTACAAGAAAACTTTAAAAAATAGGGCATAGCAATGGTGAAACAATCAAATACCAAGTTTGTATGTTTAACATTTGTGTCCTTTTTAAAAATATAATTGATAGTTTAGTCTAAAGCTGATAGAGCGAAATGTTCTTGTGAATTGTAGGGGTGCATCATAATCACTGATAGGCCGCACCCATATGTATTCAGACATATATTCGTTATATTCATTGTATACTCATGCATGTTTAGCAAAGAATGAATAGTTCACTGAAATGAAGTGAACTCAGCAGTATAATGGTGTTAGGATAATGATGTAATGTAATGCTTTTTGAATTGTGTGAACATAATGCATAGAGGAATTAGTTTGTGTATGTAATGTAATTGCAGTAGTTTAAACGTGCACCATATTAAAGTTGCACATGTAATTCATTGTTTGCATAATGAATCGTAATGAATATGCTTATAGTGAAAAGTAAGAAGTGTGTTTAAAAGTTATATGTAAGGGCCTGACTACATATATGCTTAAGGAAGGCCTGGTATATTCTTATGTTAGCATATAATGTAGGCCGAAAAGGGTTTCTCTTGGAAAGGCTCTCTGGGCACAAACGGTAGATTTAATTAGCACAGTAGAAGGTTTCTGTTGAACGTATCTTTTGTTGCAGGTGCAAGGACACATGTCTCGTTAGTAAAGACTAACTCTTTGTTTTCAAAAGTTAGAAAGATGGGAGGCATGGTACGGGGAGTGCAATGGAATTTAGGGATGATACTTTCAGCGGAGAAGGCGCCTGGGACTCAAGGTCAACGAAACTGTCCAGGATGAAGTCACCGTTTCAATGGAAAAGCACAAGAAAGAAGACCTGGCCAAGAGGGCGTAAACAAGGCGTGTACCTTTGTAGTATGGTTTTGTATTAGGGATAGTGCCCCGAGGGAGGAAGCCAGAGAAGCGGTAGGGGAGACCAGAGAGAAGGACAGAGCTGAGCTTAGGTATATGGTGATTGCACTTCTTAGGAAGTCTTCACAGCTGACACCTTTTATTCTTTCTTGCCTGGGAACATCGTTATGCAGGGATGTCACTTAGCGTTAGTGTAGGGACAGCAATTGATTTTGAGCTTGTTTAGGCCAATGAAGAGCAACTTAGAAATAGGAGCAATCATAGTCTGGTTGGTCCTCCTAGAACTTTCTATTCTTCTTATCCTGAGTCGGATGAGATTCCTGCGTAGATTATTATATGTATTAGTGCCCATCTATTTCTTTAACCTCGTGTTGAGGTGCCTGCACGTTCAGTTATTTTTGGCGATAATAAATTCTCAAACTTGAATTCGGAGTCAGTGGTCCTTTCAGACAAAATGAATGCTGATATCTAACCTGATGAGATTCTCTCCTTTACACTATTCAACAGGTAAAAAGATCTTGGCGGCCAGAAGGTTCTTATAGATAATTAGATAAGAATCGGCGTTATCAGTTGGTAGCAGAGTAGGGTGGTTACCTTTGATGGTAAGGGGAGATCTAGAGCAAGATAGGAGATTAGGTTGCCCCATAGAGCCCGAGTGACGCAGATCCAGAGAACCGCGAGAGACGGATGTCGGAGGTCGTGGAAAACTGACGGAGAGTGACGGTGCGGCGGAAGTAGCAGTTCGTAGTAGAGTGAGTATGAAAAGAGTGATGTTTGGTAGATTGCGGTGTTATATTGTTGTGTGATGTCTTGCGGAGTGGGAACGAAAGTTGTGTGATTGAGAAACGGACCGTGAGCGCGCGCGGGACCGGGAGATTTATTGTGGTGTAGAATACACCCAGAGTTGAGAACGTTGACCAGAGTTGTGGGGGTCACGAGACGTCATTGACAGACCCACAGAAGATAGGGACACATGTGTGAGTGTGTGAATAACCAACGCAGGTCGTAGGTTATTGTGTGCAAAACATCGAGTGATTGAATCCTATCGAGTGTATTAAAGGCGATTGTCCGGTCATTTCGCGGACAGACGATTGCCAGATTGAGGTCAACAAGCTCAAGAGACTGATCGGTCATTGGTAAGACTGACGGTCAGAGAGGTAATTGTTCGGTAGGACGGACATTATTTCAGAGTATAATTGGGACGGATGCGAGTGAGAACAAGTGAATTAGAAAGGAGGGGAACTGCTGCGAGCGAAGGAAACGTGACGTCAGACTAGTGCCGCGCTGCGATAGGCCGGTTGGTGTGAACCGCGCTGGGATTGGAGGATTGGAATCAGGAAGTAAAAGCGGACATTTTGAGTGCAAATACAAAGTTGATTCATCATGAAATGTTTTAAAGCTTTAAGGGAACTTTGTAGAGGTGATAGACATGTGGTTGTTCGGGAGGGAGAGGAAGCTCCTCCCGAGGATACACCAGCACATTATATGGCAAAGAATGTAGGATTGCATACCATAATTTGGCTTGAGAATTGGCATAAAATGACAGAAGCAGAAGGAGAATTGTCGTTCCCTCGATATGGTACTTTCAGGTTAGAGGTGCTGTACCAGCTCAAGAGTGTAATGGCTTCATTACGACCACTACCTAGACCAACACAGTTTGAGGCACTACATGCGTGGATAAGGGCAGCGTATGATAGGAAGAAGGACAGATGCCAGGAAAGGGTGAAGAAATCGGTCAGGGCATTTCAAGATGCAAAATGGGATGCCTTGGAGAAAAGGTGGAGAGCAGACACGATCGAAGGAGATAAGTTATACCCACTGCTGATACAAAATGGAAAGATTACAAGAATCGATGAGGATGACAGTGATTTAGATGACAGTCTGTTGGATAGGATGTTGGCGGAGAGGCCACCACCATTTAACCCAGATTCAGAAGAGGGAAAGACAACCCCGGCAGTGGCAATAGTTGATGAGAGTCAGAACCAGACTAGCATGAGGGTAGTGGGAAGAATTTCCACAGGAACGGAGGGGCTACGGCGTCTATGATAACACAGCCTCCTGTGGGGAACACAAGATTACCGGACTCCTTGACAGTACCGGTTACCATTGGCCCTATAGTACCGGTATATGACCCAGACCGAGTGAGAGAAGGGAGCTCCGTGCCGATGAGAAGGGAAGAAGGAAACAGTGAGAGTGGGAATGGGTTTGGAGTAAGGGTGGTTCATTTCCCAAGACCAATGGAGTCAAGTACACCGTTACCGGCTACAGCAGACTCTTCCTTCAGGAGAGAAGAGGAGGGACCAGAAAGACCGAGGTCTTTACGGGAATCTAAGTCAGCTTTGAGGGAGTGGACACCAACAGTAACGAACCAAGAGGATAGGATGCAAAGAGATAGAGCACAAAATGTCTCGGAAGACAGACCAGGTTCCAGGAATATGGAAGGGAATAGGTCACAAGGACAGAATAGTGACTGTGATGAGCGAGATGGCTCGGGTTGTCGAGACGTACTGAGGAGTGCAGTACAGGCAAGGTTGCTAGACGTAGTGAGGCTGAAAGCAGAGGTAGACGAAATGATCAGTGGGGGTCTGCCTTTGGAAAGGATAGAAATCTATGGATCAGATGAGCTGCTGTTTGTAGCAAAAGATGTGACTCGAAAAGCTAGAATGGCACATGATAGATTGAGGGATTTGGCCAAAAGATATGAGGTGGACCTGAATAAAACTAAAGCGTTACAGGGACCACACAGATTGCATTACAGTGATCAGGAGTTGGAGGAGAAAAGAATCACAGGATTAAAGACGCACACCAGAGACCTGATCATAGGAATGAGAATATGGATTTTGTTGGACAAATGGGAAGAAAGGTGGTCCAAAAAGAAACCAGTAAAGAGGATAGAAGGGGAAACGCCGCCGCCAGGAGGGGGGCGACGGGTGTAGGAAATTTTCCTTTACGAGAAGTACAGAATGGAGGGTACGTGCATGTGCCGTGGAATAGAGGTGATTTGGCTGCATTTACAAACGATTTTCCTCGGCTGAGGGAAAAACCGGTGGAGTGGTACAAACAGGTTGAGCGGTTTGTGAAAATTTCAAAAGTATTGTGGATTGATTTGAACACCTTGTTTGACATAGTGGTACCGGGAGATTTGTGGACGGCATGTAAAGTCGCTATTGAGTGGCCGACTTCGGAACCGAAAAGAGAGGCGGTTACAAATGGTCCATCACCTGATGTCATGAAAAAGTATGAGCAGGTGATTACATGGTTGAAGTCGAAGATTTCACCTCAGGATATAGATTGGGTTAAGATAGATCGGACTGTACAGGATCCCAAGGAAACTGTGCATGAATATTACGAAAGACTTCTGCAAGTTTTTAAACAGTACAGTGGGTTAGATGTTTTGGACCCTAAGGATATGGGACAGTTTGTCTCAAAGTTTGTAACGGGTCTGAGAGGGGAAATCAGCCTCATGATACAGCACCATTTGATCTGCTGGCAGAACAAGCCACTAGATGAAATTTTGCGGTACGCGAGGTACTGTAGTGATGAGGTGGATTCAAAACATCGAAAGCTAAAAGACAAATTGATGCTTGTCCAGATGCAGACAGCACAGAATCAGCCTAGTGGAGGGACCTTGGGGAGAAAGCAAGGAAATTTCCAGGGAAACCAGAATGGGCAGGTACAGGGAAAGGGAAAACCAGTAGACCCCAAGACAGGAGTGGACGTGGCCACACTAAAGAAGACCACTGCGTGTCATCTTTGTCGCCAGGTCGGACATTGGAAACGCGAGTGTCCTTTGAACCCAGCTAATCAGGTACAGGAAGAGGAAGAGGGGGCTCAGGCACCCGCGCAAGAGGTGGTTAACACAATAACGAGACCTAGAACGATGAAAGGGGGGTTTACAATTCTCAAGCTCAGATTCCCCAAGCTCCAAGGTTTTCACAAGGAACACGAACATATCAACAGATGCCCCTGTTCGAACGATATGCTGAGGATAGCTTAGACCCTTTATCCTGACGGTGCCTGAGAGGGGAGGAAGACTGCACACTTGGAGCGGTCTTGGAGGTAGACCAGAGAGGACCTTTTGTAGAGGCAGAGATTGAGGGCAATCCTGCAACACTTTTGGTTGATACTGGAGCTACCCGGTCTACTGTACGATCTGCAGTAGTCCCTAACCTACCCCTCTCGGGACAATCAATCCAGGTTGTCGGAGTAGCGAACAAGAAGATGAGCAGCCCATTGACAGAACCGATCTTAGTAAAGATAGGTACTTTCCAAACTAGACATCAGTTTGTAGTGTGTGATACGAGTCCAGTTTGTCTTTTGGGAAGAGATCTGTTGTGCAAATTGAACTGCACGATTTATTGTACACCACGAGGAGTGGAGGTCCAGACGAGAGATGATGATGCTGACTTTAAGATGGCCAATCAGCATCTGTGTATAGATCTGTACCCAATGGTGACTGTGGAAGAACTTCCACATGATCTGAGAGACGCAGTGTCGCCTGAGGTGTGGGATTTCGCAGGAGACGAAATAGGTTTAATCAGAGGGGTTGAACCAGTGCGGATTGAGGTGAAACAGAATGTTGATTTCCCCAGAACACCTCAATACAATTTATCGATAGAAACGATTGCAGGAATAAAACCTGTGATCGAGACTTTCATTGAGAAGGGTATTTTGAAGGAGATCAGAGGTAGTCCCTGTAATTCACCCATAATGGGACTACAGAAACCGAGCGGGAAATACAGGATCGTGCAAGACCTGCGAAAGGTCAACATGATAGTTGTCCCTTGTTGTCCAGTGGTACCGAATCCTTCAGTAATACTGTTCCAGATCCCATGTGAAGCCGAGTGGTTTACGGTTATCGATTTGTGTCAAGCCTTCTTTTCGATACCGCTCCACGAGGAAAGCCAATTTCTTTTTGCATTTAGGCTAGAGAATCGCGTGTTAACATGGTGTCGTATCCCTCAAGGGTATACGGAAAGTCCATCGATCTTTAACCAGATCCTGAAGAAGAACCTTGAGAGTCTTGTGTTGCCGCAGAACTCAGTTCTCGTGCAGTACATAGATGACTTGCTCATTGCCTCAGAAACAGAAGATGCTTGCAGAATTGACACAGTAGCCTTGTTGAACCACTTAGCAGAGAATGGACATAAGGTGTCCCCGAACAAGCTGCAGTACTGTTTGAATGAGGTACAGTACTTGGGACACAGATTAGAAAAAGGCAAGAGGAAGGTGTCACCAGATCGAATTGAGGCAATAATGAGCATGGCGGTACCCAGTACACAGAGGGAAGTTAGGATGTTTCTGGGAATGGTTGGCTATTGTCGACAGTGGATTCCTAGTTTCTCCTTGAGAGCAAAGCCTCTGCAGAGGCTTACACACAAGGATGTGAGTGATCCGGTACCATGGGACGAGGAGTGCTTGATGTCATTCCTGCAGTTGAGAGATGATTTGTGCAGGGCTCCCGCACTGGGAATGCCTGATTACAACAAGGCCTTTTCATTGTTTTGTTACGAGAGAGGAGGATGTGCATTAGCAGTGTTAGCTCAGAACCATGGAGGTGTCCGTAGACCAGTTGCTTATTTTTCAGCTACTTTAGATCCAGTAGCTTCTGCGTTGCCCGGATGTCTAAGATCCGTTGCTGCAACAGGTGTCAGCATTGAAAGATGTGAAAGCATTGTAATGGGACATCCATTGACTGTACATGTACCACATTCGGTTGAGTTATTAATGACCAGGACCAAGACCCAGCACCTAACGAACAATAGGTTAACAAGGTACGAGCAAGTCATACTTGCCGCAGAGAATGTGACTCTGAAAAGGTGCTCCATCTTGAACCCTGCGACATTGATGCCTATACCGAACACAGATGATGAAGATTGTGAGGACCATGACTGTCTCGATGTGACCGAACTTTGCACCAAACCGAGACCTGACATTGTCGATGAGCCATTGGATGACCCAGATGAAATTTTCTTTGTCGATGGTTCATGCTTAAGAGACAGTGTGGGGCAATTGAGAGCAGCGTTTGCTGTATGTACTATTTCAGGAGTGGTCGACGCCGCTTGCCTAGAAGGAGTACGCTCCGCGCAGGTAGCTGAGATCATTGCCTTGACCCGTGCCTGTTTGGCCGCTGATCGAATTCGAATCACGATTTACACAGACAGCCAATACGGCTTTGGCGTGGTGCATGACTTCGGGCAGTTATGGTCTCAGAGGGGATTTTTGACATCATCTGGCTCACCCATTCGTAATGGAGAATATGTAAGACAATTGTTAGAAGCATTACAGCATCCGAAAGAAATTGCTGTTGTAAAGTGTTCAGCCCATGGGAAGGGGGAGGACTTTGTATCCTTGGGTAATAACTACGCAGATGAGGTAGCCCGCTTCTGCGCAGAACAAGGATGCATATACACAGGCAGGGAGATAGAAGAGAGCCAAGAGGGAACCGATCTCAGCATAATGTTGGCCATGGCAGACACTTGGGAAGAGCTTAAGAGATTGCAAGATGAAGTCTCAACCAAAGAAAGAGAGGGCTGGATCAAGGCTGGGTGCGAGAGAGGAGAAGTGGATGTGTGGGTATCAACCGATGGGAGAGCTGTGTTGCCGGAAGAATTGCTGAGTCCGATGGCAAGATTGATACATGGTCAGGCACACCTGGGTAGAGACGCAATGATGAGGGTGTTCAGACAGACGTGGTATAACCCACGGTTCCGAGCAATGGCTGAGACGGTATGTCAGAGGTGTGTTACATGTCAACAGATGAATGCTGGAAAGAAAACTGTAGTTACACTGAGTCATATTGGAAGGTCAGGAGGGCCCTTCAATAGACTACAGCTGGATTTCGTGGAGATGCCTAGGTGCAATGGCTTGAGGTACATTCTAGTGATAGTATGTATATTCTCACGGTGGGTGGAGGCATACCCCACACGAAGGTGTGACACTCTGACAGTGGCTAAATTACTGTTGAGGGAGCTTATCCCTAGATTCGGGATCCCGACCTCTTTGGAATCAGATAGAGGTGGGCACTTCCATAGCGAAATCATGAAGTTACTTTGTGCAGCATTGAACATTGACCAGAGACTCCACTGTAGCTACAGACCAGAGGCTTCTGGGATGGTGGAACAAGTTAATGGAACTTTGAAAGCCCGGATGGCAAAAATGTGTTCTTCAACATCCCTGAAATGGCCCGACGCCTTGCCACTGGTGCTCATGAGCATGCGAAGTGTCCCAGACAGAAAGACCGGGTTGTCCCCCCATGAAATAATAATGGGGAGGGCAATGAGACTGCCAGCAGTACCAACTACAGCCTTGATAAACATCACTGATGATTTGATTCTCGATTATTGTAAAGGACTCTCTGATGTGGTCCGTTCTGTATCCCAGCAGGTGCAAGCAGCTGTGGTTCCAGCCTCGAGTGATCTGTGCCACGACTTGTGTCCCGGTGACTGGGTGCTCGTCCGGAAGCACGTGAGGAAGAGTTGCTTGGATGCCCGTTGGCGTGGCCCGTATCAGGTGATACTTATCACGAACACAGCAGTAAAGTGTGGAGGATTGCCGAACTGGGTGCATGCTTCCCATACCCGCAGAGTTCCAGCACCCTTGGAAGAAACAGCTCCTCTCGTAAATGAAAACCCAGCTGACGTGGTAGGGCCACATGAGAGGACAAGTCAAGCTGTAAGGGTCGCTGACACAGCTGGTGGTGCACTAGAGCAAGCTGAAGGGGGTTTCCACAGTTCGAACCCTGATTCAGGCACTGAAGAAAGAGAAGGTGCAGTGGGCGGAGAAGAGTCAAAGGCAGCAGAAAGAGGAAGTAGTGCACTGGGCATAGAAGGAGAAGGCAGACGAACGAACAGAAGTGTTGAAAGTTGGCCTGAAAGACAGAGGCGACTGAACCTGAGGTTAGCACCTGAGAGAGACCTTGCTCCAGTGTCCGAAGTATCTGAAACCGAAGCAAGCGACGAAGACCAAGCACAAGACAGTCGGCGAAGGTCTAAGAGAACAAGAGTGCCTTGTCGCAGATACTCTACCCCTGAGTGGACTTACACTGTGTTTGATGCAGGGGGTGGTGAATACAGGGAGACTGAAGTCAGTGGAAGTGTTCAGTCGGAGCCCGAAACTGGTGGTGAAGGTGGTGCTGCGGATGCCAGGGTTCGAGATAGACGGAACACTGACACTCACGATTCCGAATCCCCCACTTCTGAGTGAAGTCCGAAAATTGCTTTTGCATCGGGTCGAATTCCCGCCTTTCGGAGCTGAGCCGTTTTCACACGAAGTGCTGCTTTTGCGTCTTGAACTTTTGTATCACGTTCTGGTCGTGCTTAATGAGGATCTCATTATGGATCAGTAATGAACTGTAAATAAAAGTCTAAAAGAAGAAGATAACCTAGGTCCGAGTGGAAGAAGAATAAACTTAGGGACTTTCCACAAGAAGAGGAACGAAAACTAGGGAAGTCTTTTTCTGGACTGTGTAAATAAGTTGTGATCGGAAAGGGAAAGCCCGGAGATTTCATGGTTGCTCGAGCTGGTTAAGCAAGTCATAAATAAAGGACAGAGACTTTTCTGAGTTCTTTGCGATAACCAAGACTTTTTGAGAACTTTCGAAATCATGGAGCCGGGAAATCCCAATCGTAGAGCAAAGTGGATTATAGGCATTCTTATAAGTAGTGTGATAATTTCTATAATCATAGTAGTTGTAGTCTCATATACTGGTTCGCATGAGCCAGAAGTAGAGGCAGTGACAGGGACACCCACACCTATCACACCTAGTCAGAAGGGGGTAGACAGGGCAGCTGATAGAGCTATGATATTAGAAGAAAGTCGTAGATTACATGTAGATTTGTCTAAGGGTGATTTTAAGCTTAATGCGTATGCTAAGTTGTTGTATGAGTATGTTGACGTGATGGATGCGAAAGATTGTTATGTGTGTATGCAGTTGCCTACTTCGGTGGATGAGGGTATTAGGTATCATCATCTTCCACTGACTTATGGTATTTCTTGTAGTCTTTTGCTTAGTTTGTTTTATGAGAGAGAGCAGTTCGAGTATTTCTTTTCCAATTTCGACGCAGTGCTTCCTGAAGTCCCAGCTTACAAGCATTTGAATAAGTATGACTATTATAAGACCGAGGACAGACTGAGGAAGTACTTCATACCGAGTTTGGAATTGGATACAGCATTCGCACACAGACACAATCTGACTTGTTTGATGTCGGATGTAGAGAGAAAGTTTGTAGATCAGGTTGAAGATAGGTATAGAAAGCTGACTGAATCCCGAGATTTAGGGCATCACAGGACAGATTGGACGGAGGAAGAACGGTTGCATAAGACCAGGGGAAGCTATGGTCCTATAGCGTTAGATAAGGAGCAGAGGGGTAAGTTGTGTATAAGGCGTTATCAGACTTACTACGAAAAGGTTCCAGTGGGACAGAGTACTTGTGATCACGTTTTCACCATGGCAGATGAGGCAAAAGATTTTCTCCAAGGTCCTGTACAAGTGATACCTACGGTGTATTACGTATGTGGAAAGAATGCTTATGTGAGGTTGCCTGCAAATTGGTATGGAACATGTTATTTGTCAATAATATTTCCAAAGATTTACCATACAGAAGACTTAAATCTTCTGGAGGGTGGAGAGCATTCAAGAACGAGAAGAGCTGCAAGTGCAGGAATC
This sequence comes from Calotriton arnoldi, assembly GCA_963921515.1. Taxonomy (NCBI): domain Eukaryota; kingdom Metazoa; phylum Chordata; class Amphibia; order Caudata; family Salamandridae; genus Calotriton; species Calotriton arnoldi. Next base: position 2,397,458 of record CAWUFW010001726.1, read on the forward strand.
GTTGTGGGGGATATCTTTGGAGCTATGATACCTAGTCTAGGAGTAGTCTTGAATGATGTGAAGATCCGGAGGTTAGCGACTGTGGTGGATGAATTTTCGATGAACACAGCAAAATCGTTGGTGTTGGTGGAAGGAGAGATGTTGTCGATAAGGGGAATGGTTTTGCAGAATCGCCTTGCTTTGGATGTCCTATTGGCAAAAGAGGGCGGAGTCTGTAAAATGCTGAAGGTTCAAGAGTGCTGCACTTATATACCAGACCGTAGCAAGGATCTGGAGAAATATATAAGTAACATCACTATGATCCACACAAAGATAGCGGATTTGACCGAAGAAGGGGCCTGGGAAAAGGTCGGAAAGGGTTTTGGTCAAGTGGGAGGTTGGTTTGCAAACCTAGGAAAGGGATTCCTTGGGTACTTCCTGAGACCACTCCTTATCTTGGTGGTTTGTGTGGCTGGCTTGTGGATTATGATCAAGGCCTACAAATGGTATCGAGCAGGCAGAGTCAAGAGAGCTTTGAGGGAAAATGACATGAGATTGGCAAGATTGCAGGACAATCAGTATCAAAGGCTCAAGAGCATGGAGAACTTCAGATCAGGGAAGATGGGAACAAGTTCTGTTTAGGTCGGTTCCTTCTCCGAGGGAGTAGAATGAGATGTGATGACAGGAGTCATCAAAGGGGGAACTGATAGAGCGAAATGTTCTTGTGAATTGTAGGGGTGCATCATAATCACTGATAGGCCGCACCCATATGTATTCAGACATATATTCGTTATATTCATTGTATACTCATGCATGTTTAGCAAAGAATGAATAGTTCACTGAAATGAAGTGAACTCAGCAGTATAATGGTGTTAGGATAATGATGTAATGTAATGCTTTTTGAATTGTGTGAACATAATGCATAGAGGAATTAGTTCGTGTATGTAATGTAATTGCAGTAGTTTAAACGTGCACCATATTAAAGTTGCACATGTAATTCATTGTTTGCATAATGAATCGTAATGAATATGCTTATAGGGAAAAGTAAGATGTGTGTTTAAAAGTTATATGTAAGGGCCTGACTACATATATGCTTAAGGAAGGCCTGGTATATTCTTATGTTAGCTTATAATGTAGGCCGAAAAGGGTTTCTCTTGGAAAGGCTCTCTGGGCACAAACGGTAGATTTAATTAGCACAGTAGAAGGTTTCTGTTGAACGTATCTTTTGTTGCAGGTGCAAGGACACATGTCTCGTTAGTAAAGACTAACTCTTTGTTTTCAAAAGTTAGAAAGATGGGAGGCATGGTACGGGGAGTGCAATGGAATTTAGGGATGATACTTTCAGCGGAGAAGGCGCCTGGGACTCAAGGTCAACGAAACTGTCCAGGATGAAGTCACCGTTTCAATGGAAAAGCACAAGAAAGAAGACCTGGCCAAGAGGGCGTAAACAAGGCGTGTACCTTTGTAGTATGGTTTTGTATTAGGGATAGTGCCCCGAGGGAGGAAGCCAGAGAAGCGGTAGGGGAGACCAGAGAGAAGGACAGAGCTGAGCTTAGGTATATGGTGATTGCACTTCTTAGGAAGTCTTCACAGCTGACACCTTTTATTCTTTCTTGCCTGGGAACATCGTTATGCAGGGATGTCACTTAGCGTTAGTGTAGGGACAGCAATTGATTTTGAGCTTGTTTAGGCCAATGAAGAGCAACTTAGAAATAGGAGCAATCATAGTCTGGTTGGTCCTCCTAGAACTTTCTATTCTTCTTATCCTGAGTCGGATGAGATTCCTGCGTAGATTATTATATGTATTAGTGCCCATCTATTTCTTTAACCTCGTGTTGAGGTGCCTGCACGTTCAGTTATTTTTGGCGATAATAAATTCTCAAACTTGAATTCGGAGTCAGTGGTCCTTTCAGACAAAATGAATGCTGATATCTAACCTGATGAGATTCTCTCCTTTACACTATTCAACAGGTAAAAAGATCTTGGCGGCCAGAAGGTTCTTATAGATAATTAGATAAGAATCGGCGTTATCAAAGCCATGTTTTGAGAGAGCTTTATGACTGAATTGTAAATTTCCAAACCCTTGTGCAAGCTACAGTGCCACTTAAGGCATCATTAAAACCCTGTAATAAGCACCCAATAACTTTGCATTTCCCTTAGGAAAAAGGAGGGAATGGAATTAAAACTCTCATCAGTTTGCTCGCTATGGACTGTCATCAAAATAGCTGTGTGCTCTTTGTGGGTATGACCAGATATTCAGTTTCCCTGTTAAGCCTCTTGGGAACCCTGTTTGTTACAATCAGACATGTATGTGGCGCACAAGCACAGTTGACAGACAGGCCAATACAGCAATATTACAAAAGAGGTAACTGTGAGGGCATTTATTAACATTAATTTCCTACAGGCTATTGTTTCTTGGTCCTTTTTAGGTCAAGCCTAGGCAGCACGCATGCGCTGTCTGCAAGACCTGTTGTTATCTCCTCTATCGACTTTTGGCATGCCCATGAATTGCCATTTGTTCGTTGTTGTGCCATTTAGAAATACTGGGTTTTTATTGGTGCATTGGGTCTGATTCTCCCGCCTTTGTGTGCTTGGGTCATGCCCAGGCGATTTCACTCATTGTTTTCTTGCGTTGGGCATCCCAATACGTCCGCGGTTCCTCCTGGTCATCCTGATCTGCCTTTTTATTTTGTAGGCTATCAACATCGTTTTAGGCTTTCAGGCCGTTTCACGGAGCAATGCTCTGTTCGGCACCTGCAAAGTGGTAATTTCTGTCCGGTAGCTGTTGAGCTATGCTAATAGCTCTAGCTCAAAAGAATGCGAGACCTATTGCATTTCTAATGCTTGTTCTGATATGCCGGCACTGTACCAATAATCTGGCATGGATTTTCTTCACATAAGGTACAGTTATTTGTTTTATTATGTATTTATTTCTTTGTTGAGCCACATGCTAGAATTATACTACTGAATATCGACCGCAGAATATCTTGGTACAAGACTATGGAGGATAGAACATCAAGGGACAAAATATATACGTGCATATACAGAAGTACAGCTTTACTATTCACGTATACATAACTTGAAGATATATGTATCGTATAGGTACATGTATGTGGAATTAGGTATAGAAAATCTAGACTTACTTACCTGTCAATATTTGTTTTTTTAAATTGTCTCCTCAATATTATGTCCCATCGATAATTTGGGGATGATTTTCAGGGTGCACACCCATGCTAGCATAGTGCCACAAGCCCTTATCAGTGCAAGTTGGAGAAGAAATGAAAGGACAGATAAATATTTGGCCTTTAGCTGGCAAAGGAGCATATGCCAGAAGTTCACATTCAAGACAGTTGTGTGGGAGCTGAGAAAGACATGCGCAAAGTGATTACTGTACCTCAAAGATACAAACCTCACACTTTGGTGTTTGAGCCCATGTCTTCAGAGGGTCCGAGTGAGTCAGGCTCTAAGGAAATGGGTAAGTAAATCTAAAATCATGTCTGCTGATTATGGCCTCTGTAGATGCAAAATCATACTTTCTTCTCTCTCTCTCTCTGCACTGCATTTTAGGGAACAAAAGCATCAACACCTCCATTTGAGAGGTATGACAAGCAAACTCCTTTTCCAAGTTTATAGGTATGTGGTGGCAGGCTAGGATTGCAGTCATATGTATATAGATGTCTCTATTTTACTTAGCAGCCAAAGGGCCTGCTTTAGAGTTTGGTGGACAGAGTACTCCGTCACAGACTTGACAGAGTACCTGTCTGCCAAACTCTTGGTCGGCTCACCATAATGTGAGTCATTCAACAGTCAGCTTTTTGTTGGTGGTGTCCCAGTTAGCTTCATCAACAGAAAGTATACTCACAGTCGCTGTTGGAGTAAGGCCATCACACAATCTGCCCTATTTAGGTCAGACAGTCTTATGTCCTTTCTTTCTGTCTACCCTATCGCTGACAAACAGGAAAATTAAAATTATAACGCCCTCGCAAGGAACAAATCTCCATGGGTGTGGGGATCCTTAGTTATTTATTTTTCATAAGCAAACTCCCACTTTGGGAGTTGCTGAACAGCCGTTAAAACTGCCAACGGCTGCCAACCAACCTTCTTGTATCTTCAGCGGAACTGCAGTGACAGCCACTGAGCCAGCAGTAATTTCTAAATATAACAGTCCTCTGTCTGTCAGTATGAAAGACCTAATAATCTGATGGACACCCTAAAATCAGGCCCAATTTCCTACATTGAACTATGTCTGCGCTGGTACTACGGCTAACCCAGGAGAAAATTTCCTTTTCACTCTGGATTACACCCATCTGCCTTCCTCTTTGCCCTCTCTGACCAACCGGTCTTGGATCTTAGCTGATTTCTTTTCAACGGAAAAACTACCCAGTTGGTCCTTCAGGGCTTTGCACTCCTGCATATATTGTTTAAATTCCATAATAATCCTTCATCTCATCTGCTCATAACCATTGACAAAGTTTTCATAGAGATGCTGATAACACCTCAGATGTTTATAAAAAGAAATCACAGATTACAAAATCAATACCCTGGAAACATTAAATGATGTAATGTAGCTCGGGTTCGAAGACTGAGCTGACACCTGTTTGTTGGTCACATACGTTAAACTAAACAGCATCCAAAGCATAACTCCAACAACGAATATTCAAATCCACACCAAAGGTAAAAAGGAAGACGATGCAGCTAAGCTCTTGGGAATTTTTGTGCTACTTTAATTTCAGATCCAACAATGATATCTCAAACTGAAATACCAATCTGCATTACTTGCAATTATGCGAATTTGTGTTGCCTTTTTTTGTGCTCTCTGTTCTAAGCATGTTATTTTAGTGTAATTTACCCCTCACAGTACCATTTATGATTTTCACTCTTTAAGGTTCGTCTAGAAAGGGGTTGATGCTCCATAATAGTTTGAGATAATAATGGGAAGTGCACACCGTGGCATTGGCTTTTAGATCCAAAGACATGGGTAGGTCAAAACTGAGCCCTGGGTTTTTTATTTTATCCATGGCTGATATTGCAATTATGTCATCAATGCTGGTGGTTTTGTATGACATTACAATAATTCAATTTTGGGTGAGTTCAATCTTAGCAAATTCCCATGAATTAATTTCTTGATGATCTGAAAAACTTTGTCAATCCCTTTCTAATAATCCCTTGGGCTTTGAGTTATTTTAAAGGAAATATTGATGTCATCTATTTAGTTATGAAAGCCAGCTCCAGACTGACACTCCTCAAGATGCTTAGTATAAAGTGTATATGTAAATTAGGGGATTGTTGTGGTCACATGTAATGGAAATGGTGGTGTGACAACCTCATTTTGGGATTCAGCAGGCTGCCGGAGAAAGAAAAGGGGTCATGGTCCTCAAGCAATAGGTGCCAGAAAATAATTTAAAAAGCCCTTTTTTTTTTTTTTTTTTAATATACCTGCTACAGCAGAATTTAATACTGTAACGAATCATTATGGTTTATGCAAATCATATGCACCGTACATAAACTATACATATAATATAAAACATATGTTATGTAAACTCCGTCAACTTACAATTATAACAAGGCAATAGATAATAAAAAGCACTTTTTATTTTACTTTAAGCCATGTTGCGCAGCAGCTCATGCTGCTGTGCAAGATGTCTAAAAACATTTGACAAAGCCAATAGATCTTGCTTAAGAGAAACCTTTTGGCTTTGCCAATGGTTGTTTCCTTTCTAATCCTGGAGGCACTTACCATGTCAGGTAAAGTCTTTAGATTTCTGTTTCTCATAGTCCTTCGGGATCTGTTCATCTTACTTATCTATGGTTTATGTAGTAGCATACAAGTCTTCTTGATGGCACTAGATGATGCATTCCTATTTTTGTGGCTGGCAGCTCAGTGAATAATGCATCTACTACAGGGCTCTGTATTCATCCTGATGGTCACAGACTCAAATCCCAGCTGTGCTCGCTCAATCTTTCATCCTTCAAATGTCTATTAAATTAATTGGTTAACTGGTAACATCCACCCTCTAGTGCAACAAGCAATGGCAAATCCATTAGGTCTGGCATTGTCTGCCTTTTGGCAATTCTTGTTTTGCTTTGTCATGGTTTTTGCTAAACTTAATTGTTTGGGAAGCTGCTGGAAATTTCTCAATCTCAAAAGAAAGAATAACTGACCAAAGGCAAATCTGTTTTTAAGTCTGAAGAAAGAATACATTACCATAGTACTTTCTGGCACTACTTTATATTTGGAGGTGCTCACAGTGAAGGCAGCCAATGGCTGAAGAGGGGTGACTAGTTGCCCTTGATGCATCCTCGAGAAGGTTGGAGAAAAATGTGAATGACACAACCATAGACAAATGGATAAAGTGTGGCTGAAAATCCCTGTAAACATCAATGACATACAAATAATTTTGAGTAAAATCAAAAGGTTTTGAAACACAGACCTACAAAAGCTAATTGTTTTGCCATTCGCTGAGAGTCTCTTGCCTTTGTGAGACAGAAGAAAAAAGGAAAGAAAGAATGAAAAAGAAAGGAAGGAAGAAAAGAAAGAAGGAAGGCAAGAAGGAAAGAAAGAACATGAGAAAGAAAAGGCAAGAAATAAGGAAAAAAGAAAAGCAAGAAAGAAGGAAAGAAAAATGAAAGGCACAAACAAATGATTGAAATAAGGAAGGGTGGAAAAAAGGAAAGAAAAAAGGATGGCAAGAAAGAACGAAGGATAGAAAGAAAGAAAGAAAGAAGGAATGAAAGCAAGAGAGGAATGAAAGCAAGAAAGAAGAAATGAAAAGAAAGAAGCAAATAAAAATAAAGAGAAAGCAAGAGAAGAGGAAAGAAAGAAAGCAAGAGAGAAGGACAGAAAAAAGGGAAGAAGGAATGAAAGCAAGAAAGAAGAAATGAAAGAAAGAAGGAATGAAAGTAACGAAGAAGAAAAAAGGAATGGAAGCAAGAAAGAAGGAAAGAAAGTAAGCACGAAAGATGGAAAGAAAGTTGGCTGTCGTGTAGTTCCTATATAACCTCTACAGGATCTGCACGTTTGGATAACATAAACTGTGGGATTGGTGGCAGACTGATTCCGTGCCCCCCCACCGGATACGTTAGCCTGTCTGTATCAGCTAGCTAGTAGAAAAGATAATCCCTTGGCCAAGGAATAAATTGAAGTTACTGAGTCCAAGACTAGCTTGTACACAGAGAATGTTTTTTCAGGCCACCCACACGTTGTACCAATTATCCACAACTAATACAACCCATATGGTAGATCCAAGTAATTACATGAACAACATGAATATATTCAAAAATAAAATCATATTTTATTAACATTAAAACATCTCTTAAATCACAATCTCATAAAACAACCCCATACATTTCACAAGGGTACAGATAAAATTCATATACACAAAAACATTTAATGACAACAGACACAAGAGAGAAACAACAAATAGACAGTACAATTTGTCATCAAACAGCACATCTACAAAAGACACTTCTTTGGCTTGTCCTAGATACACTATATTATCTTTAGTCTGTAGGATAAGCTGATTCCAAAGATTGTGCAAAAACAGCGTCGACGCGTTTCGATGGCTTACTTTATTTTTCCATCTATTTCAAGACAAACTTTTATTTCTATTTCTCTCTCTCTATCGACACTGAATGGTTGCCATAGAACTGACCCTTATTTCATACGAAATTCGTCTTCACTGTCTGACTGCGAAGCATAATAGCGGTCCTCATTACCCCAAATCTGAAAACACTCAGAAGGTTTTTCGCTTCAGAAATCTTTTTCTCTTTAAATTCTTTTTTATTTTTTAGGTTGCTGCCATTGCAATCTGTATCTTGTTTTTATGTTGCCTGCCTGGAATCCATTAGATAGTTTAATATGTATCCTTAAGAGCCGTAGACACTAAGGAGCTGAAGTTCAAGCAACGCTGAGGTGAGGAGTACTCCCGTGTTACGCTGGCGTGACGAAGCTCTAGCAGTCCATTAATACCAACATCATAAGTGTTTGCTAAGGCATAAGATTCTTCAGCTCCTTAGTGTCTACGGCTCTTAAGGATACATATTAAACTATCTAATGGAAAAAAATTTAAAGAGAAAAAGATTTCTGAAGCGAAAAACCTTCTGAGTGTTTTCAGATTTGGGGTAATGAGGACCGCTATTATGCTTCGCAGTCAGACAGTGAAGACGAATTTCGTATGAAATAAGGGTCAGTTCTATGGCAACCATTCAGTGTCGATATAGAGAGAGAAATAGAAATAAAAGTTTGTCTTGAAAAAGATGGAAAAATAAAGTAAGCCATCGAAACGCGTCGACGCTGTTTTTGCACAATCTTTGGAATCAGCTTATCCTACAGACTAAAGATAATATAGTGTATCTAGGACAAGCCAAAGAAGTGTCTTTTGTAGATGTGCTGTTTGATGACAAATTGTACTGTCTATTTGTTGTTTCTCTCTTGTGTCTGTTGTCATTAAATGTTTTTGTGTATATGAATTTTATCTGTACCCTTGTGAAATGTATGGGGTTGTTTTATGAGATTGTGATTTAAGAGATGTTTTAATGTTAATAAAATATGATTTTATTTTTGAATATATTCATGTTGTTCATGTAATTACTTGGATCTACCATATGGGTTGTATTAGTTGTGGATAATTGGTACAACGTGTGGGTGGCCTGAAAAACATTCTCTGTGTACAAGCTAGTCTTGGACTCAGTAACTTCAATTTATTCCTTGGCCAAGGGATTATCTTTTCTACTGTCTAGTAGTACCCTATTCCCCTGGTTTTAAGGGGTCCCTCTCTTTTTCTTATCTGTATCAGCTAGCTCACAGTGCCACTATATTCTCCTCTTACCAAGGAGAGAATAGATTCTGGCAACCTCAGAACATGACTACCCTGATCCCTCAGAATCGTGGAAACAATATACTACCTTTCGCTCAGTCACTCGTGCTCACTTAGTTTGTCCCAGAGAGATACACAGAATAAACAGGCTGGGCGTTTTCAATAAGAATTTATTGAACAGTTGTTATTCTAGTGTAGAATAGATGAGCTGCAACAACCATTAGACAGTAGCAGAGATACATGATTAGAAGTACTATGAAAGTAAAGGGATGGTAAAGTTCTACCATCTTTCAGAAATCATGAATATATACAAGTACATAAAACACATGATAAATGTGCGTACTCCTACAATGCCTTCCTAACTAGATGTAACTAAATGTACCTGACTGTACCTAGCATCTGTGTAGGTGTTATGCCAAGAATCCCTCTAGGATCTAGTCAACCCCATTACCTGAGAATGAGAGAATATGGGACCCTGTCCTGGTCTCGAGTTGGACACCCCGCGAGGGATGTTAGACCACTGCGAGCTGGAGTGTCTGCATGCAGGAACCTCTGCGTCTCTGGTCAGTGTATCAGCCGCGAAGTCTCGGTCTCCTCTGTCCTTCTAAGCAAGATGTGATGTATATATACCCATAAGTCTCCCCAGGGGTCCTACCTTGCTGTGTTACTGTGTCGGCCTAAAGGATGACGTCGGGCCTGAACTTTATACAGAGATATTATACAGGAGATGTTAGTCCTGCTGTGCTTCCAAGAAGGCTCATGCATAATGTATGAGATTTGAACTAGGGGGAAACCCGCGTTCTGAATGTAGTGTCGTATCTAGGTAAAAGGTCAGCCCCTAAGAGCTGTTATGTATGTAATGTAGGGAAGAATATAGGTGAAAGGTTGCAATGTTACCTGCGCCTATATAGGGTACCTATATGGAATATAACAAGGCAAGAAAGAAAGAAAGCAACAAGGAAGGAAAGAAAAAAGAATGCTAGAATTAAGGAAGGGAGTAATCAAAGAAAAACAGAAACCAAAAAAGAAGGAAAGAAGATATGAAAGAAAGATGAAAGCAAGAAAGAAGGATAGAAGGGATGAAAGAAAAAGTAAAGCAAGAAAGGAGGAAAGAAGGACTGAAAGAATGAAAAAAGTAAAGAAAGAAGAAATTAAAGAAGGAAAAAAGGAAGGGAAAAAAGGAAAGCTAATAAGAAGGAAAGAAGAATTGAAAAAAATGAAATAAAAGGGAAAGCACGAAAGAAGGAAGAAAAGTAAAAGGAAGGCAAGAAAGGAGGACTCAAAGAAAAAAGAAAAGAAAGAAGGAATGAAAGAATGAAGAAAAAAGGAAAGGAATAAGAAAATGAAAGCAAAGAATGAAATGAAAGAAAACAGGAAAGAAAGAAGGAAAGAGGAATGAAAGAAAGGAAGAAAGAAAGACAGGAAGAAAGAAAGAAAGAAAGAAAGAAAGAAAGAAAAGAAAGAAAGAAAAGAAAGAAAGAAAGAAAGAAAGAAAGTGTTACAAGTGCTACAAACTAAACACAATAATGGCTTTCTTCCTGGGCAAAGTTTATTAAAGAACCACTGGTGAGAATGAGTCAAGAATAAAGTGTTCAGGAGAATTTTCCACTTTAGAACTCAAATGTATAATATTGAAACTTTTGATTACTTAACACAGAACAGTTTCAAATGAGAGCAGTCTGTTATGCTGTGAAATTAATTTTCGAGTGTCCTTTGTTTACCTGAGAAAGTCAGATAAAAAAGGACTTTCCCAAAAGGATTTTGCAACAGCTTTGGCAGGAGACAGGAACTGAAAAAGCGTGGAAATGGCCTATGCTGACATCTGGTAAAAAGGCATTGTTCTGTCACATCTGACTTTAAACATGAAGGCAATATCAAAGTATTAAATTAAAAACAAAATCATTGGCCCAGAGGGGAACTAGCTTGTGTGCAAATGTATTTCTTGTGAAAGAGCAAAATGCGGTCACTCAAGGTGAAGTCATCCAGCTGCTGAAGTTGGCTGACCCCCTGCTGTATGCTGTAGTGGGCAGAAGCAAAATGTCAATGACACGCCAACAGACCAACGGATGAAGAAAGCTGGCTGAAAGCTTCTCTAAATAAGTATATTATACATATATGTTTTTAAAAATCAAAATGTCTTGGCTACTGCCAAACCTAAATAGGCTCTCTAATGTGACCATGCTTCTACACCCACACCTATTATGTTTTTTTATCCAGTGCTCAGTCCATTTATTTCAACCCTGCATACCTCATGTGGGGGTGGGACCAGAAGCTGTTTCCGGAACAGAAGGAAGTAACAAAGTCTGTCATTGTATTGAATTGGGCACATTCCGACTCATGAGAAGTTACGGTGAGGGGGCAAAAGGGTGTCATTGTAGTGAAATGGACACAGTACGACTCCTGAGCTGTAGCGGTGAGAGGGCAAAAGGGTTGAGGACAGTAACACAAGAAAATGATGTAAACCAAAGGACACTTGAACTCTTATATGGATGTGGGAAGCAATATGAGTGTGCTGCAGGGGAAATGGGAGGGAGGAGCAATAACCGATAGTGGGAGAAGAGCAGGGGTTGGGGGAGACCATACAGTGCCATGCACTCTTATAGAGTGCACGTCAAAAAGTTTAAAAAAAACATTTACCTGGAGCACTGCATGGCAAAGAGAAAGCTGCTGTGCTAGGTCCATTCCAGAAGCCCCAGAAAGAATGCAGGAGGAGGTGAGCAGCCGACAGGATGCAGGAGGCGTGACCAAAACGGAGCAAGGAAAACAGAGTGAAATGGAAGCCAACCAATAGTAAGTATTGGTAAGTAATGGGTAGGCTCCAGGCCTGTTTTAAAGTTATTTTTGTGAACAAAAGCTTTAGTTGACAGCATATGTTCGCTGTAGGCAAAACCTAAAAATGAACAGAGTTCTAAGAGCCGTTGACTCTGAGCTCAGAATTTAAAAACAGATGTTTTATTAAAGCGGTTTTGAAATTGTATGTTTGAAAATGCCACTTTTAGAAAGTGGGCATTTTCTTGTTTAACCATCTTGCGCCTCTGCCTGCCTGTGGAATCAATTTCTGGTTTAAACTGACAGGGGCCTGTTTGTGCATTCACTCTAGACAGTCACACAAAGGGAGATGAGGTGCATATCCTGATGGCCCATCATCAGGCTGATGGGCCTTTGTGAGCTAAAGTGGTGGGAGAAGCTGTCACCTGTACCAGAATAGGGCTGTGCCTGGCCTCTCACAATAGTCTCTACCTCCCAGGAGTGTGTCAGGAGCCAAGACCAGGCAGGACAGGAACTTATGCACTACAAAGACAATCCTTTGAAGAATGCCTACCTCAAAGGCCAAAAGGGGTGTTAGTATTGGACCTAAAACCCCAGACTTTTAGAACACTTCTGGATCAAGAGGAGACTCTGCAAAGAGGAAAAGCTGGAGAGCTGTCAGGAGGAATACTGCCCCTTTGCTGTGTTGCTTTGCTGGGCTGGCCTGCAGTTGCTGCATGGAGAGACTAAGGACTGGACTTTTGCTTTGCTTTCCTGCTTGCAAAGATTCTCCAGGGCTTGTGTGTGCGTGGCTCCTGTTAAGTCTGAGGGCCATCAAAGACTTCATCGGCAGTCCCTGAACTCCTCTGCTGGGAGTTCTGACCTGCCAAGTAGTGCCAATTCCAGTTCTGGGCCCTTGGAGGTGGTTTCTGCTGCAAGAAGAGCTGAATATCCATGTATTGCCTCTCAGCATCGTTTTTCCCGCAGCAAGCTTGCTGTGCGGTTGAAAAACCAATGCATCACTGCGTCAGAAAAGATTGATGCAGCGCCTGCCCCTGGCTGAGAGGACCGCCACAGTCTGAGCCAAGAGCACTGTGTGGCTGATGTTCTAGACGCTCTGATTCTGACGCAGGCCCTGCTGTGCGGGTGAAGAAATCGATGCATCACCTGTTTGCGGCTGGAAGAATCGACGCAGTACCTGTTTTGCTGCTCTGCATCGATTCCAGCGCATCCGGATTTTCCACACATTGCACCTGTGCGCCAAGTCTACATCGATGCTGGGCTTCAGTAAGGAAACAAGGTTACGTGTCCAGAGAAATGATGCATCACCTCTCCACACAGTAAGAACTGACGCATCACCTCCTTTGCGTAGCAGTAAGGAACCGACACATCACCTCCCCTGGGAGCAAGGAATCGACGCATTACCTTCCTTGCGTGTAAGGAACCGACTCATCGCTTTGCTTTCCAGAGCCTCACCTCCCCTGCGTCTATTTTTGTCTTTGATTTTGACACATCCCAAGTACTTTATGCTAAAAGACGCATCCCTACCTTTTTATGGACTGAACTGTTTTAAACGTTTTTAAAGTGATATCTTGATCTGTGTATGTTGGAGTTTTGTCATTTTGGTCTTGTTTGGTTTAGGTAAAGATTGGTTGTTTTCCTAAAATGGTGTGATGTCCATTTGTAGTGTTTTCACTTTGTTACTGGGTGTTACAAATGCTTTAGACATTGCCTCTGAGATGGGCCTGACTTCTCGTGCCAAGCTACCAAGGGGGTGAGCAGGGTTTATCTTAGCTGTGTAATCCCCTTACCCTGACTAAAAGGAAAGGTCCCTATTTGGACAGGGTGCAAGCCACCACCAACTAGAGACCCCCATTTCTAACATAGGGTCTTCCAAATGTAAAGTCACTGTTTCTTTTACAAAATGTCACACCGCATCTTTTTCATGCATCTTTGAAACAGTTCTACAATTTCCACGATTTCTTTGCTTTGAGCATTTTATTAAAATCATAAGAAGTTTCAAAGTTGATCCAGCACAAGATTCAGTCATTCACATTTAAAGCTGCCCTGCACTGGCTAGGCAAGTTATGTATCCTCATATGATAGTTGAACAACGTCTCCTAGAAGTTAGATCAACCATTTTTACTGCAGCCATAATCTCCAACATATGGATTTGCAAGATATTACTGGTGTTCTTGATTGGAGGACATATTATTGTACCTACATTACCTTGTCTGACCCTTATCTCGTCATGTTAGCTCCCCTAATAACATTACCATGTTTGCCATTACATTAGGTACAGTAACTCCTTTAAAGGTTCATTTAATTAAATTATTCATTAATTATAATGATGTAATTAAATATATAACTTAATTAATTTAATGTAATATTAATCATTCAATTATTACATTGATTACGGTTAGCATTGGGTCTTGGAAAGGATTCTTTATTTTTTCATTTATTTTAATGGTATAATAAACATTGGCTAGACATATTGTTGGCATTAGCTCTATGGTGGTTGTCCCTACTTTTTATATTTCATTTATTTTAATTATTATAATCAAATAGTTATTATTACAATTATCATTAGGGTTAAGGAAAGGTTTTTGGATTTTTTTCCCTGTAGAAGCTGGCAGATTGGCAGTCATGTGCATAAAAGAGAAGAGGAGTGGCATCAACCATCAACCCTGAAGACCAAGGCAACCTAGAAAAGAGACTTGAGGTAATTGAAAACTATCCAAGGGTCATAAATATCAAGATATTCAGAGTTCCTGAAGAAGAGGCGAGAGAACTCCTAGGGGCTTTCTGGTAACTTGGATGTCTGAGAAGCTGGAGATCCCGACAGCAGTATAGTGAAGGATACCCTAAGCACAAAGGAAAACAGAAACTCTGGACCTGATTCACAAAGGGCCTCCACACTCGTGGCAGAGGTCCCGCAGTCGAGGGGGAGTCTCTGCACTCGGGCGGGATCTCCACACTAAGAATTCTCATCGCGCAGATTCCACCCGAGTGCGGAGACTCGCCCATGACTGTGGGGACTCCCCCACGAGTGAGGAGGCCCTTTTTGAATCAGACCCTAAGAGGCTTTCTATCTACTTTTTCGCTGACATCTCCTGAGCAACCAAAGAAAGCTGCAAGTGGCGGGATCTAATGAGGAGGCAATTTGTGAAAATGGATGCATTGACAAAGCTGCTGGTCTCTGTGATACTCTGCGTTGTGACCAAGGGCAGGACGCACCGAGAACCTGTGGCATCCCATGTAGGAAACAAAGCCACCCGAAAGCCGGCTCCAATTAGGTCTCGTATACAAGATGTCCTAAAATGGCAGCTGACAACTGACCATCTGTATCAACTATGAAATAAGGAACCCTAAGATAATGTACTGCTCAGCATGTGTCCGGAGTTTGATGCGCATGAAGTAAGCTGGAGTATTTTTCTATCTTATTCCAATGTATTCTGTATAATTTCGCTGCTGAACTATCTGGTGGGGGCACTACACACATCACCCTCCCCCTGAGCTGCTACCCTCACTTTGACCTCTCATTCCAACCCTTGACCTTGATGTACTACCCTTCTTTTGATATTTTGCCCTTTAATTCAAGGGCCTTAGCAGGGCACCTATGGTGGCGTTTATTATACACATCCTGCTTGGGAGAGGGGAGGGGAGGTTTACGGCTGATGAGTGGTATACTTGCCACGGAAAAAATGTAATCTAATTAGTCCCAAACTTAACAAAAGGACTACGTTACGACGATGGTGGTGGTCCGATTTTCAGTGCATTGACTTGATGGAGGCAAGCGATTCTCTCCTAGGTTTCCATCCATTTAATTTTTTTGTGAAATTAAATTTGAAAAAACGCTAATAAAATTCATGGTAAAACATAAAGGAGTGTTTTGACAAGAAGTAGAGTTCAAATCTCTGTAAATGGAGAAAATCTTTATAAGCAACCTTTTAAAGAAAGCTTTTGCAGGCGTTTTGTAAAGTGATTTGTGATTAAAACATACACTGGAGAGGCAAAAAACTGTTAACATTAAGAGCATTTTTCTTCTCGCATTTTATCTAACGTTTTCTAATAGCATTCTCTATTTGTACTCATTATAAATTAACTAAACAGGACATTGTGTGTTGGCGTATCTTTATGCAATGCTTTCAACTGTATTGTACGGTTCTAGATGTCCTTGTCTGCTCTACGTTTTTAGGTCTCGCCTAGCGTCGCAGTGCATGCGTTGCTCGCTGTGCGAGATCTATTGTCGTCGGGTTGCTTTTGGAAGTGGGGTTGGTGACCGCCCGGTCTCCCTTAGGCCCCGCCCGCCCACCCGGACTGGACTCGTCGTCTGCGTCTCTTCACTTCTCCCTTCTCACGAAGCAGTGGGCGTGTCGGCACTTGTTTGCATTAGGCTCCTCGGCTGATCCTCCTGGGCGCTCGTCAGGTGGCTGTCCTCTCCATTGTCTGGTCTTGGCACGCTCGCGGGTCCTTTTATTGCTGGGGAACGTGGGCGCGTTTCCAGCAGCAGCTAGTAATTATACCCACCACAGGTAACAGCTATAAGAGCGCCTCAGTAATCATTTTAGCTGCCTGATCTGATGTTTATGGAGAGAAGCTCTCCTTGTGGTCTGCCGAGAGTTACTGCTGTGCATCCATTGTTTTATTAAGTGCTTCCTATTTGGGTCTGTCGTTTTCTACACACTGCAGAAAGGTCTTTAAAATGTAAAATGCGGGATGCAACAGAAGATCTCAGGACTCGGGGACGTGGCGGAGGGGGTGGCGAGGCACTGGATGGAAGCAAAACTTTTGAAAATTAACAAATTGCGGTAGGAAAACATTAAGTATTGGATCGTTGGGAGGGGAGACCAAATTTGTTGATGAAGGAGACTCAGCAAGATAAATCTGAAGACCGCTGCTTTTTGTTAATGATCACTTCCGGTCTGGACACACAAGAGCCGCAAAGGAGGCAAGCTGCTTTGGCTCAGATGGTGCAGAGGGTGGGAGTCGGGTGTGCTTGCAGGGCGGGTGCTGGCATGGTTACCAGACCAGACCTCAGAGCCCCAACTTTATACAATATACCTTCGATTGACACAATCTTGGGCACCAGAAAAGCACAAGAATCAAATAAAGATAATGAAGTGCAACATAGCATGTGAAGCTCAGCAGAAGAAGGTTCAGAGCAGGATAAGGATTGCCAGACACCTTGTGGAGCATGGAATCGATTTGGTGCCTCTATTCCTGGCCCGCTGCCAAGGGCAGAAAGTGTGTATCCAAGCAGGAGCCAGGGTGGTTGTTTAGGCTTTGGAGGGTGGCATCGGAGTTCTTCGTTCTGGGTGAAGTGTATTTAGATAAAAGCTCGCCTCGGATGCCTCGTCCTCTTTTTCATTTACCTTATATGCACACACTTGCACACCCTCCTTGATTTTGTATTGCGTTATTACTGTAATCTATTTTATATTCAGTATATACATAGGGAGCATCATGAAATAAGTTGTCTTGTGACATTTGAATTACGTGGTAATTGTACTGAAGGGAATGATGCTCACTTTGTCGACCTGAGAATGATTAAAGCCTGAGATGTGGGTGGTCCGGACCTGTCATCAGCAGGGTACTGTAGATCTTCAGTGGGAGCTCACCTGATGAACTTTTTTTTATGGACTGTGGTGTTCTCTTTCTTTCCTCAAGTGATGCCTGCACAGACGACGATCTTCTCCGCTCCTTCAGCCCACCCAACCTCGGGTCTTCCATCCCCACCTCCCGCTCTCTGCCTTTCTTTGATCCCTTTCTTTGGTCTCTTTCTTTCAGTTTGCTGCTATATTCTTGTTTGTTCACTTCCTCACATCTGCCTCTCTCTTTTCTTTGTATTCACTCTTTGCTCCTTTGCCATCTCTTTATCTCACCCTCTCACCCTCTCTCCTATACTCGCATTCCTATGCTGTTTTTTCACTTTCCCCATCTTTTTCTCCCTGTTTTGTTTTCCGGTTTTCCATTCTCTCCTCTCTTTTTTCTTGTTTTCTCGTATTCTTACTTTTTACTTTCCCTATCTTTTTCTCCCTGTTTTGTTTTCCGGTTTTCCATTCTCTCGCCTCTCTTTTTCTCGTTTTCTTACTTCTTCCCCACCTTTCTTGGAGTCTTGGGAAGGCTCAAGTGATACCTACTCAAAACCTGATCCTCTCCCCTTCTTCATCCCACCCAACCTCGGGTGTTGCATCCCCAAGTCCAGTGGGTGCTCACAAAGGCCCAATTGAAGAAAAAAAAATTTGAACAATGACACAGTTAAATGTTGATTAAGATTCATGAGCCTTTCAAAGGTCCTCTAATGAGCCATAACCATCCAGTCAAAGACGAGATGAGTTGTCTGAGTGAAGGGAAAAAGGGTAATATTTCTATATTGGCTTCTAATTTCTGTACAACCTGTGAAGCTGAATGATGTGGGCCCTGTGCTGCCAACGACCCGCCCGCCTGCCCCGTAGCAATGGCAGAAGGTGGACTGACTTCTATGGTCTTGGATAGCATAACCTCTATAGGAATCCGTTCCAAGACTTGAGATGTACATTGAGTCCAGGACCAAGGACAATATGCCCTTTTTGGTAAAAGGAAAAATCCTGTGAAGTCAGATGTACGTCAGAATATTGTTAATTAAGATAACATCTGCCATAGATATTGTGCCCTAAATATTGCTTACAAAAACATCATCCTATTTGGTGCTGATTTTGTTTTATTACCTCAAACGGAACTATTATTTTGTAAATAAAATTTAGAGCAAGATAATTTTGTCAGCCGATATTTAATAAACAGTATTCTGGTCCCATATCTTTGAGTCGCAAGGACAGCTTTGCTTCTATTGGTCAGTTTGTTGGAGAAGAGGACCAGTGCACATGGGGAGGACCAGTTCACCAAAGCTAGAATCACCTCACTTCACTAACACTTGAAAAAATCCCTGCATAGTGGGAGCTCCACAGCTTCATCTGTGCTGCTGTTTGGTGGAAAGGGCGCGCTCAGCCCTCTGGTATCCGTCACTGTGGGTGGCTCTCTTGAATGTAAGGTGGCAGTGCAAAGAGAGATGCTGATGGATGTAATGATGAGAAGGACCAAATTGTTCTGGTGTTACTTCATTGCACGCATAGCCAAGCATGATTTACGCATGCCTGGGCGTTAGCCCTACAGAGGTGAGGATGTAGAGGAGTACATAGGCATGAGAAGCAGTGGTCTGTCAGAGGAAGGGTTTAGACGAGGACCCCTGTGAGAAAGTGATGTCCCACCTGTGAAAAAAAACCGCTGTTGAGTGAAGTATACTATAGAAAGGGGGATTAACTGTATCCCTCAAACTGTTGTTCAAGGCAGTGATCTTGAACATATGTCAAATGGAATGTAGATGGAGCCCATTATCATATATGTCTTACTCCATATTCATACAGTAAACACTAAAGAGTTGTGTGGCTATGCTTGCATGGCAGTAAACATGGAATTGTTGATAGCCAAACTGGGCAGGTAATTTCTGTGAGGCAAATGTGCATGAGTGCGGACTGTGTCTTGTTGAAGGATATTATGTTTTGGGCTACTCTTGAGCCTGGGAATCAGATGGGTTGGTGAAAATCCAACCAAGGACATATTCGGATTTATATTACCTTTTTGGGGGTATTGAGTACAGAATTATTGAGCTGCATTGGTAGAGCTGTGTGTTGTGCTTTGTTCTTTCACTTAATTGGTGACTTCCTGCTACAATAGTTAGACGTGCTGGTACCAAGATGGCAGCCCATTGGCAGAGCAGTGTGCAGAGAGATCTTTCAAACGGTGCCATTAATCAGGCTTGAGGCTGATTGTCAAGACAAACCATCACCTGCAGGAGGTTTGCCGTGGGTCAGAAATGTGCAAAGATGGATTGCAATTGTGTGCTGTATTGATTTATGGCCCACTGGTCTAATAACTTGAACTGTAATAATATTAAAAAAGAATTGTTTGCAGAACCGTGCATTTTGAATCCCTTTGGGCAGGATCATTTGTAAAACATGGCTCCCCCTTCACTATTTCTGTTTCATTGGTTCCCAAAATTTCTCTTTCTCCTTCTTCACTCCTTTTCCAACTTTCTATCTCTCGTGCTCTAGGTCATAGCCCGATGTTGAAAAATAAGTACTAGTCCCCAAGAACGAGTGCACTTATAATTGGGGCAGATCACTAAGAATAAAGCACTTAAAACAAGCATTTGCAATGCAATAGGCCTCACATTTCAGTTTGTGCTATTGGCATTGTAAATGACAATGCCTTTTATTCATTTGTTTTGAAAACGTAAAGCGGTGCATAAACACGCACTTTGTACGTATAGTCCTTGCTTACGAGAAGCAAGGCTGGCAGTAAAAGAGACTGCCAGCCTTGCTTCTCATAAGCAAGGACTATAAGTACAAAGTGCTTGTTTACGCACAGCTTGCAGGTTTTCAAACACATAAATAAAAGGCATTGTCATTTACAATGCCAATAGCTCAAACTCTCGCCACTGCGAGACCTATTGCATTGCAAATGCTTGTTTTCAATTAAAGTAGGAATAGTGCATGTTCTTATACTTTTCAGACACAAGCCAGTCTGCGGCATTAGAGGATTATATAAAGTTACCGACTATGTACCGCTCTCATTCAAGATGTTCAGCTATATCTCATAGTATCGATTCCAATCTCCTGCAAAAAGAGACATAAAGGGAGGCCTCTTGAATGGATCCCCTCTGGCAACCTGAGCAAAGGTCAACCTGTCAGACTCTCTTTTTGTTCAGGTCAGGCAGCCACGAGCTAGACATTCGCCAAATGCGCAGGCTCCTGGCTGTTTGAACGGAACTTTGGCAGGCTGAGGATTTCACAGCCTTGTGGGAGTGACCTCCTCAGCTGGGCAAAAGTGCCTCGAGATTCACCCCTGGTGATGAGGGGAAGCGTCACTGATTGCCTTGGACCTGTGTGATTCAGTTTTAAGCTTTGAAGCGCCCAGGGACGAGTGTCAATCAGTGACACCTCGTCACAGCGTGGGGTGGAGTCAGCAGTCTCACTGATCCCATACCGCTCTGTGACAAGTGAGGGACTACTACCTCACCTCATTGGCAGACCTAAGGTCAGCCAATGAGCAGAGGCAGCAGTTCCAACCCTCCTGGGACCTCCAAGGCTTTCCTCTCTGGAAGCTGCAGGGCAGGTACATTTTTTTTTTAAACATACTTTATTGATTTTTCAATTATATTCTCCATACTTAGCAGTAACAAAAAGCCTGTACATTACATTCTGTCCAGTGTGTTATCATACAGTTACAAGCGTCAAAGTTCTGCAATTAGGTACTGAGTCATTACGGAATCTTATGCCGCACTTGTACATATACTTTCCCTTAATTTCACAGATATCATAAGTACAGGCAATCAGTATTTAATACAAACTACCCAATCATCCTCCCCCCTCCCAACTGTGTTCCAGCAAACGTCACTATGTCAATGTATAGTTTACGTCCGAGTGCAATTTGCATGTCTCTTTGTAGTATATTGATCGTGTCCCTTAGCCCAATCCTTTGTACAGCATGTTCCTACGCGCCTGTACATCAGAGTTGCCTATTGTGTGTCCGGGGTAGTAGGTGTGATGTGAGGATCTATACTTTTAAAGGCTTTTAGCCTGGCATCCCATTCCATGGATATCTGATTCTTCCGGAGCCCATGGGCCTCCTCTCGGCGTATAGCAGCGCTTTCTGCACTGCCCCAGCTTAGCGTTTCGCTGTGCCAGGTGTATGTCGTTGGAGGTTTTGATGACTTTCATCTCATGGTTATGGATCTTTTGGCTATAATGAGTGCAAGGTCAAGGAATCGGAGTTGTACCTTATGTGGGGCTGGGCGTTTGCGTAGGCCTAATAGACACTCCAACACAGAGTCCGCAACGTGGAGGCGTGTTGCTGCCTCTAGATGGCGCCGGACCTCCCCTAAAACCCTCTCTGGCACGGGCATGCCCATAGCATATGTATTAAATCTGCCTCCTCCAACTGGCATCTAGGGCATTGATGTTGTGTATTTGGGAACATCCGCTGTAAACGGAGCGGTGTAAGGTAGGCCCTGTGTAGGACCATACATTGAATAAATTTAAATTTTGCATTTCGGGTCACTTTTTGGGGGTGTTCCAATATAGCAGCCCATTCTCTGTCCGAAATCTCCTGGCCCACGTCTTCCACCCATTTAGCTCGCAGGACATCGAGGGGCGTCGCCGCGTGTGCTCGGACACCCACGTACAGCCATCTGATGAGATGGCGTCCTTGTCCCATGTAGTATAAGGATTTAACTAATTCGTGCGTTTGGGGTTCCTCCCTCTGGGGGGCCCAATGTTTCTTAACATATTGCGATAACGCCGCGTGTAACATGTAGAGATGATTTGGCACCCTGGTTGCCCGCACGAAGTTCTCAGGGTCCATTAAAATCTCACTGTTGAATAACGCTCCTACCGTGTCCACCCCTTCGTCTGACCATGCCTTAATCCTGCGCCTCGTAATCCTACGACTTGGCGCCGGGATCCCCAGTGGCGGGATGTTGCCAGCATAGGGGGGACAACGGGATGTATATTGCAGCGCTTTCCTCCAGCACAGTAATGCTGTACGTAGTAGAAGTGGCGTGTCCGGGGGGATTTTAGACTGTGGTAGCAATAATGTGTGTAGGGTTCCCTGGTCAATGCTTTGTGCAGTGAATCCGATCTCCTGCAGGTTTCGGCCCGCCGTCCAATAGGATAGCCATTGCAGTTGGCATGCGTAATAGTACGCCCGGAAGTCCGGCACCCCCAAACCCCCTCCACCTGTCCCTAGCTGTAGTTTTTAAGGCTCACCCTGCGCCGTCCCGCTCCCCAAACAAGATCCGTGAGTACAGTGTCTAGTGTGTGAAAAGTGGCTGGGGGCTAATTAGTGAAGTAATATAGGAGCCGGGGAAGGACCACCATTTTTGACACTGCCACTCGTCCCATGACTGAGAGAGGTAGCGTGGTCCAAAAGGCGACCTTCGAGCGTATCCCCCTGATTGCCCTGTTAAGGTTGCCCTCCAGCATATCTGTGTGGGATCGGTATATATGTATACCAAGATATTTGAAAGTATGTTGAGCCACTGGTAATGAGTACTGCCCGAAGCCAACCGCACCGGGGCTTGTGTAACGTTGAAAAAAGAAGGCGTTCGACTTTGTCTCATTAATAGCGAGGCCCGATATACGTTCGAACATGCAAAAATTCTTGGGATAGGGTCTAGATCACTCAGGAGATCGTGCACATATATAAATATATCATCCACATAGGCAGATATTAGATGTGTGGTGTTGCCCACCGGTATCCCAAGTTGGTTAGCTTCTTGACGCAGCCGGAGCGCCAGCGGCTCCAGTGGTAGTACGAACAGCAGTGGGGAAAGGGGGCACCCCTGACGCGTGCCCCTGCATATCTGGTATTCCCGTGAAATGTGTCCGCCTGCCCGAACTCTCGCTGTGGGGGCCTCGTACAGCAGATGTAGCCATCGGAGGTATTCGGGGGGCAGACCGAACTTTGCAATGGCCTTGAACATATAATCCCAGGAAAGCGTATCGAACGCCTGTCTCAAGTCGAGCGCAATGCAGCCAGCGGTTGGGAGATGTTCAAGGTTCGTTGCCATTATATGGTGTAGTCTCCTAATATTTAAGGATGTACTGCGTGCTGGTATGAATCCACATTGGTCTATGTGTACCAGCTTGTGCAATTAAGGAAGAAGCCTATTTGCCAAAATCTTGCTCAATATTTTATATTCTGTCGCCAAAAGTGATAGCGGGTGATATCCTGTCATGTCTGCCGCGTCCCTCCCCGGTTTGGGCAATGAGACCACCAGGGCTTGCGTGGTAGTATGGGGAATGTGCAAAGCCCAGCGGTCACCCAACACAGCGATGTATTGTAGAGGACTTCTAGTTAGGGAATTAAAACCTCAGAATAGGTAGCGAAAAACTCCACCGGTAGACAATCTAGTCCCGGTGCTTTATGCCTTGGGAGCACATTGATAGCAGGCTTTATTTCAGCCTTCGTGATAGGACCTGCTACATTTGTTTGCGCTTCTGCAGGGATCTGAGGATAGGGGAGATTGTCTAAGAAGGTGTCTGTGTGAATGGCGTCTAGTGCAGGCGGCTTATCATAGAGCGTGGTATAATATGCACAGAAGGCGTCGTTGATGTCCTGCTGGATATATACCGTGTCACCCCCAGGCGTGGTGATTTGACTGATTACAGTAGCCGGGGGGTCTTCTCTCAAAATCTTCGCTAGAAGTGCCCCGGATTTGTCTGCATCTGTGTGTTTTAACTGTGTGAAGGCCCTATAGTCTATAACCCTGAGGGTCTCTAATAGCTTGGCGTGTTGAATGCGCGCCTCCTGTAGGGGAACCTGTCCTGCAGGGTCTTTTGCCGCTTTTTGTTCCAGCCTGCCCATAGAATCCCCTACTGATTGCAAATTTTTATGTATCTCTTGTCGTGCACCCACAGTGGCGCTGATCGCAGTGCCCCGTATTACTGCCTTGAGTGCATCCCACTCAACTAAGGCTGAGGACGTAGTGTTATCATTCTCAGGAAAGTAATTTGTGATTGCAGTGGACAGGGTGGAACGGAACATGGCGCCCTCCAGCAATTGGGGCCATAACTTCCACGTGGGGACTGGGGTGGGGATTCTGCCCCAAGTGATAGAGATCTCTAATGGGTTATGGTCCGAGAATTTTTGGCGAGATAAGTGGCATGTGTCACGTGTGTGGCTATGGAGAGGGAGCAAAGAAATCTGTCTATTCTTGTGTGGAATTGGTGGACTGGGGAGTAGAATGAGTATTCTTTATTTATTAGATTCCTGTTCCTCCAGACATCACACAGTTCCCACCCGTCCACCCAGTTTCTGAGGGTTTCTGCTTGTGTAATGGTACCTGCTCCGTGGAGGGGGGATGAGAACGATCGAGCCCAATATCCATCACTGCATTACAGTCCCCCCCCCTATGATCCATGGGTGCGCTTCCCAGGCCGTTAATATCGTGTTTAATCCCATGAAGTATTTATTCTGATCATAATTTGGCGCATATAAATTGCTCAATACAACCTGTGTACCATCTAGTGTCCCGTGAAGAAAAATATATCTGCCCTGGACATCTATGCGCCTTTCCAGTTCCACAAACGGTACTCCATGTCTGATCCAGATCGTTACACCCCTAGCAAATCAGAGTAATTAGTAGAGAATATTTGCCCCTTCCATTTCTTTCTCATTTTTGCCGCTTCCGTTAAGTGCGATTCCTGCAGGAACACTATCTGTGCCTTGCGCCTGAGTAGTTGTGCATGCACCCTATGTCGCTTCTGTACTGAGCCTAGACCCGAACATTCCATGTGACTAAGTTATATGTGTCGAGCTTGTGCATTGGACAGTATCTGTACTGTGTGTACTGGGGGCAGGGAAAGGGGACTGCTAAGTGGGACGTGACAGTAGTTGCATGCTAGAACCCCTAAACTCCCGTCGAACAACTAATACAAGGCCCAGCTGGTGAACTATGCCGGGCCATACCAAAAATACAACATGGAGAACTGTGCTGCATTTAATTGGTGCATACGCAATCTGGGGGGTGCCGCCTGCGCGCGTCCATGGTGTTATATGCGCATACTTAGCTCAAACAGATCAACTATACAGCGGCTCGACAGAGCCCGGGCATAACATAATTAACATTGCATTGTTATTTAAATCATAGGAAAAAGGATATGCATATGTAGTAATTAGTGTGTCATTGCCGCCAGTCCCCGATAGCTGCCTTGGCAATCAGAACAATCGTTTTCATGTCTCATTAACCCAGAAAGCCATCCGCAGTCTGAGGCGTCACCGTGGGGAATAAAGTTAAGCTGCTCTCTGAGTCAGAGTGTACAGTGCTTTCCTCTGAGGACCCCGAGTCCCCGCCCCGGGAACTGTCCCTGAACGTGGAGCCCACCGCTAGGGCTTCCTCTTTGCTCCGCCGTGCTTGCTCTTGGATAGGGTTGTGGGCCAGTTGTTTGCTGGGGTTATTGACGTTACGACGAGGCTGCCGTCCCTGCGTTCGCCTGGGGCTGTTCGACGGTCCTCGAGGGGTGGTGCCGGATGACGATGCCGGGTCCATGACCTCTATCCACTACTCCGCGTCCTCCGGGCTTTCAAAGAAGTACATTTTTAGGTGGTGTATAATCTTTAAACGGGCAGGAAATAATAACGCATATTTAAGGTTCATATCTCATAGTTTCTTTTTGACTGACTGGAAAGAGGATCTTCGGCGCTGAACCATGAGGGTATAGTGAGGGTACAGTGATATTTGGCAGTTTTCATACTGTATCTGGGGTTGCTCTCTTGCCTTCTGAAGCAGGACGTCACGGTCTCTATAGTTCAGGATCCTGACTATCAGCGGCCTCGGTGGGGCTCCCCCCTTGGGTTTCCCTGTAGGGAATCTGTGAGCTCTTTCGACACAGAAAAAGTCTGATAACCCGTCAGGGGCTACATAGTCTCGAAA
Source organism: Calotriton arnoldi (assembly GCA_963921515.1). NCBI lineage: Eukaryota > Metazoa > Chordata > Amphibia > Caudata > Salamandridae > Calotriton > Calotriton arnoldi. Next base: position 2,423,474 of record CAWUFW010001726.1, read on the forward strand.
CCACTTTTCCATGAAGGTAGCGGAGTTCAGGCCCTCGCTGCGCTCCGGGAGCCCAATAATGCGCACATTGTTCTGTCTGGCTCTGCCTTCCGCATCCTTGGCCCTGTCCAGGAGACCATCAACTTGCCGCTGCAGTGACTGGATCTGTGACATGTGTTCTTTATGTTTGGGGAGGATCTCCTCTAGTGCCAATCCGTTAGCCTACACGGTAGCCACCAGTTTGGTGTGGTCGGCCTTTAGTAGTGTTGGGCAGGTCTATTTTTTATGTTTTTGAATGTTAGGTGCGTGCGTGCTTGCATGCGTGTATGTATAAATGTATGAATTCATTTTGAGTGAGTGTTGTGAATGGCTGTGTGTGTGCGCATTTGTGAATGCATGGGTGTTAGTGTATATGTGTGCGTGTACAGGCCCGCCCGCCGCCTCCCAGGCAAAATTATAGACCGCAATTGACTCATTGGCATATCACTTAATCTTCGTGTGCTAAAAAGAAATCTGACTTTGTCTAATGTAACTGGTGCTCATATAAAGAGCTCCAATGCCATTGGGCCAAGTTCGCACTATATAAAACTGCCAAAAACAACATGTTTATGGGGCTGCATATGATCTGCTGGCCACTCCTGACTATCGCGGTGCACTTGATGAGGAGGCTGTACTGGTGAGATGAGGCACAGAGCTCGGGTGCAGTACAGCAGGACACGGAATCGGTTTTCATGGGGTTGGCTTGGGAGGGGGGACCTCTACCACAATTGCAGCAGATGCATTAATTCCTGTGGACTTGGCATGCTTCCCGATGAGTTCAGTGGGAGATTACTTCCCTGCCAAGCATGGGTTTGTTGGTGCAGGGTGCTCCAGCCCTGCCACTTAATGGGATTCACATGGTTATGGAATATTTGTAGGGCATTGGTCTATTCTGAGGCACAGCTCTTGTCCTTGATTATCGCCACCTCCAGAATTACATTTACTTTCAAAAGCGTTAATTTATCCTGTTAGAAAAGGGGTCTCTAGTTGGCAGACGTATGCACCCTGTCCAAGTAGGGATCACCACTCTAGTCAGGGTAAGTCAGATACACTCCCTAATTAACCTCTGTACTCCCTATGGTAGCTTGGCACAGAGCAGGCAGGTTTGACTTAAGAGGCAATGTGCAACACTTATTACAGTAAAACAGTGAAAACACCACACAAAAAATAATCCACACATGTCCATAGAAAAGTAGAGCTCGATTTACTGAACAAAACAAGACCAAAACGACCATATTCCAATAAATATAACAAGAGTTATGATCTTTTGAAGATTAAATCCAAAAACAGTGCTTAGAGGTCAATAGCATAAAAAGTTTACTTGAGGTCGCAATGGACTGGGTAAAATCTGAAAAGTCAAGCCGACCACGATGGAGTGCGATTTAGACACAGAAGCCACGCAGGCCCCACTGAAACAGTACCTATGTATGGAGCAAGCATCGAAGACTAAATGCATTAGTTCCGATTCACACAGTCGGGGCGATGCGTTGGAGTCAAGCCTTGCAGACGGTGTCGAAGGGTCGACGCTGCGTCGTTGTCGGACCTCACAGTCGGGATCCACTTCATTGTTGAATCAGCATTGTGTTAGTTTTGTTGGCAAATGCATTGGTTTCGATTGGGCCAAAGTCAGGACTGCTAGAGTTTTTCATCAGAACAGCATAGAAACCCACTTCTGATGCCCTGGACAGGAGGCTACACTTCAGGCAAGGGAAGGACTCACAGCTGGCAGAGTCCAGGGGCTGGATGGTGAGTTTCAGGCAGTTCTTGATGTCCCTGAGACTTCAAGAGCAGGAGGCAAGCAGTCAAGCCCTTTGAGTCATTCTGAGTTCAAGTGGTGAAGGTCCAGTCCTTCTCACCCAGGCATAGAGGGCAGCAGGCAGGGCAACACAGCAGAAAAGTAATTCTCTCAGAGCAGCAGTTCCACAGAGTAGCAGTCCTTCAGCACCACAGCAGTCCTTCTTCCTGGCAGAGTATCCGCAGGTCCAGCAGTATACTAAAATGGTGGGGTCAGAGGTCCAGTATTAATACTTTAGTGCCCTGGCACTGGAAGGTGGGAGAAGCTTCTGGAAGCGTCCTTTGAAGTGCACACAGGTCCTCCTTTTCCTATACAGGCTCCAGACACACCATAAGGGGGTATGCAGCTTTTTGTGTGGGGACAGGCACAGCCCTATTCAGGTAGAAGTTTCAGCTCCTCCCACCCATCTAGCTGAGGGAGACCCATTAGCCTGGTGATGGGACATCAGGATGTGAATGGCACACCTCAGTTGCCTTCGTGTGTGACTGTCTAGAGGGAATGTGCAAAGCCCAGCGGTCACCCAACACAGACATGCATTGGAGGCAGGCAGAGGCATAAAGTGCTTAAGGGCAGAAAAATGCCAACCTTCTAAAAGTGGCATTTTTAAAGTTGTAATCATAAATCCACCTTTACCATTAAAGAGGATTTATTACAACGAGTCCATAGGTACCAAACACTACTATCCTACACCTCCTCAATCAGGAATTATACCTAATAGGTGTATTAAGTAACCCCCAATGTTAGCCTATGAGAGAGGTAGGCCTCACAGTAGTGAAAAAACGAATCTTTGAGTTTTTCACTACCAGGTCATGTAAAACTAAAAAGTATATGTCCTGCCATTTATTTAAACAGCACCCTGCCCTAGGGGCTACGTAGGGCATACCTTAGGGATGACATATATGTAATAAAAGGGGAGTTTAAGGCTTGGCAAGGGTTTTAAATGCCATGTCAACATGGAAGTGAAACTGCACATGCAGGCTCTGCAGTGGCAGGCCTGAGACATGTTTGAAGGGCTACTTAAGTGGGTGGAACAATAAGTGCTGCAGGCACACTAGTAGCATTTAACTTACAGGCCCTGGGCACATATTGTGCACTTTACTAGGGACTTATAGGAAAATTGAATATTCCAATTCTGGATACACCAATGTTACCATGTTTTAGGGAAGTGAGCACATACACTTTAGCACTGGTTAGTATTGGTAAAGTGCCCAGCATCCTAAGACCAACAAAACAGACTAGAAAAATGTGAGGCAAAGCAGGCACAAAGTTTGGGGGAAGACCACCCTAAGTCTGACAGATCTAACAGATCCCCTGACATTTACTAATTAGCAAGGCTGTAATTTGACCTACTTTCTGAGTTCAGACTGCTTTTTTTCAACAAGCATTGGCAGCGCCAACAGTTGGCGTCTGTGCCACCTTTTGGTTTTGCCAATATTTGTTTGTTTTGATTTGTTTTGCCATGGTAGCACCCCACGCCATTGCCTCAGCAAACTACATACTCATTGGAGACCTGAACCACCACCTCAACAACCCCAGCGACCCTAACTCCACTATCCTTTGTGACAACCTCGCCAGCATCGGACTTAAACAACTCGTCAAGACACCGACCCACAGAGCAGGACACAACCTGGACCCCATCTTCGCAGCAGGAAACAGCGTCCAATTCAGCCACACAACGCAACCGCCATGGACTGACCACCACTGCGTACACTTCGCCATCAACAAACCCAAGGCACCCAAACCAGCCCCACGCCCACCTCGAAGGAACTGGAGCAAGGTTACCGACGAGCAACTTAACTCCACCCTCACCCGAGACAACCACACCTGGGCACCCGACGCAAACGACGCAAACAACGCAGCCAGAGAACTCCACACCTGGATCTTCAACTGCGCAGATGAGCTCGCCCGCTACGCAACCCCGACAGACAACGCCCCAGGAAAGCTGCCTGGTTCACCACCGCTCTCCAAGAAGCCAGACGCACCTGCAGACGCCTGGAGAAGAACTGGAGAAACACCAAGACAACCGAAAACCACACCACCTACAAGGACGCCTTGACGGACTACCATAACCAGATCAGAGCCACCAAGAGGAACTTCATCCACAACAAATTCCTGGCCAACTCCACCAACTCCAAGGAACTTTTCAGTGTCATTCAGGAATTCACCAACCACACGCAGCGAAGCCACAGACATCACACCATCCCAAGACCTCTGCGACAAGCTTGGAACCTATTTCCACCTCAAGATCAAAAACCTCTATGACAACTTCATCGACCATCCACCAGGTGCCACAGACGGCCCCCCAGAAACACCAGCCAGCCCACCATCTCCAACTGGACACCGATCACGGCCGAAGACACCGCCTTGACCATGAAAAGCATCCACTCGGGGGCCCCCACCGACCCTTGCCCCCCTCACATCTACCACAGAGCTGCGGCTGCCATCGCACCCGAACTACAACGCACCATCAACACCACCTTCAAAACAGGCACCTTCCCAGATGACTGGAAGCGCACAGAAGGCAGACCCCTGCTTAAGAAGCCCACAGCTGACCCCACCGACCTCAAGAACTATCGGCCCATCTCGCTCCTCCCCTTCGCAGCCAAAGTTGCAGAGAAAACAGTCAACAGGAAACTGACACGATTCATTGAAGAGAATGCCGTACTCGACCCGTCCCAATCCGGATCCCGAAGCAACCACAGCACAGAGACCGCCCTACTCGCCGCCACAGACGACATCCGCACCCTCCTGGACCAAGGCCACTCCGCAGCCCTCATCCTACTCGACTTATCAGCGGCCTTCGACACCGTCTCCCACCGCACACTAGTCGCCAGACTACACGATGCAGGCATACAAGGAAGAGCCCTGGACTGGATCCGATCATTCCTCACCGGAAGAAGCCAAAGGATCAGACTCACACCCATCCTCTCCGACCCCACGAAAATCACCTGCGGAGTCCGACAGGGTTCATCACTGAGCCCCACCCTCTTCAACATTTACATGGCCCCCCTCGCAGCCATCGTCCGACAACATGGCCTCAACATCGTATCCTACGCCGACGACACCCAGCTCATCCTCTCCCTCACCAAAGACCCCACCACTGCCAAACTCAACTTCCAGAAAGGAATGCAAGATGTCGCAGTCTGGATGACCAACAGCTGCCTGAAGCTCAATGCCGAGAAGACAGAAGTCCTCGTCCTCGGTACCACCCCTTCTGCATGGGACAGCACCTGGTGGCCGACCGCCCTTGGAAGCCCACCTACCCCCTCAGACCACGCCAAGAACCTCGGCATCGTACTCGACTCATCACTCACCATGAACCGACAGGTCAACGCCGTCACCTCCAGCTGCTTCAACACCCTCCGCATCCTCCGCAAGACCTTCAAGTGGATCCCCCTGAGTCAAGGAAGACAGTCACCCACGCACTCATCACCAGCAGACTGGACTATGGAAATGTACTCTACGCCGGCATCAACAAGTCCCTACTCTGCAAACTCCAGACAATACAGAACACCGCCGCCAGACTCATCCTCAGCATCCCCCGACACGAACACATCAGCCAACACCTACAAAGTCTCCACTGGCTCCCCATGGAGAAAAGAGTCACTTTCAAAATCCTCACTCACGCCTACAAATGCCTACACAACAACGGACCCAAATACCTCAACGACAGAATCAACTTCCACGTACCCAAAAGAAACCTCCGATCTTCCAACCTCGCACTGGCCGAAACCCCGCGCATCCACAGAGCCAGAGCAGGCGGAAGATCCTTCTCTCACATTGCAGCCAAGACCTGGAACGAGCTACCGGCAGACATCAGACGCGCCCCCTCCCTGAACACCTTCAGGAAGACCCTCAAGACTTGGCTCTTCGGCTAAACAGATCTGCGGACCCCTCCCCCACCCCTCAGCGCCTTGAGACCCTCACAGGTGAGTAGCGCGCTTACAATTCCCTGATTGATTGATTGATTGTTTCTATTCACTAGGTAAATTGTAGCTTGTGTCTATTATTGCTAAAAATAACAGATGTGTCTCAACACTACCCCTTTTCAAGACATTGTCCGGTCATTGGGAAGAAAAATGCGTTTGTCAAATGGAAAGCTCCAATGGAGGACAGTTTGACTGGTATGTGTACTAACGTTCAGAGACTTTACTTCACCTTATATTCAATTATTACATTGGAAATATTACGGGGAATTATTTCTGCATGGAGAGGGGGATGATTATGGCCATCCACACGGATGCCAGTCTCTAAAATTGATCAACTTGAGATTTTAGCAGTAACATGTCTTATTTCAACAAACTAGAAATCATTTTTTTAAATTTTATCATCTTCCAGATCCTGCTAACAGATTAAGTGATAATCTTCTAGAACTATCAGGTTGTATCCTGCTTTCATTCAGCCATGTTCGTTTGGGAGATGATCCTGAAGCCTCCACAGCCTGTTAAATGTTCTTATCAATCAAATCTCGTGGGCTTTCCCAATTAGCAGATGTTCTGGCGTATTAACAGGTCATACATTAGATCTTATTTTTGTGATTCCTAAGGGGTTTCAGCACATTATAAGAATACAGTCACCTGGTCTGACCATTTAATGAATAACAGACTGACATTTTCCAGGCAGATCTTTGCAAGGAAACAGGCCAAGGTATTGACTTGAACCTGGGGCAGAGTTCAAGGTGCCGAATTGGCATAGGATGATTTATTATACTTTTTTGAATTTGACAACTTTTGATCCTAAAACTCTTTCAGACTCCAATGTGGCATGCATGTCTCACCTAAACCTCTGATCTGGTTGCTGCCATCTGGGTGTGATTCGGAAGCGTTTTACCAATAAATCAGAGGTACATTCTCTTGAATGTATACAATCTGGTAGATCACACAAGCTATGAAACAAGATAAACAGAGAGAGCATAAGCACCAGCTACATAATCACAGGGACAGCTGTGTATCATCTATTTCTTCTGGCATGTTCCAATCTACCTTACCTACTCTACCAGAATGGAAAGACCCACGAAGATCAGGAGAAATAAACCAAGAATGCACTTCCTTTTGCTAGAAGGAGGTTTTTTAATTTTAAAGTAAGCTGCCATTTTGATTGCCTCTAGCTTCACACATGCCCCAAAGACAAATAAATACGTAACAACCCGTAAGAAGAACCTGCACACCAATGTAGCAATGGAAAAAGCAATCCATGAGCCATGAAACTTCTGCAACCTAGCTCCTAGCAACAACTGCAAATTGACCAAGCATCCCTAAAAGTTATGATGTTGTGTAGATCGATTCCAGTAAGGCACAATTGGTGATGTTTACACAATTCCAGAACACACTGGCACCAGAAAGTGTCTGTGTCTCTCCCCATCAAGCCCTATACAAAGCCATTATTCCTCTTCTCATCATGCCTTGAGATTGTGTCTCATTGGCTGCATCTAGTTCTCTGAATCTTGATATGTATAAACCATTTTCCAGTCCTTACCTTTCTGCATCATTAATTGAAGGTGTGGTAATGTGCTCACCCTACATCTCAGTTACCAGTTGCCAAGTATATAGGTCGAGATACTGGTCCCTAAAGTTTGCCACATCCAGGGCATCCCCTTGTGGGTGCTAATCCACTTCATCTTTCATTCCCATTTGATAAATTGCAAAAGACTGTGAACCACTTGGGTCTTTATCTGGCTCCACTCTAAAATATGCACCTCAGAACACAGACTACCGGACCTTCAAATAGCTCTATTGAATTGTACACTGTTGCTCTAAATAAATGGCTTTAGCATCCTAACTATATCTTGTGAACTTGTGTGGGACATCTGTTAATGGTTGGGTGGAAGTTGTTGTTCTGCACTGAGTTTTCTGGACTGTTGCAGCAAACACAGTCACAGGGTCTTAAAACTACTAAGTGTTCCAGGTTTGCCCACAGAGCTAAATACACCAGGCCAGACAGAAGACATATCAAAGCAAACTTGACATATTGGGTCTCCTTGTCCGGCACGTCTACCCAATTGACTGAGATTTGTTTATCAAACCATCATCTTACATTTGAGCAAGCTGGTTCACCAAGAAGATAACATTTGCCACAGGAACACACTATTTGTTTTTAAGGCACCTAGCGTCTAAATTCTACATACATGTTTATTGTGGCTGTAGGGCAGAATGTTGTAGTCAGAATTATCGCCTGGCATACATTTTGTGTTATAGAAATAATTTACAAAAATATAATCTCGCTGGATATACATTTTCGAAAACTAGCTCCAATAGAGTGATATTTCTAAAATGAAACTTGGCACACTATGCATATGTCAGACAATATTCTGGTCTCACACCACTCCATGTGGTGTTTGTATCTTGACTTTAACTAACCTGCTATGGCTGCACTCTGCTTTTGACTTAACCTTTCCCCATCTTGTCACAAGAATAGACTGGGGCCAGTGAGCCTTAACCCCACCGAGTCTGTGATGAGGTGGGGAAAGCTGAAAGTCTCCAGCTTCACCCTCCAAGGGCCATGTTTGCTTGCCCTTCAAGCAGCACCAGCTGTGGAAAAAACTTCTGGCCTGCCAGACCCTGGCCTCTCCCCTGAAGCCAGTTCCACTTTGCTTCTCTCTGCTGGCCAGCCAGCTCCATGCAAGCAATTAGCTTCTCCAAAGCTCTGCCTTCAGAGCCGTGGAATGTCTAGTACCATGGTGGCTATGCTAGTGACAATCTGCTGCTCCTTCCTTCTGTCACCAGCTGCTGTTGGCCACCAGAGACTCTGAATGATGTGAACTGGGACAAGACAGGGTTGGTAGGGACAGAATGTTGAATGAGTGTGTGTTTGAGCATGTGTGTGAGTGTGTGTGTGTAGAAACATGTGTGTATGTGTGTGTTTTGTCAGGGCCTGGGGGCTCACCTATATGTAACATGGCCCATGCTAAACATGTTGCTGTCATTCTTGGGAACATGCTGACTAGCTGTTTTTAATGGTCCATAGTTAGTGAATTTTTGTTGAGGCTTTTGAGGAGATATATCAGCCAACCCTTAGATAAAAATGGTTCATTAGTATGTCTTGGGTTTTTGGGGCACATGCTGGCTACCCATGATGCAAGAGTAGCCCATTAGAGAATTGTGTTCATTCTTGGGAACATTCTGTCCAACTCTAACATAATAATGGCCCATTAGTGACGTGGGCCTTCATCGGGACATTATAGCTCACCATGAAATAATAAAAGCACATTTGAAGCATACTGTAAATATTTTTGATGAAATGCTTGCCAACCCTGACATGATGGCCCATTAGTGACACATTACGGGGTTCTCTTGATGACATGTTAGAAACAATGGTCAATCAACTGTATTTCTGGGAATTGTTGGCAACATGCCAGCTAACCATGACATAAGGACGGCCCATCAGAGACATATTTTTTCCCATTCTGGGCAACACTCTGGCTAGATCTTATATTATAATGGCCCACTCTTGCCATATAATAGGCATTCCTGGTGACATTTTGAATATTCTTGACATATTAGTGTCCTATCTTTTCCATAATGAGAACTTTTGTGACAAAATTCTGGCTATCCCTTGAATAGCAGCAGTCCATCCTTGAATTATTACTATAAATGTTTACATAAAGGTATCTATCCCCGGCATAATAGTAGCGAAAATCATTGACATATGAAGTACATCCACTGGTATTTGATCATTACAAATGTACATAAAATGCACAATATCCATGTGTGAGGGTAGTATATCTGAGTGATCGGTGAAAACAACAAGCTGATTTTTGGGTACTAACATGTATTTAACCTAAAAGGAATATCTGGCATTCGATTATTACACGTAAGGAGAAGTCTGCTTGAAAATTGCACACAAGCTCTTGGATACTCAGCATACGTGGGATACCAGCTTGATGTACTGCCCAGGTAGATTCCAAAGTTTCTATTTTCACACTGTTAGATTTGATTGTGCAGCATATGTAGCAGTGGCATACACCCCTTTTTACAGTAAACACAAAGAAGATCCCGCATCCTCCTCTCATTGGCTGACATTGCATCACTGATGGACACTCTGGGAACTTCAGGGCTTTAGCGCCTAGGTCAGTGATGCGCCCCATTGTAATGATGGGGATGCTTATAGAAGTCTTTGTCGGGCTAATGATGGGGAGGCTCACAGAAGACTTTGTCAGGCTAAGGAGGTTATGTCCACCAGGTTGTGAAATCTTCAGCCCAGCAAATTTCGGTTCACTCAGCCAGGTGCTTAGCATTTAGCGCATGTACAGCGCATGGCTGCCTGACCTGAACTTGAAGAGTGTCTGTCAGGCTGACCTTTGCTCAGCATGACAATCTTCCTTCATCGGAAAAAAGTGAAGGGGTAGTACCTCTCCTCACTTCATGATGGGCCACAGCTGAACACAAGAATTGCTTGAACCAAGTTTTCTATGAGTGAAAATTAAGTAAAATTAATAATCATCTGAAAAATATAAATGACATGAAATGCATGAAACCTAATAATGAGGATTTTTGTGCAAATATTTTTTAGGGTAAAGAATCTCATGGGCTGAATTTTAAGGTCGTGGTAAAAACTGTGCTGTTAAATACACTTTGGCACTCTTTTTCCAATATTCTTTGGAGAAAGTATCCATCAAGCCTGCCTTTAGGAGGTTAGGATCACTCACTAAACCGATCTAATAAGAGGAAGGTATTTATGACCTGCCAATTTTGAAGTTCCGGAGGTCATGCTCATGTGCAATACCAAGAGATTTTTCAAAATGTATATGGCGCAAGCTTAGCCAGGCATTAGAGCACTTATTTATGTTACACACTTTCAGGCAGGGGGTTGAACAAGTGATTTGTCCTGAATTACATGATGTTGAGCCGAGGGCAGGGCCTGAACCTGATTCCTCTGTTCTAAAGACACAAGCTCTGGCCGTTAGGCCACATCTCCTTCCCAATGATCCTCTGAGATTGTATGTTACCCAATGAATTTTACAGCAAAGAATATTTCAATTATTTATTATGGGAACAAAGGAACTCCTTTTCATATTTTTTATCAGTATTTTCCATTGTAATGTTTCTCTGGTGTTCAAGTTAATTACATATTTCTTATGTATTTCAAATTTGGTCTGAATCTTTGAGCTTATTATTTATTATCATTTTAGTGTTTTTGAAGTTTTGTTAAGCCACACCACAACACACACACCGGCACAAAATGCATGTATCTTAATATTGGTCTTCAGGTTTTGTCAAGCTAATAGAAGGTGTCAGAAGATAATCTTAGGAAAGATGTTGTTTTACCCTGACAAGTAGATTTCCTATATCATTACCCTTTTTAGAGTCGTTATGTATGAAAGTCCATGATCTTTGTATGTTTCATTTTATTGTTCTAGATTTTTAACTCTTAGATTACTTTCAGTTGTGTAATTAGATTTGTGTTACTTATTTAAGGGTTGTCACTTATGAAACACAGAGTATATGTGCTTAATGTAGTTGGAGTGGCAAACATACTTCAGGCTGAGTCTTTTTGATATTTCTGACAAGAAGGTATGGTTTCACCTCTCAATTGTTTATGGAATTTGTAGAAACCATTTGCTAGCCAGAGCTTTAAAGGCAAGACACAACACAGTCAGAAGAGATGAGTTGGGTGCCCAGACTTGGCAAATGTGACTTCATATACCCTGAGTATTCCTTTACAGTTTTCAAAACAAGGTTTCTGACAGACCCATAGTCAATACTGCCCATGAATTCCGGGGATATTGCTTGCAGAAGACGCTGGAATCATTCTAATGTGGATTGGTCCGAATTGATTGGAAGTGGGTAGTGATAGGGGTAGAGCAGAGCTCCTTGACCAAACGGTATCCTTTCCGAGGTTGAATTTTAACACACAAAGCATCATGAGTGAATTTGGTGCCACAAAACACCGAACTAAAAGTACACATAAGATTTGTGTCTCCCATGAATGATGTGATTATTCTTCCTTTCAAATCACTTGGTTTTCTCAGTGGATCTCAAGACCTGGCTCTTCGACTGAACCCAGACGGATCAGCAGTACCACCCCCACCCCTCCCCCCAGCGCCTTGAGACCCTCTGCGCTATACAAACCCCTGATTGATTGACTGAATGATTGAATGGCACTTGAGGATGAGCTTGGAACAGATTAAAAAGCCCTGTGCCTTCTGCAAGAAGACTTTATTCTACCTTTTAATGTACTGATCGAAGACTTGTACCTGCACCTGAATTGATTCTATTTAGCCGGGTTTTTGTTCTAAATCAGAGGGAGCAGTTTCCTACCCATGTCCACAGAGATATTTAGACATACTTCAGAAGGGTAAACTGCTTACTGGAGAAGCCTGCTACAAGATGCCATAGGGCTGAGAAGCTGCAAAGGGTCCAGGAACCAAAGGGAGTACTGATTACAGACATTAATGAATGAATGAGTTAATTGGTTCAATTAATAAAAATCGTTACAATAAATACAACACAATTACAAACAATCTGTAACAAGCTGACTGAGTATTAAAAACCATTCCTGAAACTACACTTGTTTGTAAAATTTCCTCTGAATAACAGTACCGACAGTCACATGGAGTCAGGAGCTCATTTGAAGTGCCTGACATCATGCCAACTCCGAGCCACCGCTTTAAGAAGGCACTTTCACTCAATGAGATGTTTGCCACCATAGGAGCGCCTGGCACCTTAGCACCTGTCAGCTGTGGAATTTGATTAACACAAAATGCTTTTTCTTCATCCCTCCGGGTGCTTAAATGCTTTCGAATCAGAGGTTCGCCAGGTTGAAGCCAAACTTGCAATAACCGGAGTACCAGGGTCACCCTCATTTCTAGGCACCTTCCCAGAATTCTGGGTGTACGTATCTGGTTCTTCGTGCATTAGTTGGAATAGGTATTAAGAGTACCTCCTTGACACATCTTAAGGGCTACTGACTTCCTGCTATAAACAATGCAACCAGCAGCCTGGTAATCTGTGGACACTTACCATATCCTTTGCCATCATGACCGATTTCAATTTTGAATAGTCTCCCTAATCTCTTTGTTGTAATCCTAAAGGTATCCACCTGCAAAAAGAATATAAGGTGAACTATTAGGAAGAAGTGTAAATAATAATAAGCTGCACTCAATAAAAAGAATCAGTTAATGCCTAGATTTGGGATAATAGGAGGTAGCATGAATAATGTGCACCCCTGTATTTAAATAGAAAATGGGCCAAAGTGCAATCACAGCCTGCAAATCTTCATGACATGGGTTGCTTAACAAACGGAAGGTCTCATTATTTTTCAATGCACAGGAAGTGACAAAATATCATTGAATATTCACAGTTTGGAAAACACTGGTTGCAGAGTGGCATATGTTTCCCTGTGTGCCTAGTGCCATTTCGCCAAATGCTTACAAATGAAGCTTACCAGCATTTATTTTGTTTGTTACACACCTAACTACATGAACTGTGACTTTATCCCATTCCCACCATTTCTAAATCTAGATGTCGTTAAAAGAATCCTACATCTTCCTGTTTGAATACCCTCATGACCCTCTGTCCCTCCCATCCCATCCCAGCACCAGGCATCTCATCAGATACATCATCCTCAACTGCAGAGCTCCTGTCCTCAAAGGTACCTCCTTAGCAGCTCTTATGCAAGATCATGAACTTGCTCTAGCACTCACAAAACCATAGCTCAGCTTTGACTCAAAACCTTTACTCGATAAAGAGTATACAACATCATACATCTTGACAGAACTGATAAAACTGGTGGTGTAGTTGCTATTGTCCACAAAGACTACCTCAAATCAAAATGGATGAACTCTCACGTCACCATAACACCCAAACCCCAAAGACTTAATGCCATGTACTGACCACCAGGCAGTACTCAACTGTTTATGGATAAATTCACTGACCACTTTCCCTCCTCATGTGATCAGATTGTTAATACGGATGCGTTTATCAATAAAAATTAACTATCGTCCTTATTAATAGAATCGTCCGTTCTGAACTCCACATCTACCTCGACACGCAAGTATGCAGTCAGGCAGGCCCTGCTACCTAGGCCCAGGATTACTGATTGATGGGTCACAGGTAGGAAGGTGCATAGCTGGAAGGCAAACATTCGGGCAGGAAACTCTTGATCAATCCCACAGATAGGTGCAGCAACATTACAGTGGTCAGGAGAGATTGCCCCAATAAAGCACACATGGCTGGAGGGGGTACGCGCACTCCTAAAAACACCATAAAGTCAGATGCCACATGAGTTAGGAACACATCAGCCAATCAGGACCTAGCACACATAGAGATCATGCGCTCCCCATGCCGTACATTGAACACGTTCACCACTGGCAACACACTGTGTCCATGCAAGGTCGAAACCCACCTGTGGTATCCATTTGACTGTTAATTTTTGACTCAAAGGCAGCAACCAACATTCCTCATCATATATGGTACGACTGAACCTTTTATTGTTTGTGGTACTTTTGTATCTAAGATGAGCACAAATCCAATGTAAATTGAGACAGTCCTCAGATCTTGTGCCTGTAACTGTTCTTCTGGCCCAACTGTTTAATTAAATAAACTGTTCCTGTTTTTCAAAACGCCTCTTGTCTTCTGTTTTTATCAAAAATTTGAACTTGAGCACCAAGATCCTGCTCGGTAAATTCAATGTAGACGGGGAAAAAATCGACAATATAAACACGTCGCTCAACTTATGCTTCAAACACAACGTAACCTACTCCTACATTGCATCACTCCTACACACACCTAATGTTCTGTTTTTGACTTTATTTTTGCAAAGATGCACTGTGTAGGGGGTTGAAAATCCTTTTCCACTAGACTAAGTCATAATACCATTAGAGATCTTCACAGCAGTGCCTATTAACCTCTCTAAACAAGTCAAAAAATGTAATCACTAGAGATTTCAAATACATCAATATAAAGATCACTAGAGATTTCAAATACATCAATATCAAGGATCTCAAATCAACAATACACTTTTTATTTGCATTTTCTTACTCCTAATTGAGTTCTTACTTAGTTGCATGAGTAATGCAAGCATCACTTATGAAAAAGCTTCTGTGATTCAAAAAGCAGTTCCTTGTGAGTAAGCATGCCTTTCTCCTGGAAATATAAGGGTAAATAACACATAAGCCTGGTGTACACAACCGCTCACACCACAGGAAATCCTCTGTGAATCAGGACTGAGTAATGTGGGAAATTCCCAAATTCAGAGGGGAGTGAGAAACAATTACACATAGAAAACCCTCTGTGAATCTGCCCCTCCTCTTTAGAAACTACTTCCTGGCACTCTACCTAGATATCAGATTCAGGTGCTCCTGTGTTTTTCTGATTTCTGAGGTCTGGTAATAAAAATGGTTTAGAGCCAGCTTCACAAAGATAACTACAATGTTCAGGATGTCTGGAGTCTGCCAACGTTCCTCGCTCTCTCTTTGTGGCTTGGATCAGCTCCACCTAGCACAGTAGAGCAGCATGAAGGTGTTCCAATACCATTTGTTCAGGGACTGTCTACTAACCGAGCAACAAGTTGTTCGGTAAGTCCACCATATCCTTGTAGTTTGCCAACTAACCGAATGTTCCAAAAACCAGTCTTTTCTGTGTAGAAGTGGAAGTATCCCCGACGTCAAGACACATATTAGTCACACTCGAGAAAGACATCCACCTTTCCTTTGCCAGACCTAGTTTTTATACTATCCTGATCAGGCTCTTTTAATTGGTGAATTGCTCGCTGCTGACGTCAGCTTAAAGCACCACAAGAACCAAACCACCAAGAATGCATTCATTACTTGACCCATGAAATTAATCATCATGCTTTCATTTAATCACACATTTGTGCACTCCTTCATAGCTAGCCATTGAGCGTTCAGTATAACAAGGGCATTGAAGAGCCCCATTACCTTTGCTCTTTCAAAGGGGTTCTTGTGCTCCAGTGACTCAGTGAGGTGAACTGTTCCAGATGAACCGTGTTCTCCAATTAAGACAATATGCACTTTGGCATCGGTGCCAGCCCCCATCACGTCACCAGTGTAGACTTTAACCAAGAACTCTGCTGCATCGGCCTTTGAACTCCGCCTCCTAGGTGTAGGGTACGTGATGCTATCGCTCAGTGGCACATCCCCTCCATTATGTCCACGAGACAACAGGAACTCCTTCTGTAGATCATCTTCGTGGCTATCACCTGAAAACTCCCTGCAAAGGTAAGTGATTAAAAAGACATATATATGACCAGTGTCATTGAGGACTTGCTGCATACAGCATGCATTTTATGACAGTGTCATAGCATCCTCCAATAATAATAATAAAGCAATCTCAACAACAGAGCGATAAGGAATACATGCCAACCATTCACCCGAATGCCATCAAGGAGCATTGGCAAGGCCCATTAAACCACAGCACCAAAAACTGCTTCCTTAACTCTAATGAAAAAGACCCCACTGCAGAGATCTGTGTTCTGGCAGTTACAAAGGCAAGAGGACACTTTAAACATCCCTGCTTCATCTGAAAAAACACACATTCCCTGACACCAGGGTGACTCTCAGCTCGGCCTGGGTTCAGGTAACAACACTAAGCACGCTAGGACTTGTAGCCCAGACAGCGTGAAGAGTGGACCACGAGTCTACGCCTTTTAAATACTCAGCTCTTTCCGATGATCAATGTGGTAAATTTAATTCTCTCATTGTTTGCGAACATCGCAGCCTCCGGTTACCACTATATTTAAAACGCTACTGGCTTTCTGGTTTGATTAATTCGCTTAAGACACTGCCAGCATCATTATTCTATATGTCTCGAAATCAAACGAGATGCTTGCATTGGACTTTGCACTATCAAAGGCAGTTAGATGCATACTTCCTAGCCCCTGTTGCTACAGGAAAGTCACTTTTAGGGATGTTCCTGTGGCAATAGGGGCTTTGCCTTATTTACAAGGCGGTATTAAGCCACTTAACGTGGCTGAACGCCGCTATACTTAGCGTGAAAGGGGTGGGCAATGGGTGTTCCACCGCAACACCCATTGATTTTGATGCTGTCCCATGTTTACAAGGGAGGCATAAATAGGAGGCAGCGCCAAAATTAAGACCAGGGAAAACCTGGTCTTAACATGGCAAAACGAGGAGAAATGCTTTATTTCTCCTCGTTTTTGCTGTTTCTACGTCTGCTGCATTGTGCAGCACACATAGAAACAGCAAAACGCCATGAATGATTGTTTATGTGCAGGAAGGTGTCCCTATGTTCTATGTGTGCTGCATTAATAGAAGTTACTAATAGCCATTCTGGATTGTTTATGTGCAGGAAGGAACACCTTCCTACACATAAACAATCATTCTCTCAATGCAAGCACCCTTGCAATAGTGCAAGGGTGCCTGCATTGGCGCTAGGCAGCTTAATTTAGCTCCAGCGCAGGGAGAAATGCAGGGGTGCACCGTATTTTAGTAAATACGGCGCACCCTTGCTTATCTTAAGTGACTGAGCCCGGCGTTAGCTATTTTGGAGCTAACACCACTTTATTGTAAACATGCCCCTTAGTTCCTCAGCTCCACGGACCTTCAGTTTAAGTAGTGTAGGACAGGGGGGTGAACCGCTGCTGCAGGGCAGGTCATAGCTACCATTGGTGCAGCAGGTGCAGGGGCACTGAGCTGTTGCTACGTCATAGCAGTGAATTAGCAGATTTACAATCTGGTGTTCATGATAGTGAGGGAAGGGGCCTCGCAGAACGCTTATAATAAACCTTTTGCCAAAGGCTGGATGAGTAAAACGTTTTGCATATTTTCATATATCCAATGATGTGCAGTTCTGCTCCAAGATATCAGCAGTGATAATGTCCGAAAACAGCTCGTAAATATAGGATGAAAGATAACGTACAAACATAAAAAAGAACCTACTCGTTCACATCAAAGATCCATGTATGTTGCGTTGTAGACTCCGTCACGTGCACCTTTTCCACGTATAGTTTGTAACCTGCCATCAAATAAAACAAAGCAAAGCAGAGTGTAAATGTTGGTTATCAAATACATTAAATGAGTGTCATAATGTAAGGTCCTCTACATTCACTACATAATAACAGTCAAGAGATGAAGGGCCAACAGGAGCTATAAGTAAGATCCAAATAAGCATCAAGTTGCTTCTGTTCTAAAGGCCACTAAAGCCCTCATTATGGGTAGTTCCTACTTTGGCCATCTGAATCAGAAATGAGTGAAAGGGAAACTGACTGAAGTTTCGGTCCCTCACTGCAGCAGGTAATCAGGTCTGAGTGTGAATAGGGGTCAGAAATCCCCCAGCAGGGGGAGCTGTGAGTGGCTGCAGCAGCGTGCAGGAGGCTGCTGGGGAGTGGGGAGGTTAATGTAGGGGCTGGGACCTCTTTTACCAGCTTTTAAAGGGCAGTCTTTTGGGGGCACACTGAATGTGCGCCACCTCTTTACGGCGAACAGTGGGTACACCTGCTGATGTACATCAATTAAGTCTAAGGACAAATGTATGTTTGCCCATCTCATAGTAGTTCTGAACCACATTGTTCTGCATACTAGCTTTTCCTCACTTACTTTTCAGTGACATAGACCTCCGTTTGTGGTCACTTCTTTTGTACTGTCGATGACCCTGAAGATTGCTAGGGGATCAAAACATCATCTACACACACGCCCACACAGGCATTTAAACAAACTCATTCAATATAGAGCATAAAGGACTGAATATTTTGGACTCTATCATTAAAGTTTTGGTCTGCAATTGCTTTTTATACAGTCTGTCATCATCCTCTCTTTGCTCACCTTTTTGGTTTTGATCACAAGGACAGTGTGTTCACATCTCACACTGAGCACGTACAGGTTCGTTCTTTGTTTAATTTATTGATTGTCTATGTCTCATTTTACTGTAAAATATAGGCTTTTTCATATATCTTTTCTTCAAATAGTTTTCTGCTAATGATATTAGGTGTTCTACATACCATGTTTATTGTGAACTGTATGCATGCAAGTATGTATATGGTATTTTTGTAGCCGTTTCTTAGCCAAAAGGGAGCAGAGCGCTGTACCTGGTCAAAGACAAGCAAAAGGTCAAAGAGTAAGAGACGAGGAAACTGGGCTGTGAATAGTTAATGCACTATGATGTGTTCTTTAAAGAGGTGAATCTGCTCTTTCCTATATTGGAACAACGTTGGGGCCATTCTGATATATACGGGGATGTTGTTCTAGATCCTGGGTGCATAGATAGAAAAGGACTACTGTCTTCTTTTGTCTTTTTTAAACTTCTTAGTCTGCAGTCTGATGGTTTCACTGCTGAGATGGTGAGCTTCTCTGCAAGATAAGTAGGGTTGCTTGTCATGATAGATGGTGCGGGCTGGTAAGGGGAGCCAATTGAGTTCCATCAGGATGGGGGCGGTGTAATCGTATTTTTTCAGGCCCTGGATGAGACATGCTGCAGCATGCAGGATACCACTAAGGGCTGCCAGTATGGACTCTGGGCAGCCATGGTGTAGGGTGTTACCACCATCGAAATGTGAGAGTAAGAGGGCTAGAACAGGAGTTATGAAGTCGTTTTGTGGAAGACATACTTTTTAAAAGAGAGAGCTTGTTTTTTTTGCCACTGTGTTCCTTGAGGGTGAGGTTGGTGCCAGGGTGAATCCAAGTGACTTGGCATTTGGTGAAAGTTGAGGTTCGAAGCCGTAAAGGTTAATGTTATTGAGTCAGGTTAAACTGCATATTGTTTGTTGCTCTGGGAAAATACCAGGAATTTGTCTTGGCTGGGTTGAGCTTTGGATCGGTGCTGCACACCCATATCTGGATGATGTGTAAGTAGTGTTTGAGTCGTTGGGTGTTTGAAGAAGACAAGACTTTCAAGTAAAGCTGTGTATCATCCACATGTTGATTACCTCACTACATAGTTCTAAGTATATTATAATATATATATATATAGATATATATATATATATATAGATATATATATATATATATATATATATATTCACTGAAAAAACCATAGGTTTCAGGCACGTTATAGTTAGAAATTAGCATTTAAAAAACCTTTTAAATTCACTGAAAAAACCATAGGTTTTAGGGCCAGTTATAGTTAGTTGGACATCGCACTCGTACAAAACCCGTGAAATTCCCCCGTTATATTTAGTTCAGCTAACTATAACTCGCGCCCCCGCAATGCACTGCTGATGACGTCACATATTACATCACTCATGACATGGTCAGTGACATCACTGATGACATCACTGATGACATCTCAAATGACATCACTGATGACATCACTGATGACATCATCCATGTGATAATCTGATGCACCTCCTCACACCCTAATATAACCTTTGATACACCCACTCTAAATTACAGACTGCCATTCGCAAAACCATAGACACTCCAACACCAATAACTACATACCCACTCACTGATTCTTAGGTCTACACACACATCCACTCACTCACCCGTACAGTCACTCATACTTACGGTCACTCAGTACAGGACTATCATGTGCACCCATACTCCTATATAGACACTCAAACACCGCCACTCATCCATAGAGGTACTCACACACCTACTCAGTCATGCAAATAATTAAACACACTGCCATTTACTCACCCATACAGTTATACACACACCAGCTCACTTACTCATTCAAATACTAGCACATTCTTACGCTCTTATACAATCACTGATACAAGCACACACTCATCCATACAGTCACTCTCACAATCACACACTCTCGCTTATAGCTATTTATATACTCCAACACACATATATACTGCCTTTCACATATGTAGTTACTCACACATGTACCACTGGGACGTACATTCACTCACTAACACACTCTTACACACACTTACCCACCCATACAGTCTATCACAGATGCACTCTTGAAACCATCCACCCAGTGAATCACCCACTCACACATCTATGCACAGAGTTGCACACACCCCACCCACACAAACACTCAGGCACCCATACAGATTCTCAGACAACCAATAAATAACTCGTATAGACACTCATGTAGCTATTCACAAACCCATGCAGCCACTTACACAGCAACAGACAGACGGATACAGACATTCACCCAGTTTAGTCACTAACCCATGCATTCAGTAAGATACGTTTAATCACTCACTTACAGAGTCAGTCACGCACCTACTAAATCATCCATTCAGACACTTATACACCCACTCATTCTTCAATACGCCTTTCCCTATATATATTAAACATTTTTAAACTTTACAGAAACACACACTCACTGGATGATGTCATCAGTGATGTCATTTGAGATGTCATCAGTGATGTCATCAGTGATGTCACTGACCATGTCATGAGTGATGTAATATGTGACGTCATCAGCAGCGCATTGCGGGGGCGCGAGTTATAGTTAGCTGAACTAACTATAACGAGGGAATTTCACGGGTTTTGTACGAGTGCAATGTCCAACTAACTATAACTGTCCCTAAAACCTATGGTTTTTTTGTGAATTTGAAAGGTTTTTAAATGCTAATTTCTAACTATAACGTGCCTGAAACCTATGGTTTTTTCAGTGAATTTCAAAGGTTTTTAAATGCTAATTTCTAACTATAACATGTCTGAAACCTATGGTTTTTCAGTGAATTTCAAAGGTTTTTAAATGCTAATTCCTAACTATAACATGTCTGAAACCTATGGTTTTTTTCAGTGAATTTCAAAGGTTTTGTAAATGCCAATTTTTAAATGTATTAATTGTTATTTTTATTTTTTTCATACTGATTTACTACATTTTTTAAACTATTTATTTTTAGATATTTTATTTTTTAAATTACATTGTAATTACATTATACATTACATTACAAAATATACTTTCTCAGAATGAATTAATTTACTTTAAATACTTTGCAAATAGGCAATAGACTTTTAAGTATAGTAGTTACAGTTGTTGCAATGGGCAACACAATTTCAAACACAATGCAACATTGAGCTCAATGTGAATTTCTAGCTAAATGCAATTAGTTACTTTATGGATTACTTTTCTAACCACAGGACTGAATCCTAGATTCAGTCCTGGGACATCTCCTGTAAACAGTTGAGTAAAAGCGTTTTGGTTACAGTAGTGATTTTTAAGGAATATTATTGTATTTTAAAAGTTGGCACTTAGAAACTTTTTCACATAGAATCACCAATGTTATCCTATGGGAGGAAATTCACTTAGCAGGTAAGTAGTGTTATCGTGACTTTTTCTCACTCAGTGGTGGATCCTGGATCCAGCACTGGTGCATCTCCTGTAAACAGTTGAAAGAATGCGTTTAAGTCATACCGGCGATTTTTAAGGAATATTTGTAGTTTGTGAAAATCGACACTTTGAAACTTTTCTGCTGAAAACCAGACAATGGATTCCTATGGAAGGAAATACAAGTTACTGGTAAGTACGGTTAAAATTACTTTTCAGGGTCAGTGCTGGGCTAAAGATGCAGCACTGGGTTCTCTCCTGATAACAGGTGAGTAAATCGGAATTCGTATTTCGGCTGATTTTAGAGGAATATTTGTATGTTTCAAAAATCGACACTTAGAAACTTTTTCAGCAAAAAGCAGGCAATGATATCCTATGGAAGGAAATTCAAGTTACTGGTAAGTACGGTTAAAATTACTTTTCAGGATCAGTACTGGGCTGAAAGATGCAGCACTGAGGTCTCTCCTGATAACAGGTGAGTAAATCGGAATTCGTATTTCGGCTGATTTTAGAGGAATATTTGTATGTTTCAAAAATCGACACTTAGAAACTTTTTCAGCAAAAAGCAGGCAATGATATCCTATGGAAGGAAATTCAAGTTACTGGTAAGTACGGTTAAAATTACTTTTCAGGATCAGTACTGGACTGAAAAATGCAGCACTGAGGTCTCTCCTGATAACAGGTGAGTAAATCGGAATTCGTATTTCGGCTGATTTTAGAGGAATATTTGTATGTTTCAAAAATCGACACTTAGAAACTTTTTCAGCAAAAAGCAGGCAATGATATCCTATGGAAGGAAATTCAAGTTACTGGTAAGTACGGTTAAAATTACTTTTCAGGATCAGTACTGGGCTGAAAGATGCAGCACTGAGGTCTCTCCTGATAACAGGTGAGTAATTCGGAATTCGTATTTCGGCTGATTTTAGAGGAATATTTGCATATTGGTGAAGGGAGGGGGCGGGGCCTGAGGTGACATCTGTGCAAATGCGCCCCGTGGCGCGTTTTAAGTTGGGGGATTAAGTTCCCTTGAATCATGAGGGTCCCTGGGCCTCCCGGGCCACTACTTGCCCCGGGGACCCCATCCCCCGGGGCCTGGCCTCTGGTTGGGGACTGTGGGGGGGTCCCCAAACCCCCCACAGTCCCGCCGGCTCCCCGTGTCCTACGGGAGCCGGCATTGCTTTTACACATGGGGAGCAGCTAACATGCTGCTCCCCGTGTGGAAAAGCAATTGTCTTTGGATATTGGAAGCGAGGCTCCCGTCCTGTCATTGCAAACAGCAGTGTCCCGGGGGTAGGCACCCCGGGACACTGCAGGAGCCGGCCCTGGGGGTGGCGGTCCCCAGGGCCACCACAGGCTCCAGGAGGGGGCCGCGCGGCCCCCTCCCATCCAAATGCACAGCCCCGGGGAGGTGGTGGTCCCCGGGGCTCGGGGTCCTTAACGGACCCCCATTTTCAATTCTGTTAGTGCCCCAGGGAGGTGGTGGTCCCGGGGCGTGTGGGGGGCTGGTGCCCCCCACACATGTTAATTTAAAAATAAAGAAGCCCCGGGGAGGTGGTGGTCCCCGGAACTGCGGGAGGGCTCAGAGCCCTCCCGCTAATTTTCAAATAAAGCCCCGGGGGTGGCGGTCCCCGGGGCTTGGGGGCCTTAGAGGCCCCCATACATAAAATAAACCCCCCCCCAGCATGCCCCCGGGACTTAACCCACCCGGGGGCAAATTAACATTTTTTTTTTTATCGGCAGGATCCGCGCACCCTGAGCGCATCCTGCCGATTAAAAAAAAAATACTTTTTTTGCCCAGGGGTCCTTGTGGGACCCCTGAGCAGACCTAGGGGTCAGGGTGTTTCTACCCTGCCCCCTTTGTGTGTTTTGCGCACTTTTTTTACTGCTTTCTTGTTCCTCGGTTCTACCGAGGAACAAGATGGCTGCCAACACTTCCTGGTTTGGAGTGTTGACAGCCAATTAGCAGACAGCTCGTGATCGGGAGGGTGCGCGGATCCTCCATGCCCATAGATATATATGTACTTTTACTTTTGATTTTCTCAGCAACTACTGAACGGATTTACACCATTTAACAAAAGGGTTCTTTCTGAACCAAGAACTACCTCTTTGCCAAATTTGGTGTAATTCCGTTCAGCAGTTCAGGCTGTAGCCGTGTCTAAAGTTTCCTATGGAAAAATGAATGGGAAAACGTGTTTTGGGACCCCCTTTTTCTCGGCCACCGCTTAACGAATCACCCGAGACTTTCAGGGTAGGAGCGGACCGGAGCGCCCCACAAAGTTTGAAAATTTCGCGAAGATACGTCAACCGGCAAGAGAGTTATTTCAAATAGAATGTCGCGGATTTCCTATGGAAAATAGGTCCTAACTATAACTATCTACTGGCGACCGCCAGTAGATAATATATATATATATATATATTGTAAACGATCTCCATACTCCCACTCTCGGAGAAAGGATGCACCCCAAACAGGCTTCCATCAATTTATTAGTGCAAGTGCACGGAACACTGCGTGCCTCCCCAACGCATTTCGGTGGAATCACCTTGATCACGGGTACTGTCGGCAAAAATTAAAACCAGCAGGTGAGTATTGATGACACATAATTATCCTCCAATGAGTTCATAGTATTTATAGCATGTGATTATTCTCAAATGAGTTCATCATACGCAAGGCATTCTGGTGTAGATAGTTCTCCATAGATCGCAATGTTCCCATAATCAGATTCGCCTGTATGCCCACACATCCAGCCTTCCCAAAAGCTGAAAAGGGCCCCCATGAGTGCGTAAATCTGCTCGAGCGACCGCCGCCCACAATCATCACAGGCAGTTAGGCAGCTCGTCTCATGGAGTGGTGCAGTTCCTGTATCGGTTTTGGGCAAGCCGCCAATATTGTAAACGATCTCCATACTCCCACTCTCGGAGAAAGGATGCACTCCAAACAAGCTTCCATCAATTTATTAGTGCAAGTGCACGGCTCACTGCGTGCCTCCCCAACGCGTTTCAGTGGAATCACCTTGATCACGGGTACTGTCGGCAAAAATTAAAACCAGCAGGTGAGTATTGATGACACATAATTATCCTCCAATGAGTTCATAGTATTTATAGCATGTGATTATTCTCAAATGAGTTCATCATACGCAAGGCATTCTGGTATAGATAGTTCTCTATAGATCGCAATGTTCCCATAATCAGATTCGCCTGTATGCCCACACATCCAGCCTTCCCAAAAGCTGAAAAGGGCCCCCATGAGTGCGTAAATCTGCTCGAACGACCGCCGCCCACAATCATCACAGGCGGTTAGGCAGCTCGTCTCATGGAGTGGTGCAGTTCCTGTATCGGCTTTGGGCAAGCCGCCAATATTGTAAACGATCTCCATACTCCCACTCTCGGAGAAAGGATGCACTCCAAACAGGTTTCCATCAATTTATTAGTGCAAGTGCACGGCACACTGCGTGCCTCCCCAACGCGTTTCGGTGGAATCACCTTGATCACGGGTACTGTCGGCAAAAATTAAAACCAGCAGGTGAGTATGACACATAATTATCCTCCAATGAGTTCATAGTATTTATAGCATGTGATTATTCTCAAATGAGTTCATCATACGCAAGGCATTCTGGTATAGATAGTTCTCCATAGATCGCAATGTTCCCATAATCAGATTCGCCTGTATGCCCACACATCCAGCCTTCCCAAAAGCTGAAAAGGGCCCCCATGAGTGCGTAAATCTGCTCGAGCGACCGCCGCCCACAATCATCACAGGCGGTTAGGCAGCTCGTCCTTTCTCCGAGAGTGGGAGTATGGAGATCGTTTAATATATATATATATATATATATATATATATATATATTCACTGAAAAAACCATAGGTTTTAGGGACAGTTATAGTTACTTGGACATTGCACTCGTACAAAACCCGTGAAATTCCCCCGTTATAGTTAGTTCAGCTAACTATAACTCGCGCCCCCGCAATGCACTGCTGATGACGTCACATATTACATCACTCATGACATGGTCAGTGACATCACTGATGACATCACTGATGACATCTCAAATGACATCACTGATGACATCATCCAGTGACTGTGTGTTTCTGTAAAGTTTAAATATTTTTAAAATATATAGGAAAAGACGTATTGAAGAATGAGTGGGTGTCTAAGTGTCTGTATGGATGATTTAGTAGGTGCGTGACTGACTCTATAAGTGAGTGATTTAACGTATCTTACTGAATGCATGGGTTAGTGACTAAACTGGGTGTATGTCTGTATCCGTCTGTCTGTTGCTGTGTAAGTGGCTGCATGTGTTTGTGAATAGCTAAATGATTTTCTATATGAGTTATTGAATGCTTGTCTGAGTATCTGTATGGGTGCCTGAGTGTTTGTGTGGGAGGGGTGTGTGCAACTCTGTGCATAGATGTGTGAGTGGGTGATTCACTGGGTGGATGGTTTCAAGAGTGCATCTGTGATAGACTGTATGGGTGGGTAAGTGTGTGTAAGAGTGTGTTAGTGAGTGAATGTATGTCCCAGTGGTACATGTGTGAGTAACTACATATGTGAAAGGCAGTATATATGTGTGTTGGAGTATATAAATAGCTATAAGCAAGAGTGAGTGATTGTGATAGTGGCTGTATGGATGATTGTGTGCTTGTATCAGTGATTGTATAAGAGCGTAACAATGTGCTACTATTTGTATGAGTAAGTGAGCTGGTGTGTGTATAACTGTATAGGTGAGTAAATGGCAGTGTGTTTAATTATTTGCATGACTGACTAGGTGTGTGAGTATCTCTATGGATGAGTGGCGTTGTTTGAGTGTCTATATAGGAGTAAGAGTGCATATGATAGTCCTGTACTGAGTGACCGTAAGTATGAGTGACTGTATGGGTGAGTGAGTGGATGTGTGTGTGTAGACCTAAGAATCAGTGAGTGGGTATGTAGTTATTGGTGTTGGAGTGTCTATGGTTTTGCGAATGGCAGTCTGTAATTTAGAGTGGGTGTATCAAAGATTATATTAGGGTGTGAGGAGGTGCATCAGATTATCACGTGGATGATGTCATCAGTGATGTCATTTGAGATGTCATCAGTGATGTCATCAGTTATGTCACTGACCATGTCATGAGTGATGTAATATGTGACGTCATCAGCAGTGCATTGCGGGGGCGCGAGTTATAGTTAGCTGAACTAACTATAACGGGGGAATTTCACGGGTTTTGTACGAGTGCAATGTCCAAGTAACTATAACTGTCCCTAAAACCTATGGTTTTTCAGTGAATTTCAAAGGTTTTTAAATGCTAATTTGTAACTATAACGTGTCTGAAACCTATGGTTTTTTCAGTGAATTTCAAAGGTTTTTAAATGCTAATTTGTAACTATAACGTGTCTGAAACCTATGGTTTTTTCAGTGAATTTCAAAGGTTTTTTAAATGCTAATTTCTAACTATAACGTGCCTGAAACCTACGGTTTTTTCAGTGAATTTCAAAGGTTTTGTAAATGACAATTTTTAAATGTATTAATTGTTATATTAATTTTTTTCATACTGATTTACTACATTTTTAGAAACAATTTTTTTTACATATTTTATTTGTCAAATTACATTGTAATTACATTATACATTACATTACAAAAAATACTTTCTCAGAATGAATTACTTTAGTTTAAATACTTTGCAGATAGGCAATAGACTTTTAAGTACAGTAGTTACAGTTGTTGCAATGGGCAACACATTTTCAAACACAATGCAACATTCAGCTCAATGTGAATTTCTAGTTAAATGCAATTAGTTACTTTATGGATTACTTTTGTAACCACAGGACTGGATCCTAGATTCAGTCCTGGTACATCTCCTGTAAACAGTTGAGTAAAAGCGTTTTGGTTACAGTCGTGATTTTTAAGGAATATTATTGTATTTTAAAAGTTGACACTTTGAAACTTTTTCTCATAGAATCACCAATGTTATCCTATGGAAGGAAATTCACTTAGCAGGTAAAAACTGTTATCGTTACTTTTTCTTACTCAGTGTTGGATCCTGGATCCAGCACTGGTGCATCTCCTGTAAACAGTTGAAAGAATGCGTTTAAGTCATACAGGCGATTTTTAAGGAATATTTGTAGTTTGTGAAAATCAACACTTTGAAACTTTTTGCTGAAAACCAGTCAATGTTAGCCTATGAAGGAAATTCAAGTTACCGGTAAGTACGGTTAAAATTACTTTTGAGGATCAGTACTGGGCTGAAACATGCAGCACTGAGGTCTCTCCTGATAACAGGTGAGTAAATCGGAATTCGTATTTCGGCTGATTTTAGAGGAATATTTTAAAGTTCCAAAACTCCACACTTAGAAGAATTTCCAAGTGAAACCAGTCAATGTTAGCCTATGGAAGGAAATTCAAGTTACTGGTAAGTACGGTTAAAATTACTTTTCAGGACCAGTACTGGGCTGAAAGATGCAGCACTGAGGTCTCTCCTGATAACAGGTGAGTAAATCAGAATTCGGATTTCGGCTGATTTTAGAGGAATATTTGTATGTTTCAAAAATCAACACTTAGAAGAATTTCCAAGTGAAACCAGTCAATGTTAGCCTATGAAGGAAATTCAAGTTACCGGTAAGTACGGTTAAAATTACTTTTCAGGATCAGTACTGGGCTGAAAGATGCAGCACTGAGGTCTCTCCTGATAACAGGTGAGTAAATCGGAATTCGTATTTCGGCTGATTTTAGAGGAATATTTTAAAGTTCCAAAACTCCACACTTAGAAGAATTTCCAAGTGAAACCAGTCAATGTTAGCCTATGAAGGAAATTCAAGTTACCGGTAAGTACGGTTAAAATTACTTTTCAGGATCAGTACTGGGCTGAAAGATGCAGCACTGAGGTCTCTCCTGATAACAGGTGAGTAAATCGGAATTCGTATTTCGGCTGATTTTAGAGGAATATTTTAAAGTTCCAAAACTCCACACTTAGAAGAATTTCCAAGTGAAACCAGTCAATGTTAGCCTATGAAGGAAATTCAACTTACCGGTAAGTACAGTTAAAATTACTTTTCAGGATCAGTACTGGGCTGAAAGATGCAGCACTGAGGTCTCTCCTGATAACAGGTGAGTAAATCGGAATTCGTATTTCGGCTGATTTTAGAGGAATATTTTAAAGTTCCAAAACTCCACACTTAGAAGAATTTCCAAGTGAAAACAGTCAATGTTAGCCTATGAAGGAAATTCAAATTACCGGTAAGTACGGTTAAAATTACTTTTGAGGATCAGTACTGGGCTGAAAGATGCAGCACTGAGGTCTCTCCTGATAACAGGTGAGTAAATCGGAATTCCTATTTCGGCTGATTTTAGAGGAATATTTGCACAATGGTGAAGGGAGGGGCGGGGCCTGAGGTGACATCTTTGCAAACGCGCCCCGTGGCGCGTTTTAAGTTGGGGGATTAAGTTCCCTTGAATCCTGAGGGTCCCTAGGGGCCAACTAGACCACCAGGAACCTCCAATATGCGCCAGAGGCTGCGTTGCAGAGACGTGTAGAGAGGCCACACCCCTTTTACACCTCTCTGCAACGCAGCTCTGTGGCGCTTTCTGGATGTACCTGTTGGGCTAGTTGGCCCCCAGGGACCCTCAGGATTGAAGGGGATTTAATTCCCCATCTTAAAACGCGCCACGGGGCCTGTTTGCACACATGTCACCTCAAGCCCCGCCCCCTCCTTCACCACTGTGCAAGCGCGCCCCGTGGCGCGTTTTAAGTTGGGGGATTAAGTCCCCTTGAATCCTGAGGGTCCCCGGAGTCCAACTAGCCCACCATATACCTCCAAAAAGCGCCATAGAGCTGCGTTGCAGAGAGGTGTAAAAGGGGCGTGGCCTCTGTACACCTCTCTGCAAGGCAGCCCCCTGGCGCATACTGGAGGTTCCTGGTGGGCTAGTTGGCCCCAGGGACCCCCAGTATTCAAGGGGAGTCGTTCCCCCTCTGCAAACGCGCCAGGGCGCGTTTGCAAGTAGTGAAGGAAGGGGCGGGGCCTGCGGGCCCGATCGTTTTTTTTTTTTTTTGGGGGAGGGGGCGCGTGGCCCCCTCCCGAGCCACTACTTGCCCCGGGGACCCCATCCCCCGGGGCCTGGCCTCTCGTTGGGGACTGTGGGGGGTCCCCAAACCCCCACAGTCCCGCCGGCTCCCCGTGTCCTACGGGAGCCGGCATTGCTATTCCACATGGGAGCAGCTAACATGCTGCTCCCCATGTGGAAAAGCAATCGGCTTTGGATATTGGAAGAGAGAGCAGGTTTCCTGCTCTCTCTTCCAATATCCAAAGCAAGTTTGCAATGACAGGACGGGAGCCGCGAGGCTCCGTCCTGTCATTGCAAACAGCAGTGTCCCGGGGGTAGGCACCCCGGGACACTGCAGGAGCCGGCCCTGGGGGTGGTGGTCCCCAGGGCCATCAAGGGCTCCAGGAGGGGGCCGCGCGGCCCCCCTCCCATTCAGTGCACAGCCCCGGGAGGTGGTGGTCCCCGGGGCTCTGGGGGTCCAAAACGGACCCCCATTGTAATTTTCTTAGTGCCCCGGGGAGGTGGTGGTCCCCGGGCGTGTGGGGGCTGGAGCCCCCACACAGGTTTTAATAAAAAAAGAAGCCCCGGGGAGGTGGTGGTCCCCGGGGCTGCGGGAGGCTCAGAGCCCTCCCGCACCATTGTACATAAAGCCCCGGGGGTGGTGGTCCCCGGGGCTTGGGGAGCCCTTAGAGGCCCCCACACATAAAATTAACCCCCCCCAGCATGCCCCCGGGACTTGGGCCACCCGGGGGCCAATTAGCTATCGAGCGCGGGAAACCGCGCTTCGATTTCTTCGGCAGGGTTCGCGCTCCCTGAGCGCATCCTGCCGATTTTTAAAAAAAATAATAATTTTTTGCCCAGGGGGTCCTTGTGGGACCCCTGAGCAAACCTAGGGGGTCAGGGTGTTTCTACCCTCCCCCTTTGTGCGCTTTGCGCACTTGTTTCTGTCCCTCGGTTCTACCGAGGGACAAAATAACTGCCAACATTTCCTGAATCGGAATGTTGACAGCCAGCTGACAGCCAATTAACATGCAGCTCGTGATCGGGAGGGTGCGCGAATCCTCCGTGCCCATAGATATATATGTACTTTTACTTTTTGATTTTCTCAGCAACTACTGAACGGATTTACACCATTTAACAAAAGGGTTCTTTCTGAACCAAGAACTACCTCTTTGCCAAATTTGGTGTAATTCCGTTCAGCAGTACGAGCTGTAGCCGTGTCTAAAGTTTCCTATGGGAAAATGCATGGGGAAAATGCGTTTTGGGACCCCCTTTTTTCTCGGCCCCCGCTTGACGTATCACCCCGAGACTTTCAGGGTAGGAGCGGACCGGAGCGCCCCACGAAGTTTGAAAATTTCGCGAAGATACGTCAACCGGCAAGAGAGTTATTTCAAATAGAATGTCGCGGATTTCCTATGGATAATAGGTTGTAACTATAACTATCTACTGGCGACCGCCAGTAGATAATATATATATATATATATATATATATGTATATATATATATATATATATATATCTCTGCTCCTTTGCACCGTTGTAGCGGATCACTCTTAGGACGGGTGCTTTACACGTGGTGGTGCCCCAGCATCATATCATTGCTCAAAACTCCTCTCCGGTTACGAAAAGAGAACAGCACTCACGG
Source organism: Calotriton arnoldi (assembly GCA_963921515.1). Classification (NCBI taxonomy): domain Eukaryota; kingdom Metazoa; phylum Chordata; class Amphibia; order Caudata; family Salamandridae; genus Calotriton; species Calotriton arnoldi. The sequence continues at coordinate 2,455,093 of CAWUFW010001726.1, forward strand.
GGGCGGTTTACCAAGTTTAAATTGCAGCGCAACAAACGCGTTTTGGAAGACTCCTTCTTCAGTGTTTACACACCACACTGAGAAGCGCCATATTTAAATGTTATTCATTTTGGGGCATTAACATAGAGAACGGACCATTATTCTATCGCCGTATTTGGGCGCCATCTTGAAGATATTGTTGGAAGAGGTGTGGCGCAGCGGCCAGGGTGCCTGACTCTGGACCACGGGGTTCATGGTTCGATCCCAGGTGCCGGCGGCAGGTTAGCCCAGAACCATGTGACTCTGGGCAATAGCTCGCTTAATCTTCCCGAGGGCCCCCAGCGCCAGGACACCTCTCCGGAGGTAGCTGTGCGCTTTACAAATGCTGGTATTTCATTTCATTTCATTTCATATTCGTTCTTATGCATTGATACTTTACACAGTTAGATAAAATTATCTATATTTCCTAACATTGCATGTCAGCACTATATTGCTATAACAGTCATATCGTCGTGTATCGGCACTTCAAGCTGTTATGTTTATGCAATTAAAGCATTGATTGTTTTTTACTCGTCGTCAGGCATATTGCTCAGACAAAGAGCGCAACAGGAAATAAACTGTGATTAAAGCATAACAAGATATTAACAATTAATAAAACCAGTCTCGCCGTGTATCGGCTTTCAATGCACAAATGAAACAGCTCCGTCCCACAATTAACCTTCATCCATGCCCACTACCAGCGGTGTATCGGCTTTTCCTGAATACACATCTTTGCAAAATTTTCATAAAAGAAGAAATCAGTATCACATACAGATTAGTTTTAGCAGAGAGCAAAAAATCGACAACCCACAAAATCTTCAAGTACCCAAATGTACCGCCAGTTCTTCCCCACTGTTTATATATATATAACACACAAACTCCTTCCTTACAGCAGCAATAAACCAGCACTCTGGGGGCTTCTCACTCATTTAAAAAAATTTCTTATGGTGATGGCATCTACGCGTTTCAACTGCTACACGCAGCCTTGTTCACGATGCAGCGCGCCATTTTAAAAATCATTATATACATTTTGTGATACATTGACAACGACAAAGGACAAACCCCATTGCACATCAAGCCAGTAAATCATGTTATTTTGGACGCCATTTTGGAACATGTTAAATCGCATTGCATGTTATCACTTTTATATGCCAGTGCATAATACCTTCTTTCAATTCTATTTGAATAACAGAATTCCTGATTACTCAATGAATTAAAAACAGAAGATACGATAAAAAAATGGAAAATTCCTTTTTCTTACATAAAATGCATCAATGCTTAATGCTCCTTAGCTGCCCATTCCACTTAGAATTTCTAAGTACACAATTGTCGTCCTCCTTGCTAAAGTGCTAGTGCATGACTTTTTCAGTATATTAGAATACATATACTATTTTTCTTTTTAATTTTTATTTAAAGTGTTAGTGCTAACTTCATTCCTCTTTTTTTATTTTATACGTATATTAAAACTCATATACTATTTTCTTCTGTTTTTTATTTAAAGTGCTAGTGCTTATGCTAGTGCCTATTCCAATTCTACTATAAAGTGCTTAGTGTTAAAGTGCTTGTGTCATTTGTCTTCCTCCTAAAATTTCAATAACATTCAATAAAAAATGGTTCTTCTTGAATGTGCAAACTCTAAGGCAGTTATCAATACAGGCATGTAAACAAATCTTCATCAATATTTAATCCATTAGGCTCTTTACTATCGAACTCAAGGATAAAGTACGTCTCCAATTTTCGCAATTCTTTTTGTCTATTTCCTCCCCTCTTTTTTCTGGGTATCTTCGCTATACAAGTGTACCGCATCAGGGTTGGATTGCTTTGATGGTTTTTCTCAAAATGCCTAGCTACGGGATAACGCCTATCTTTGTTGATTATCGCTCTTCTGTGTTGCAGGATTCTTTTATGCGCCAGTAAGGTGGTACTACCTATGTAAACTTTTTCACACGGACATTTCAACATGTAAATTACAAAACTTGACTTACAGGTTAAATATCCCTTTATTCTTATTGTTTTGTTAAAAGCTGTTTTCAGACTTGTGAGGTTTTCCCCATGTTGGCAGGCTTTACATTTAAAACTTTTCCTAAAGCCCTCTCTGTGTTGCAACCAAGATTGATTGCCTGTGTTTTATTGGTACTCACTTTTAACAATGTGGTCCTTCAAGGATTTTGATTTCTTATATGTTATTTCTGGATATTTTTTAACAATAGGGCCTAATATAGGGTCTCCTTTGATAAGGTGCCAGTGCTTTTTAAGATGGATCTTACTTCCTTATGTTTAGTATTATAGGTTGTTATAAATCTATGTGTTTTCATTCCTTCTCTGAATTTTTCTTTTTCTCTGTTTTAGATGGTTCAAACAGTACTTTCTCTCTGCTTAATTTCTTTGCTTTTTCTGAAGCTTTTTGTATGGTCTTAGGGGGATATCCTCTTTGAATGAAACGACTGATAATTTCTTTCTCCACTGTCTCATAATCTTTTAGGGTACTGCAGGTTCTCCTTGCCCTAGAAAACTCACCGAATGGGATACTTCGAATGAGTGGCGTTGGGTGGGAGCTCCCCGCATGTAAGATTGTATTCCCTGCTGTGGGTTTTTGGAAGATCGTAGTTTCCAGCTTATCCCCTCTGACTATTATTCTAACATCCAGGAAGTCTATTGAGATTTTGTTATGGTGCCCCACAAACTTCAAGTTATGATCATTTTGGTTGAGGTCATTGATAATCAGATCTATATTGGCTTCCGTGCCCTGCCACAACACAAAAACATCATCAATAAACCTCAACCAAATTAAAACATTCTCTGTCCAATGTTCCAGCCTGGGGCCACCGAGCACCCGCTCCTCCCACCAGCCAAGATGTAAATTAGCATAACTGGGGGCGAAGCAGGTGCCCATAGCTGTCCCTTGTTCTTGCTGAAACATCTCGTTACCAAACATAAAAATGTTTTTAGTAAGGCACCACTCCATCATTTCTAGCAGCATTTTGTTATGATTTAAAAATCTCATATGTTTAGTTCTTAAAAAATGTTCTGTGGCCCTTAATCCATCAACATGTCGTATACTGGTATACAGTGTGGCGATATCAAGAGTTAGTAACACCATATTTTGAACCCATCGCACATCATATATATGTTTCAAAAGTCCGATGAGTCTCTTATATGGGATGGAAGTGTCTTCACAATTGGATTAAAAAAATAATCAATATACTTAGAAACATTTTCAAACAGGCTACTGCACGATGAAATTATAGGCCTTCCTGGCGGGTTGTTAATGTTCTTATGAACTTTTGGGATCATGTAGAATACTGGAATGATTGGATTCTCTTGCTTCACAAACATGAACTTATCCCAGGTCAAAAGTTCTTGTTCCTTCCAGCTATTCAGCCTTTCAAAAAATTGATCTTTTACTCTTTCGTAGTCTGCTCTCTCAATTCTTTTATAACATTCTCAGTTATTAAGTTGATTTAATGCTTCGTTTTTATACAGATCTCGTCCCCAAAGCACAACATTCCCTCCTTTGTCTGAGGGTTTTACTAGAACTCCTTGTTCTTTTTGGATTTTGCTTATAACTCTATGGATTTGTACTTCTTTTGGGTCTGATCTCAACTTTTGGGTACCCATGTTGTAATATAGTCGTCGTAAATCCATTATCACATTTTCAGAGAAGATGTACAGATTGTCTCTCATCATCTGCGGTATAAAACGTGACCTGGGACGAAAAGGAGTATGATCTTCACTCTCCAACCTCAGATTCATAGAATCAATTCCTACATTTTCTACTGAGAGCACATTTGTTGTATAGTTTTCATTGTTGTTCCCGTTCTGTAGTGATCACATGTCTTCAAGGATAGGTATGTCCATTACAGTTAGATTAGTTTGTTCCACTTGGGGAGTATTTTCTGAGGGGAATTCTATGGATTCATGGAGGTCTCTATTCTTATGTAACTTCGATAGTTTTAATTTTCGAACAAATTTTTACAGGTCCATTCTGCAGTTTGCATAGTTAAATTAATTCTTGTGGCAGTATGAAAGACCTAATTCCAGTACTGATTTGTCTTCTTCTGTCAATTCGATGGCACTTAACTTAATCACTGTATTATTTGATGTTACTATTTTGATTTTTGTCTCGTGTTGGAGCGCATTGATCTCTCTGTTAATCCTCCTTGCGCTCCTCCGATATCCTTCCCCTCCTCTCTTTTGCTTCCTCTTCCTCTTCCTCTTGTTTTCCCCCGGCCCCTTGTTGTTTGATGGTCCGTCTTCTGATCTAACTGTAAAAAACGAAGCTCATCCATTACTGTGAGCCTCATACTTGTAACATTTTTCCTTGTGGGATCTTCCTGCTCCACCTCAGAGCCAGTATCCGAGCTGGCTTCACTCTGTGAGTTCTCTTGACTTATTATATTACCACTCTGGACTTTCTGCCTCCTCACTGGGTCAAATCGTTTTGCAAATGTATATATACGCCCATTTTCGTAGTCCAGTCGGTCACGTAAAAACTTTGTTGCTTTTCTATCTTTAATCCTCTTTTCGTATTTCTCCAGTCTGTTTTTTAGATCACCTTTAAATTTCAATACTCTTGTTTGATCCACATCCTTATCCAGTATATCATTCAATTTCTTGATTTTTCCCATGATGTCATCTCTTTCTATTTCAGCATACTTGATCAATATCCTAATCATATTGGTTGAGCTTCCTGCACTATTTTCAGCCCATTCACTGAAAAGTTCTGGATTAGGATCTTCATATGTTGGCGTGATCATGATGCGTAATCCCCTTGGGACTCGACCTACTTGTATATATTTTTTAAGGGATGCTACTTCCCACCAGCGCGAGATTTCTCTTTTCTTCAATTTTTCTAAGTCCTGCAATTTTCTCCCATTATCATTGCTTGTTGTACTCCTTGAAAATCCTCTATATTCAAGGAGGCAGCTGTTTCCACGAAGAGCTTCTGAGCCTCCTGCTCTCGATCTGCACACTCATCATCACTCATTTTCACTGCTATCACCGGTGAATTCCCCTCGCTGGTTAGCCTCTCTTTTCCTCTCCTATAAGCCTTTGGAGAGCTTGTTGCTTCTCAGCCCAGCTCCCGCCTCCCCGCTGCTTGCCCTGCTTACGGGAGTCTCCTTTGAGTGCTCCATCATCGACAGGAATCCTCTGATCCCCGCCCCGGGAATCCTCTCATTCAACTCCGCACTTTCTCAACGGACAGCGTCGTTGGGTCGGCGGGGGGCACGCCTGTCTTTTTTCCTCTTGTTTTATCCAATGGCAGTATACTGGCGCGCTTCCCAAATGCCGGTGGTGCTGGTTACGAGACGTCCGCCACGTCTCTATGTATAAAACACACAAACTCCTTCCTTACAGCAGCAATAAACCAGCACTCCGGGGGCTTCTCACTCGTTTTTTAAAATTTCTTATGGTGATGGCATCTACGCGTTTCAACTGCTACACTCAGCCTTGTTCACGATACTGCGCGCCATTTTTAAAATCATTATATACATTTTGTGATACATTGACAAAGACAAAGGACACACCCCATTGCACATCAAGGCAGTACATCATGTTATTTTGGGCGCCATTTTGGAACATGTTAAATCGCATTGCATGTTATCACTTTTATATGCCAGTGCATAATACCTTCTTTCAATTCTATTTGAATAACAGAATTCCTGATTACTCAATGAATTAAAAACAGAAGATACAATAAAAAATGGAAAATTCCTTTTTCTTACATAAAGTGCATCAATGCTTAACGCTCCTTAGCTGCCCATTCCACTTAGAATTTCTAAGTACACAATTGTCGTCCTCCTTGTTAATGTGCTAGTGCATGACTTTTTCAGTATATTAGAATACATATACTATTTTTCTTTTTAATTTTTATATAAAGTGTTAGTGCTAACTTCATTCCTCTTTTTTAAATTTTTTACGTATATTAAAACTCATATACTATTTTCTTCTGTTTTTTATACACACACAAACACACACACACACACACATACAATTGCATACTCTAACCATGCTCTACAGGCTCCGCCTGGTGCTAATACCCAAGCACATAGGGGCACGCCTGTTGGGATTGCACCAGCAAATATTCAGCACCGGCACAATCTGTCACATAAAGGTCTGCACAAGCACCTGTGGCCCCTTCCGTAATACCAAAATGACCCAGAAGGCACAAAAAGTGGGTATGCACACCAACTGTGCCCATGGGGCACTTCCTATAATATCAACCTAAATGTGTTTCAGCCATATATTTCAGCAGCTAAAAGCTGGTGCAATTCCAAGGTGGGAAACAAGACAAAAATCAGGAATTATACAGAAACCAATGCATAAACATCAATTCCTAAGGTAATTCCATACTTTTAAATGCTGCTCCACGTATACAATGGTATACCTGCACCTTGGAATTACTCCCTGCTATCCCTGCAATTTTTAGCAAGAGAGTCGTAAATTTTCACCAAAAGCACATTTAGGGCATGATGTACCTAGGTTTAGCTTTGTGATTAACACACAGCAAATTTTAGCTATTTGTTAATCGCAAACACCCATGTACTAATATGTCTTTGATACATTTTGCGATTCTTAGTGGGTCGCAAATAGACCTATCTCATTAATATAGATAAGGTAGGTCTCGGTTTGCAACCCATTGGGAATTGCTAAAATCACAGGGATGGCGGCCTGATGGGGTCAGCAGACCACCACATCTGTAATCGCTTTTAAATAAAGCAATGACTTTTTGTTTAAATGCAGCCCTTTTTCCTAAAGGAAAACAGGATACGTTTCAAAAGAAAAATGAGAAGTTTTCTTTTCATTTTTTTAGTGTAGGCAGTGGTCCGTGGGACCATTGCCTGCTCTTAAAAACGTTTTTACAAACATTCACAAAGGGGAAGGGGTCTCTTAGAGACCCCTTCCTGTTTGTGAATGTGTTACCACCTACTTGAAGTAGGTGGTAAAATGCAAATGTTTTGCAACCGCATTTCGTTTGCAAAGCATTCACACATACCATTGTGATTCGGTAATAAGAAGGGACGCCCTTAACATGCCCCTTCCTTATACCAAATCGCAAACCCATTTTGCGATTTGGTAATAGGTTACTGAATCGCAAAATAGGGCTTTGTACATAAAAAATGCTTTTTTTGGCGGTCGCCAACGGCCCGATTCTGTGAATCCAGATGTTTGCAACCTAAAAAAAAGCTTTGTTCATCTGGTCCCTAGTGTCTTGCTTAAAAGGAAGAACATTTTCTCTAACTGAGCATAGTATGACCGGCACTGCTTCATTATAACAGGGTCTCACATTTCCAGTTCAAGCCTTTTATTTAACACCCTAATTCAATCTGGTAGTTGTAGACTTTGTTTGTTTACAGTGACCCAAATGAACTAACTCACTTGGTTAGCTGAAATTATGCCAGGATTGCAAACGGGCTGTTATTCTTAAATAAAGAGGCATACCTTCAATGGAAGTTTTTAACCTCACACAGTGGTAGACTTACTAATTACATGACTTAACAAATAACATAACTTTTCAGGAGCATTTTAATAATAAGTCATTAGTATATCGACACATCTATTATTATATAAACTGTCTCTATGCAACATTTAGGTTGAAGAGCACTTCTACTGCTGGGCTTGTCCTAGAACGCTGTGCACTGTGACTGAGATGCAGCCCTGCTGACTCTAACCTTCATCCCGCAAAGGATGATAGCCTGGCTACACCAAATCGGCTGCCAGATTCCAGATACATCACACACAGGTATGGGGGTTGGGTTGTCCCATGAGATCTCGCAGAGGGTACTCCCACTATGCTCTCCCTAGTGTAGGTAGAATTAGATAGGATATACATATAAATATAATCATATATTCATATAATCACACAATACTGTCATAATGGTTGAACTGTTTATCTTTTTCACAAATTCTTGTAATGCTGGTTACAATGCTATGTTTCATCATGCTAATAATTGCAGCTTATGTTTTTTACACAAGAATACAGTTGCGTCAATAAATGTTTGAAAAGCCAATTCGTATCTTTCTCCCCTGGTCATAACTGAGTAACAACGAAAGGGTAAGATGTTTCCACAATGTTCTTGGTGAATTAGAGTGGTTATGTTCTGAGTTTGCAGGTACCATCTGGTACCCTGGTAATGGTAGGGTTTCAGATGGGGCACTGTGAGCGTGCTAGGAATTGGGATAACATACTCTGATATGTGTAGACTAAGTCGCCACATTCTGACGATTATGTTGTCCGGATACACAGGGGTCGATTCCGAAATCGGCCGGAAGCGCACCTAACAGTATTCGTCCGTAAAAAATACAAGCCGAATGCGTGTTTCCCGACCGAATCGTACACTCGTCCGGACGAACAAGTACGATGCGTATAACAACCCAGTTTCCGAACGAGCCGTACTCACCCAATCCAGCTCCTGTTCCCCGCCCGAGCCGGATCAGTAAACGCCGATTCGAGCCGCACGGAAGCAAATACACAGCACCTTCCGGCCGGACTAGTACGATGCGCATTCCGTACGCGCCGAACCCGTCGCTACGTCCGGCACGTTTGAGCATCCGGGCGAGCCGTACATAAGCTCCGTTGTGCGCCACAAGACGATCCACGGCTACGAGACGAACAAGCCAGCGACGAGTACGAGTCGAAGACACGAGAAACCCGAACAAGACGATCCAAGCATGAATCCCCTTGCGCAGGTCCTACCTATACTCTACATCTATTACCGGGACCGGCACGGACGCGTACGGCGCAGACGGTAAGTCAAACACCAACAATACAAACAAACTACACGTACCCGAAATATGTCACACACACATAGGGATGCACAAATGACGTACACAAGCAACAGCAGAACCATAGGGGTGGGATGGCCAACACCAATGCCATACACACCCATAGGGGGATGGATGCCTGCCACCAACACCACCCTACCACCACCCCTACTCATGGGTGGCTAGATGCCTGCCACCACCACCACCCCTACTCAGGGGGTGCTGGATGCCTACCACTACCACCACCCCTACTCAGGGGGGCATGGATGCCTGTAACTACTACCATACCCACCCTTAGGGGGCTGGATGCCTTCCACTACTACCACCCCTACTCAGGGGGGCCTGGATGCCTGTCACTACCACCACCCCTACTCGGGGGGGCATGGATGCCTGTCACTACTACCATCCCCACCCTTAGGGGGATGGATGCCTGCCACTACCACCACCCCTATCCAGGGGGGGCTGGATGCCTGTCACTACTACCATCCCCATTCTTAGGGGGATGGATGCCTGTCACTACCACCACCCCTACTCAGGGGGGCATGGATGCCTGTCACTACTACCATCCCCATCCTTAGGGGATGGATGCCTGCCACTACCACCACCACTATCCAGGGGGGCCTGGATGCCTGTCACTACTACCATACCCACCCTTAGGGGGCTGGATGTCTGCCACTACTATCACCCCTACTCAGGGGGCCTGGATGCCTGTCACTACCACCACCCCTAATCATGGGTGCCTGGATGCCTGTCACTACTACCATCCCCACCCTTAGGGGATGGATGCCTGCCACTACCACCACCCCTATCCAGGGGGGCTGGATGCCTGTCACTACTACCATCCCCATCCTTAGGGGATGGATGCCTGCCACTACCACCACCACTATCCAGGGGGCCTGGATGCCTGTCACTACTACCATACCCACCCTTAGGGGGCTGGATGCCTGCCACTACTACCACCCCTACTCAGGGGGGCCTGGATGCCTGCCACCACCACCACCCCTACTCAGGGGGGGCTGGATGCCTGTCACTACTACCATCCCCACTCATGGGGGGATGGATGCCTACCACTACCACCACCCCTACTCAGGGGGGCCTGGAGGCCTGTTACTACTACCATCCCCACGCTTAGGGGGATGGATGCCTGCCACTACCACCACCCCTACTCAGGGGGGCTTGGATGCCTACCAATACCACCACCCCTACTCAGGGGGGCCTGGATGCCTGTCACTACTACCATCCCCACTAATAGGGGGATGGATGCCTACCACTACCACCACCCCTACTCAGGGGGGGCTGGATGCCTACCACTACCACCACCCCTACTCAGGGGGGGCTGGATGCCTACCACTACCACCACCCCTACTCAGGGGGGCCTGGATGCCTACTACTACCACCACCCCTACTCAGGGGGGCCTGGATGCCTACTACTACCACCACCCCAATTCAAGGGGGGCTGGATGCCTGTCACTACTACCAACCCCACTCATAGGGGATGGATGCCTACCACTACCACAACCCCTACTCAGGGGGGCTGGATGCCTGCCACCACCACCACCCCTACACATGGGGGCCTGGATGCCTACCACTACCACCACCCCTACTCAGGGGGCCTGGATGCCTGTCACTACTACCATCCCCACTCATGGGGGGATGGATGCCTACCACTACCACCACCCCTACTCAGGGGGCCTGGATGCCTGTCACTACTACCATCCCCACCCTTAGGGAATGGATGCCTGCCACTACCACCACCCCTACTCAGGGGGCCTGGATGCCTACTACTACCACCACCCCAACTCAAGGGGGCTGGATGCCTGCCACCACCACCACCCCTACTCAGGGGGCCTGGATGCCTACCACTACCACCACCCCTACTCAGGGGGCCTGGATGCCTGTCACTACTACCATCCCCACTCATGGGGGATGGATGCCTACCACTACCACCACCCCTACTCAGGGGGCCTGGATGCCTGTCACTACTACCATCCCCACCCTTAGGGGATGGATGCCTGCCACTACCACCACCCCTACTCAGGGGGGCCTGGATACCTACCACCACCCCTACTCAGGGGGGGCTGGATGCCTGTCACTACTACCAACCCCACTAATAGGGGGATGGATGCCTACCACTACCACCACCCCTACTCAGGGGGGCCTGGATGCCTACCACTACCACCATCTCCACTCATAGGGGGATGAATGCCTACCACCCACACCACCCCTAAACATAGGACGGGAAATGCATGACACAACCAGCATACTCCAACATAAGGAATGTCTGAAAATACATCCCACCAACACCATGACAAGCGTGTGTAGTCTGTGTCAAATGCCCACAACACTGAACATGTCATTGAGCATACAATGTGACCCCCTATCACATGTGTCACACATACATGTGTGTGGGCTCCACAATGCAAGCAGACCATGACCACTGTGGCAATGGGGTCTAAACCCCCATCATCACAGTGACCAAAAGGTAAGTGTGGGGTCCATAGCTGAAGCACATTTTGAACATTGTGGCAATGGGGTCTAAACCCCCATCATCACAGTGACCAAAATGTAAGTGTGGGGTCCATAGCTGAAGCACTTTTTGAACAGTGTGGCAATGGGGCCTAAAAATGGGGCCTAAAGCCCCATCACCACAGTGACCAAAAGGGAAGTGTGGTGTCCATAGCTGATGCACTTTTTGAACAGTGTGGCAATGGGGCCTAAATCCCCATCACCACAGTGACCAAATGGTAAGTATGGGGTCCATAGCTGATGCACCTTTTGAACAGTGTGGCAATGGGGCCGAAAGCACCATCACCACAGTGATCATAAGGTAAGTGTAGTCATGGTAAAAGCTGCCAAAGCCAAACTGCATGGATGAATCCTGGTCACACAACAACAAACACATCAGTGGCATAGTAGTGCTTGTGTCCCATAGCAACATAGATTGGTCGAGGCAAACAGTGCAGTGTCACTGAAACATCGTTTTGGCCATGTGCATACAAACATCACCCATGGGGTCCCACATTGTCAACATTCACAAATAACACAATGACAGAAGTGACCATCATAATGCTGACCCACATATCTGCACCAATGGACACACAAATGTAGATATCCTGTGGAGACTGTAGATGTGAGGTGAACAAATACCATACCATGGCAGCAATGGGACATACAATCCATGATTATTGTGCTGACTGATGACCTAGGAGTCCCAGGGACAGCAGGGGAAAGCCACCAAACAACATACAGCCAATGGCACACTCAAGATATGCCAATGCAGTGGTGCTAAGGCACAAACACAAACAGGCAGACTCACACTGCATATCAAACACAACGGGTGATGGGGGGGTGTGCCAGTGTCCCCAGCCAACCACACAACACATGAGGAGGCCTGAATTCCAACAACACAGATGTGTATACAGTGCCATACAAAAGTTACTCATGGATCGGATACCCCTATGTGGGCAATCAGGCATTGTTAGATGAGAGGGAGCCCAAATTACACATGTCACACAAGCTTGTAGGAACAGCAACTAACACAGCAAGAGACAGACCCACCACAGCACTACCCCCAGGGACCCCACATTGTGCTGACACTAGCCTGCATGATAATCCCACTGTGATGACAAAGGTAGATGTTGTTCACACTGTGAACCACAGCCATGTGTCCTGAGCAACAAACTACCATCACACCTACACAAGCTCTAATCAATCAGCACGGCCTGCCAGCCAAGGCCAATATGGAGGTAGGGGTCTAGCCGTGCAACAACTCACATTTGCACACACTCAACACCACACACCCTGATCTCCACCAATGTGCAGCAGTGAAGCTCACATGGACTGGTGACATTGCACATGCACCCATGACAATACCAGGGGTGGTGGTGGGAACTAAGGTGCAGAAAGCCATCACACATGGCCAGTCAACAAGACTCGTCAATGTCTGACACACAGCACAGTACGCTGTACATGGGCATGATGTGAAATCCACCACAATCAATGGGATCCTGGCCATAGTCACACACCAACGAAGAAGCCAAGGTGACACACTAAGAACACACGTACACAACTTCCAACATTGCAGCTCTGACCCTGAGGAGTGGCAGCAGTCACACACACAACATGTCACAATCACTGAAAGCTACCACAAACTGTAAATCACATGACTTGTGTAAACAACAAGTGCCAAGGGGAATCCTGAATGTGTCCCATCTGCGTTTGACCACATCCCCAGCCCTGACAACAAAGACAACCTGGGATGACAACCTCATGAACATTAGTTTGCCATGCACCCACATCACGGAGAAACCAGGTCCAAGATGCTAAATGAACACAGAACAACTCAGCAAGCATCACAAACAGGAACATCCCTAGGGACACAGCCTGTTTAGGAAAAGGGAAGGGAACATGCACAGGCATGCTTACACAACACACAACACAGGCCCACGCAATGTCACCGGATTACACACTGCCATGAGGGCACTCCACTCCTGTGGAAGGTCCGCTGTGCCAAACCTTGTCTGTGCACGACCCAAACATGTCAGCAGAACACTCCGTCAGTGAGTCAACAACTACAACACACAGAAGGCTCTGCTCACATCAGCCTGGGTACGGGAGTGTCACGTCAGTCATCTGCATACACCCAAAACACGTGTCAAGCAAGTTGCACTGTATACACAGATGAGTCCTTCGACATTGATGTGCAAAACTGCATGTCCAGTGGAGCTGGGCACACAGTCAGGGAAATCGGAACATTGAACAGTGGTAAGCCCACCAGATGTGCATTAGTGTAAGACAAAGATGTTCATTTACAAATGCTAAACGTACATCCCTGTGTCAAATGCTGAACATTACACCCTCAGACTGCAGCAAAGGATGCCATAGATCCAGACTACAACAGGACACATATCCCATGGACCACATGGAGTCCATCCCAGCAACACTTCATTTTCCTGATATGAACACTATTACAACTGCAAATGCAGGATGCTACTCATCCACATCATGTACATCAAAAGAAAACCCACAATTAAACAAAAAGAGGCTTTATTCAGCAAATGTCAAGGAAAACTCTGAAGTCCAAAGGAAACTAAGGCCAATGGCCAGTCCAAAATCACAGTCCCAACAGGGTGATAAGTGACAGCTGGTCACCCATTGTTTGCCTGCACTGGTACGGACAGGGGACATCTCCCTTGGAGGGGCATACAAGGGGCAGGCACCGCATGGACAGGATCAGGGGATGGCAGAGTGAGGCAGTGAAGGGGTGGGTGCAGGAGTGTCACTGGCAACTGCAGTGGAAGTGTCTGACTCAGGGGGGGCCGGCACCACTGTGGTACACAAGTCAGTTGGTGTGGGTGCTGCAACCACTGCAGTGGGCTGGTCTGATGTAGTGGACTGGGTCCCCAGTCAGAAGTGGTGGTTGTGGACTCCACTGCAGTGCATGACTCCAAGGGAGTGGAAGGGTGGGCAGATGAGGTGGGCAGGACAGAGGGGGGGACCCGGTCTCCACACCAGTGGCACTAACAGGCAGAGCATCTGGGTTGGGGTGGAAGAGCAAGTGGCAGGGGGAGGGCCTAAGCAGTCTGGGGATGCGGTATCGGTGTGTGGGGGAACCTGGGGCAGGGTGTGGCGGGGGAACCTGTGGAGTGGTGGCCTGGGGGATGGAGGAGAGAGACTGGGTGGTGGAGCTGCGTGGTGGTGGTGGTGGGGTCTTGCTCTTCCTGGTCCGGGGGACTTCCGAATGGGGTCCTGTGTCTGCCTGCGCCTGGGGGAGGGTGTCCGGGGGCGAGGGCACTCCCCTCTGTGTGGGTGGACTTCCTCTTCCCCGGTATGCTGGATCAGCAGGATCAGAGGGGAAGAGGCCGAGGTCACACAGGAAGATCTGCTGTGTAGGTGGGGTAGCAGGTGAGGCAAGGGAAGGTGTCTTGGAGGGAGAGGATTTGGAGGACTGCGGAGTGACTGTGGATGCCTGTGTGTGTGTCTGTTCTCCATCCCCTGTGTGTGTGGTATCAGTCCCCTGAGGATGCTTGTGTGCACGTCTTGCCTTTCTCTTGGGTGTGTCTGTGCTGATCGTGTCTGTGTGCTTGGGTGATTGTGCAGGTGTGCATGTGCTTTGGATAGGTAGGGTGGCAGGAAGTATGGATGGGGTAGAGGTGGGAGGGGTGAGGGACTGTTGGAGGAGGGACACGGCTGCCGTCAGGGAGGAGTCCATGGACTTATTGCTCCTCTGTAGGGCAGACATACCCATCGAGATGCCCTCCATGAACGACACCAGCTGTGTCAACAGAGTGGTGTGTGCATGTAGGACACTCAGCATTGCTGCCTGCCCTACATGGAGCTGCCAAAGGAGGTACACAGACTCCTCACTCAGGGCAGCAGGGGACACAGGGGAAGGGGGTGCGGTGCCTGGCACGAAGGAGACACGCTCCCGAGCACAGGAGCCTCCACGAACCTCAGGAATGGGAGCCAATGGGAGGGCGGTGGTGGTGGTGGTGGTGGCGGGGCCAGACAGACTAGCTGGCCTTTGGTGGCTGCTGAGACCCGCCTCCACAAGGGAGTCATCCTCCGTGCTGCTGTGGTCCTCAGCTGAGGTGGATGGTGCTGAGGACTCCTCGGTGTGGCTCCCCTTGCCCTCTGTGCCACTGGGTCCCTCTGACCACTCGTCGGATGCTGACCCAGTCTGGCTCCGCTGCTCCTCCTGGTCCGTGGAGCTGTCCCCTCCTGTGGCCGTGGATGCATCTGCAAACAATTAGGGAAACAGACAAACATCATTCACCTGCACTGACCGCACACACCACAGTAAGTACAGCACATCACAGAGAAAGCCCTGGCATCCTTAGTTGAACATTGCCTAAAGTCCTCACACAGATTCGGGGAAGCCAATTGTCAGTCTGATGGTCAACCATGGGACTCACACCCCTCCTGCCCTTGCACCCATCTGTCTGGTGCCTGTCTGATGGTAAGACCCCAGTGTGGACACATGCACCACCTACACAGTTGTTGGACATTTCAGGGAACACGGTGAAGTATGTGAACATGCACACATCACATCTCTTGCCACTGAGTCAGTGCAGGTGTCCAGAGAAAGGGATGGCCAGAGTCTAAATAGAAATGCATGTGATGCATACCAGCACCAGACACCATGATCCACCCATGTCCGGATAGTCAATGCCACAATGGGGTGCATATTGCACATGTCACTCCCCTGCAGGATCAGTCTTAGGAAGTTTAATGCCATGACACAGGCATGCGTGCAAAGTCATACATCACTGTCTCCAGTCACATGGCCATGGCAGCCAGCCAACAACAGTTTGCACTGTGTCACAATCCTAGGACATGGGGAATGCACGTTATGTAACTGACAAGGGCACATGTCCATCCCCCAAAAACAACATCATCTGAACTACTATTTGTCCACGTCATACCAATTGGACATATGGGGGACACGAAACACAACTCTCTGAACATGAGCACCTCACAGTGTGCTTTGAATGAAAAACAGCTGCCTGAAAGTCACAGTCGCATACACCTGTGTGCACAGTCAAGTGATCAGACACCTATAAGTCACAGAAGTATCGTCTCTCATGGTCACATCTCAGATGGCATGCTGAGCCCTAACCGACAAACATACCAGTAGTCCTGACAACGAAGCCACGGCACAATGACACAGAGGCAGACACCTGAGGGAACATGTCACTGATCACAACATGTCAGATGATCCACAGGAGTGGGAGTACAGAGTGTATTGTATGCCCTGGAGTAGGCATGACTGTCCAGCTCCACCTGTAAGAGGGATGAGTCCTGGACAGTAGGCAGGTGTCTAAGCATGTGTGACACACTTGATATACATACTCCTGAGGCCCAAACATTGTTCCCACCCACAGCATGGGGGTGTGCCAAATACCCCAGGGACATGTGGTGAATCAGATCAGCAAGTGGACCACATATCAAAGTTACACCCAGATTACATGTCAGGACTTGGGCATTGTGTGAGCAATTGACCCACCCATGAATCCCACAACATAGTCACCAGAACAAATGCTGTCCCCCACCTTGAGCAAAGCAAAATGCAATGACACAGTCCCCAAGTGACACAATCTCCTGACTGTAAGGGCCACACATATGCGTATCAAATGAGGAGTGGGCATGTCACAATAGAGGGACATTGGGTCCTGGACCACAAGACTGATATACTGTGGAAATTTAACCAGGCCAGAGGAGGGCACATAGCATGTCAGACAAAGTGCACAGTGCTGTCATGGACTCACCCCCTCCTTGATGCTGTCTGGCCTTCAGCTGCCCATCCAGGTCAGGGAAGACCACCGCCAGGATCCGGAGCATGTGGGGAGTCAGGGTCCGGTGTCCGCCCCTCCTGCGAGGAGGCGACAACTTCAGCTGGACCCTTGCAATCCTCCGGGTCCAGCCTCGAAGGTCCTGCCACCTCTTCTGGCAGTTGCGGATCCGGCGCTTGTAGTCCCCCACGGATCTTACTGCCCGGGCGATGGTCAGCCAGATTTTCTGCTTCTGGTGGGCCTCAACCTGTGAGGATGACAAAGTGAAAATGCCATTACTACACATGCAACATATCCGTGCATCACACAGTTGGATATACATGTCTCAATCACTGGGGCACATGATGTACACAGGCAGTGCAACGATGGCTATGAACAGTTTGCCAGCAGTTACTACATGGTATCATTGCATGGAAAGTAAACCTTGTTGGAATGCACTGTTACTGCACTGTACCTGTTCAGTGCATGTAACTACACACTTTGGGGGCTCAGAACTACTCAGTGAGCATGCTAGCCAGTGGTGTGCACACTGTAAGTCCTGCTAGTCAGACAACATGCACAATTAGTAAGGCAGTGGACAGCACACTCACCTGCTCCCCTGGTTTCCCATACAGCTTGCTGTACTGTGGAAGGAGGTTGTCCAGCAGGGCCTGGTTCTCCTCGAGGCTGAAGGCTGGGGCTCTCTCCACAGTACGTGCCATTGCAGTAGCCAGAGGATGCAGAGACAGCAGCAGTGTTGGTGGCAGATGTCGTCCTGGATCATGTAGTGCAGGCAAGTGAGCTCTCAGGGGAACAGCCAGCATTATATGTGTGCTGCAGAGGCAGATACTGTCCCATGTGTCCAAAGTGATAGGTCCAAGTCGTTTGCATCTTCTGAATCTAACCAATCCATGGAATAGCAGCACTAATACACGCCCACAGCATCCTTCAAATCTTCAACTTCATGACACCCATGATTTTGCAACATTGTTGTGGCTGGCCAACTGAATTCACTGCATCAGACTCGTTGGAGCTTCGAAAACGCGTCCGTTGCCATGCCAGGCCCCAGCCAATGCGTGCGCACCGATCTGCCCATTGCTGTACAACGCTTATTTCAGGATACAACGCGTACCCGCTCACAACAGATGCAATGGGCCGGCCGGGCACACCGATCGGTCCATTGCTGTACAACGCGTACCCGCTCACAACAGATGCAATGGGCCGGCCACACCGATCGGTCCATTGCTGTACAACGCGTATTTCGGGATACAACAGATGCAATGGGCCGGCCGGGCACACCGATCGGTCCATTGCTGTACAACGCGTACCCGCTCACAACAGATGCAATGGGCCGGCCGGGCACACCGATCGGTCCATTGCTGTACAACGCGTATTTCGAGATACAACAAATGCAATGGGCCGGCCGGGCACACCGATCGGTCCATTGCTGTACAACGCGTACCCGCTCACAACAGATGCAATGGGCCGGCCGGGCACACCGTTCGGTCCATTGCTCTACAACGCGTATTTCGGGATACAACGCGTACTCGCTCACAACAGATGCAATGGGCCGGCCGGGCACACCGATCGGTCCATTGCTGTACAACGTGTACCCGCTCACAACAGATGCAATGGGCCGGCCGGGCACACCAATCGGTCCATTGCTGTACAACGCGTATTTCGGGATACAACAGATGCAATGGGCTGGCCGGGCACACCGATCGGTCCATTGCTGTACAACGCGTACCCGCTCACAACAGATGCAATGGGCCGGCCGGGCACACCGATCGGTCCATTGCTGTACAACGTGTACCCGCTCACAACAGATGCAATGGGCCGGCCGGGCACACCGATCGGTCCATTGCTGTACAACGCGTATTTCAGGACACAACAGATGCAATGGGCCGGCCGGGCACACCGATCGGTCCATTGCTGTATGATGCGTCCCTGTACAGGTCAGTCGCATATGTCACCATGCTTGTCACTGGTGAACGTATGCCAGCCACATATACCTGCCAGAGACACAGGGGCACACCTACAACACCACACCCAGTCCACACTGTTTCCTAAGGCATGTAAGGCTGCATTACCTTTTCTGTGTATGGGGGTTAACATGTGGTTTCTGTGGTGGCACTTGTGGACAGCCACACCCAGGCTGTGCATGTGTTAATGGGGACAGGGGACAGTTCATTTCGGAGCATGTGGCATGGTCACATTTCCAGGTTGTGTATGTGTGTGACATGTCACATACCCACAGGGTCCCATGGGGGGAAGGCATGTACGTCACAGGATGACCCATTGCCACAATAGTGATGTCCCTCCACAGTCTGTGTGCATGTTGTATTTCCGATGTCTCTGATTCCATGTGCACGATGGGAGACAGTCTCCACATCAACGTTGTTTGTGCATGGACTTTGATGTTGTGCGTCACTCTTGTCCATGTCTGTCCTGCGGATGCGACAGGGGCCACTACCTGTGGGAGTCATGTTTGTTTTTCTGACGTGTACATGATACGCCATGTTATGCCAGTGTCCATGTGGCAAGACAGGGTCACTGGGAATCTACCTGTCAATGAGCTGTGATGCCTGTGGCGCATCTGTCCAGACATGTCACTGTGGTGTGTGTGTGGAACGTGACAGCAGGAAATGGGTACTGTGACACAGCCTAATGGTTTCCCATAGCACAACCTGGTACCTGTTGTGCACACATGTTGTACTGAGAAGTTAGATGATGGGCATGTAGGTGTGAGTTATGTCCGAACAGAACGGCACACACATCAAGTACTTGTGTCTCGTAATGATGTATCATGTGAAATTGAGTATGGTGAATGGCACATATGTGGGGTGACTGACAATCTTTCTTTCTTCAACCTATGCACTGCAGGGCTCCAGCTGTCCATAGACCATTCCCTGACCTGGCAACGATGGTGGAACGTGACAGCATCCGGCGGTACCGCTTCACCAGGCAGCTGATTGATGATTTGGCAGTGCGCTTGGCACCACATTTGCAACCTGGCCGGACGTACCCTACGGCGCTGACACCCAAGGTGAAGGTAATGGCAGCCCTACACTTCTTTGCCACCGGTACCTTTCAACACACTGTGGCGACTGCCGGTGGGATGTCACAGACTATGTTCAGCCGTGTGCTACGCAATGTTTTGGAGGCAATGTTGCGATGCCTGAACCAGTACATCTATTTCCCTACACGTCAACAACTCACTGACGTCAAGAGTGACTTCTATGCCCTGGGGAGGATGCCACGTGTCATTGGTTCCATTGATGGGACACATGTGGCTTTGATACCACCACAGGCACATGAGCAGGCATACCGGAACCGTAAACATTACCATTCGATCAATGCTCTGGTGGTATGTCTTGCAGATATGAGCATCACACATGTGTGTGCCGGTTTCCCTGGTTCAGCACACGATGCCTACGTGATGAGGAGTAGTCGCATCCCGAGGATGATGGCACAGATGCAGAACCAGCGTGCCTGGCTTGTCGGTGTGTACTGACTTTGTACCATTGTGTGTGTTCTGATCTGTAGTATTCCACCCACTTTTCCAACTCAGCTAATGTGCACTTGTCTGTCCGTAGGTGACTCCGGATACCCCAACATGCCGTGGTTGCTGACACCCCTCAGGAACCCTGTGACACCAGCCCAGATGCGCTACAATGAGGCACATGGTCGGACCAGGAGAGTGATTGAGCGGACATTTGGTCTCCTGAAGAGCCGCTTCACCTGCCTGGACAAGACACGAGGGGCCCTCCCATATGCCCCAGCAAAGGTGTGCAAGATTGTCATCGTCTGCTGCATGCTACACAACCTGGCAGTGCAGAAGGAGTTGCCTCTCATCCTGGATGACGATGACCAACGTCCGCCACCTGTGGAGGATCCTGGCCTGGACCACGATGCCAGTGATGATGATGGTGATGTCCACACACAGCTCATCACCAACTTCTTCAGCTGAATGTGAGAATCCAGGGAGATGTAATGTGAATGATGTGAGTTTGCATGATATGTGTGGGTGGTGCTCTGGTGCTGTTTGAGTGTGGCCATGTGCTACTTGACTGGATGCGTGCAGCAATGTGTCCTTACAGGTAGTCTGTACTCCCCAACAGTTTTGACATGCTAACTTGGTTTTGTGTAGTTGTCTTGTGACATGTATTGGGCATGAGTATTGCAGTTCTGTCCTGTTCTTCAGTGGTTTTAACTGTGTGTCATGTCTGTCCTTCACAGGGTGCTTACTGAGTACTTTGGTCAACTTGGATCCCCAACACCATGATTCAGCTTTCAGGGTGGCAGCAGTAGTTTGCCTACAAGTGATGTGCCACCCACCCCTGGACTTCATATCTTCTGCACTTGTTGACTGTGTGGCCACTGCCACGTGGGTAAACCTTGCATTTGTAGTGGAAACAACATGTTGCAAATGTGTAATGAACCTGTGCTTCACTTTGGGATGTGCGTTGTCTGTGGTCACACATCTGACTGACATTTGCTTACTGCACCTGTGGGCTAGTTGACACAGACTCTGAATAGGTGTGGTGTCTGTGCATTCCACTGTATTTCCTGGCAACATCACTGTGGGCGATGAGTCCGATGGCCCTGGTGTCTCTGTGTTGTGTAGCCCTAGTGGTGTGTCTCCCTCATATGTGTCACGTCACCATGACTCACACGACGGTGTTGTACTTGCTGTAGCAGTTAGCATACACAGTGTAATTTAGCAGATCATCATCACCATAACAGTATCCACATTTGAATAACAACAGAGGCAAGTATGGTGTACTAGTGATTTTATTTACAGAAATGTGTGTGTGTATAGTGCACAGGATGGTGGGTGCTGTACATTGGGATTGTGATCCAAAGTTCCCAGGTGAGTTGGAAGTCTTGGTAGCAGAAATGTCCTGAGTGAAGTCCACAGTCATATGATACATTAGTCCAACTTGAACTCCCCATGTCATGTGGGAGAGTAGTGTTGCATTCGACAGGGTGAAACGTTTGCACACATAGGAGAATTTCCGGAACAGGTTTTGGCTTCCTGGGGGATGTACGTGGCCATCAACCTCTCAGTTTTCCTTCCTCGGACGACCCCTCTTCTTTGGGGGGGGACCCTCACGTGCAGGCTGCGGCGGTGCAGGGGAGTCTCCGCCAGAGTCCTCCTCCCTCCCTGTGGCGGTGTCAGTTGTTGCAGCACCAGATGTTGTGGGCACACAGGGAGGTGTGGCCATGTTGGTGCTAATCTGGCGGAGGCATGTCAATATGTCCCTATGCACCGCTGTGAGTTCTTGCAATGTGTCCCACTTGGACTCCATGCGAAACATGTGTGTCTCCACACGGGACATGTGGGAGTCCAAGTGGGCATGATGGGCAGCCTGCTGCTGTTGTATGTCCTTGAGGATCCCCACGACCTGTCTGACCTCTCCGGTGCTATCCTGGTACGCATCAGCGATGCGTGCCAGTTGTGGGTCATCATGCAGTCCAGACCCCTCTGCAAGCAGCGAGCTATGTCTACCACCCCTCCCACCACCCCTGGCGACACGTGCAGGACCTGCGGTGGCACGCACAGGTGACCCAAGGTCCCCTTGGGGGTTGTTAGTGGTGTTGTCGTCCATTGCTCCACGCTGGGCCTGGGGCCCTGTGCTGTTGCCATCGGTGGTCCTTGGTCTGTCCGTGTCGGCGGGGGTGGTCTGTGTGTTGGCAGTTGTTGGAGGGGTGGGTGCAGGGGGTGCAGGTGTTGGTCCAGCTGGTGCTGCATGATGACTCACACCCGAGGTGCCAGGTAGGTCTTCGCCATCCGAGGAGGGCAGAGGCTGTTCCACACCAGTGAGCTCTGTGTCCCCCGGAGCCTGGGACAGGGACTCCTCCTCGCCTGCTGCTGTGTCCCCATCATCATCATCACCTGTATTTGGAAGAGACACACATTGTATGTTATGTTTCTACAGGCATCAATGGTTCACACACCTGACAGTTGTGACTGTACCTCTGGATGCGGGCATGTTCATTGCATTGTCCTAAGTTGTCACAGTAAGAGCTTGATATTGTTGTAGCACATTGTCATGCATACCTGGGGCATTTCAATGTGAATGTTGAGGTGTGTGCATGGCCAGCATTTGTTGTATTTGGTGGACATCCGGCCATCCTTCTCCACCTAGCCCAGTTATCCCACCATGAAGCATGCCACCCTTGCAGTGGGTTCAGGTTGACTCTCAGGATGTCATTCAGTGGTGTCTTGCTGTTGGTTGTTGCACAGTTCCCAGCAGGGCCTTGTGCACCCCACAGCAGTGCCCAGTGTCAGCCATCTTGTCAGTCCTTATCCACTCCCTGTGATGTGAGCATGGTTCAGAGTGGTGTTGATGGGCCAATTGTGAGGGTGAGCAGTATCTGTGACTACAACTCCCATCATGCTATTGCCTATACCCCCCTTCCCAGCATGCCCGTACTTCCTTCCTTTGGACTCTGCTTCCCTGTGGGGTAGTGTGCCTGTGCTGACAGGAAGGCTGACAGTGTTGTCCTTGCGTTTGTTTGGCTACAAGTCCCAAGAGTGTCCCTGTGTTTCACACAGCATTACCCAGGGTGGTGGTTCTTTGTGGGATCTTCATTTGGTATGTGAGGCATAGCATTCTCCCAGGTGGGTTATGTGGAGTTTGTGTTGAGGGGGTGTGTGAGGTGAGCTGCTTGTAACTATGGTCAGTGCTGTGAATCCTCCTTCCCACCCAGCCAGATATCCCACCATGCAACGTGCTTGCATTGCAGGGAGTGCAAGTTGGCTTTCAGGATGTCAGGCAGTGGTGTTGTGCTGCTTGTTGGTGCACAGTTCCCAGCAGGGCCTAGTGCTCCCCACAGCAGTACCCAGTGTCAGCCATCTTGTCAGTCCTTATCCACTCCCTGTGATGTGAGCATGGTTCAGAGTGGTGTTGATGGGCCAATTGTGAGGGTGAGCAGTATCTGTGACTACAACTCCCATCCTGCTATTGCCTACACCCCCCTTCCCAGCATGCCTGTACTTCCTTCCTTTTGACTCTACTTCCCTGTGGGGTAGTGTGCCTGTGCTGACAGGAAGGCTGACAGTGTTGTCCTTGCGTTTGTTTGGCTACAAGTCCCAAGAGTGTCCATGTGCTTCACACAGCATTACCCACGGTGGTGGTTCTTTGTGGGATCTTCATTTGGTATGTGAGGCATAGTATTCTCCCAGGTGGGTTATGTGGAGTTTGTGTTGAGGGGGTGTGTGAGGTGAGCTGCTTGTAACTATGGTCAGTGCTGTGAGTCCTCCTTCCTACCCAGCCATATATCCCACCATGCAACGTGCTTGCATTGCAGGGAGTGCAAGTTGGCTTTCAGGATGTCAGGCAGTGGTGTTGGGCTGTTTGTTGGTGCACAGTTCCCACAGGGCCTTGTGCTCCCCACAGCAGTACCCAGTGTCAGCCATCTTGTCAGTCCTTAGCCACTCCCTGTGATGTGAGCATGGTTCAGAGTGGTGTTGATGGGCCAATTGTGAGGGTGAGCAGTATCTGTGACTACAACTCCCATCATGCTATTGCCTACACCCCCCTTCCCAGCATGCCCATACTTCCTTCCTTTGGACTCTGCTTCCCTGTGGGGTAGTGTGCCTGTGCTGACAGTGTTGTCCTTGCGTTTGTTTGGCTACAAGTCCCAAAAGTGTCCCTGTGCTTCACACAGCATTACCCAGGGTGGTGGTTCTTTGTGGGATCTTCATTTGGTATGTGAGGCATAGCATTCTCCCAGGTGGGTTATGTGGAGTTTGTGTTGAGGGTGTGTGTGAGGTGAGCTGCTTGTAACTATGGTCAGTGCTGTGAGTCCTCCTTCCCACCCAACCAGATATCCCACCATGCAACGTGCTTGCATTGCAGGGAGTGCAAGTTGGCTTTCAGGATGTCAGGCAGTGGTGTTGTGCTGTTTGTTGGTGCACAGTTACCAGCAGGGCCTTGTGCTCCCCACAGCATTACCCAGTGTTAGCCATCTTGTCAGTCCTTATCCACTCCCTGTGATGTGAGCATGGTTCAGAGTGGTGTTGATGGGCCAATTGTGAGGGTGAGCAGTATCTGTGACTACAACTCCCATCCTGCTATTGCCTACACCCCCCTTCCCAGCATGCCTGTACTTCCTTCCTTTTGACTCTGCTTCCCTGTGGGGTAGTGTGCCTGTGCTGACAGGAAGGCTGACAGTGTTGTCCTTGCGTTTGTTTGGCTACAAGTCCCAAGAGTGTCCCTGTGCTTCACACAGCATTACCCACGGTGGTGGTTCTTTGTGGGATCTTCATTTGGTATGTGAGGCATAGTATTCTCCCAGGTGGGTTATGTGGAGTTTGTGTTGAGGGGGTGTGTGAGGTGAGCTGCTTGTAACTATGGTCAGTGCTGTGAGTCCTCCTTCCCACCCAGCCATATATCCCACCATGCAACGTGCTTGCATTGCAGGGAGTGCAAGTTGGCTTTCAGGATGTCAGGCAGTGGTGTTGGGCTGTTTGTTGGTGCACAGTTCCCACAGGGCCTTGTGCTCCCCACAGCAGTACCCAGTGTCAGCCATCTTGTCAGTCCTTAGCCACTCCCTGTGATGTGAGCATGGTTCAGAGTGGTGTTGATGGGCCAATTGTGAGGGTGAGCAGTATCTGTGACTACAACTCCCATCATGCTATTGCCTACACCCCCTTCCCAGCATGCCCGTACTTCCTTCCTTTGGACTCTGCTTCCCTGTGGGGTAGTGTGCCTGTGCTGACAGTGTTGTCCTTGCGTTTGTTTGGCTACAAGTCCCAAAAGTGTCCCTGTGCTTCACACAGCATTACCCAGGGTGGTGGTTCTTTGTGGGATCTTCATTTGGTATGTGAGGCATAGCATTCTCCCAGGTGGGTTATGTGGAGTTTGTGTTGAGGGGGTGTGTGAGGTGAGCTGCTTGTAACTATGGTCAGTGCTGTGAGTCCTCCTTCCCACCCAACCAGATATCCCACCATGCAACGTGCTTGCATTGCAGGGAGTGCAAGTTGGCTTTCAGGATGTCAGGCAGTGGTGTTGTGCTGTTTGTTGGTGCACAGTTCCCAGCAGGACCTTGTGCTCCCCACAGCATTACCCAGTGTCAGCCATCTTGTCAGTCCTTATCCACTCCCTGTGATGTGAGCATGGTTCAGAGTGGTGTTGATGGGCCAATTGTGAGGGTGAGCAGTATCTGTGACTACAACTCCCATCATGCTATTGCCTACACCCCCTTCCCAGCATGCCCGTACTTCCTTCCTTTGGACTCTGCTTCCCTGTGGGGTAGTGTGCCTGTGCTGACAGGAAGGCTGACAGTGTTGTCCTTGCGTTTGTTTGGCTACAAGTCCCAAGAGTGTCCCTGTGCTTCACACGGCATTACCCAGGGTGGTGGTTCTTTGTGGGATCTTCATTTGGTATGTGAGGCATAGTATTCTCCCAGGTGGGTTATGTGGAGTTTGTGTTGAGGGGGTGTCTGAGGTGAGCTGCTTGTAACTATGGTCAGTGCTGTGAGTCCTCCTTCCCACCCAGCCAGATATCCCACCATGCAACGTGCTTGCATTGCAGGGAGTGCAAGTTGGCTTTCAGGATGTCAGGCAGTGGTGTTGTGCTGTTTGTTGGTGCACAGTTCCCAGCAGGGCCTTGTGCTCCCCACAGCAGTACCCAGTGTCAGCCATCTTGTCAGTCCTTATCCACTCCCTGTGATGTGAGCATGGTTCAGAGTGGTGTTGATGGGCCAATTGTGAGGGTGAGCAGTATCTGTGACTACAACTCCCATCATGCTATTGCCTACACCCCCCTTTCCAGCATGCCCGTACTTCCTTCCTTTGGACTCTGCTTCCCTGTGGGGTAGTGTGCCTGTGCTGACAGGAAGGCTGACAGTGTTGTCCTTGCATTTGTTTGGCTACAAGTCCTAAGAATGTCCCTGTGCTTCACACGGCATTACCCAGGGTGGTGGTTCTTTGTGGGATCTTCATTTGGTATGTGAAGCATTGCATTCTCCCAGGTGGGTTATGTGGAGTTTGTGTTGAGGGGGTGTGTGAGGTAAGCTGCTTGTAACTATGGTCAGTGCTGTGAGTCCTCCTTCCCACCCAGCCAGATATCCCACCATGCAACGTGCTTGCATTGCAGGGAGTGCAAGTTGGCTTTCAGGATGTCAGGCAGTGGTGTTGTGCTGTTTGTTGGTGCACAGTTCCCAGCAGGGCCTTGTGCTCCCCACAGCAGTACCCAGTGTCAGCCATCTTGTCAGTCCTTATCCACTCCCTGTGATGTGAGCATGGTTCAGAGTGGTGTTGATGGGCCAATTGTGAGGGTGAGCAGTATCTGTGACTACAACTCCCATCATGCTATTGCCTACACCCCCTTCCCAGCATGCCCGTACTTCCTTCCTTTGGACTCTGCTTCCCTGTGGGGTAGTGTGCCTGTGCTGACAGGAAGGCTGACAGTGTTGTCCTTGCGTTTGTTTGGCTACAAGTCCCAAGAGTGTCCCTGTGCTTCACACGGCATTACCCAGGGTGGTGGTTCTTTGTGGGATCTTCATTTGGTATGTGAGGCATTGCATTCTCCCAGGTGGGTTATGTGGAGTTTGTGTTGAGGGGTGTGTGAGGTGAGCTGCTTGTAACTATGGTCAGTGCTGTGAGTCCTCCTTCCCACCCAGCCAGATATCCCACCATGCAACGTGCTTGCATTGCAGGGAGTGCAAGTTGGCTTTCAGGATGTCAGGCAGTGGTGTTGTGCTGTTTGTTGGTGCACAGTTCCCAGCAGGGCCTTGTGCTCCCCACAGCAGTACCCAGTGTCAGCCATCTTGTCAGTCCTTATCCACTCCCTGTCTTGTGAGCATGGTTCTGAGTGGTGTTGATGGTCCAAATGTGAGGCTGCCCATTATCTGTTACTACGAGTCCCATCATGCTCTTGGCTACACTGACTTCACCAGCATACACAGGATTCCTTCCTTTCTGTGAGCTTCCTGTGAGGTGGTGTTCTAGTGGTGGCTAAATATCTGACAGTGTTTGTTGGTTAGATTTGTGCCACTGCCTAGCTCAATTTGGTATTGGATTTGTACATGTCATGACACAGTTACATATCACTATGAGATGGCATGTATTGTGTTTATCTGACTGACATACACTTTTTGGGATGATTATCTTTTGTTTGCTGTTGATTTGCTAGAGGTGCATGGTTTGACTGTGCCCTTGACAGTGATGTGTGTGTATTGGCACACAATATTGTGTATATTAGTTGTGTACTCACCAGGCTCTGGGATGTTTGTTAGTCCATATACGCTCACTGGTGGTAGGATGGCCCGCACCTTCTCTTACCAGGGCCTGAGGTATACTGGTTTGGCAGGAGGGCCACTGCCGGTGTGCTGGCTCAGGAGGTAATCCTTCTTCAGTAGGTCCCTGACCCTCCTGCGCACATCATACCACCTGTTCTGGATGTCTTCCTTTGTGCGCAAACATGGTGATTGTGCGTTCACCCTGTCGACGATCGTCGCCCACATCTTGGTTTTCTGCGACATGGGGGTCTGTTGGACCAATGTGCCAAACAACTGTGGCTCTACCCTCAGGATCTCGTCTACCATGACTTCCAATTCACTATCTAGGAACTTTGGATTCTTCTTTAGGGGCATGGTGATGGGTGGTGGTGGTGATTGATGTGTGTGTGTCTGCAAGTGAGGGTGTGTGAGTGTAGGTTTTGCTGTGTGTGTGTGAGGGTGCTATTTGTTGAGGTGCTAATGGTGTGTGGCTTTTGTGTTGGATGAGCTGTGTGTGTGTCTGTGTTTGCTGTGTGATGGTGTTCTGTGCTGGCAGGTCAGTGGAATTTGCAAAGGATCATGGTAGGGATTTGTGGCCTTTATGTAGGTGGAGTTGGGGGTGTGTCCTTCCATTTTTTCACCCCCTGTATTTATTGGCTTTGTCATTGCTTGTTTGGCCCTCTTTTTTTGTATTTTTTCATTTGTGATTATTGTGCATGTTGGAGTCGTTCTTCTGACCGAGTAGGACGTTGCAGTTATCTCGTGCACGCCTCTCCGAGTCGTTCCCGCTGTGTTTCAGCTCGGTTTCATATGCGGCGTACGCATCGGTCGCGGTATATTGTGTCTGTTCGGCTGTGTTTTGTATGCGTGTCGGTCGTACGGCTTGGGCTCCGTGCGAATCGGTCTGCTTTTGCACCCATTGCATCGTACTGCGCGGGTTGGAGTTCGCGGGTACGTTTCGTTCGGGTTTCTTCCTGGTGCGTGTCGGTCGGTTCGATTCGCGTGGTTTTCTGGCCGGATAGCTTGTTTCCGTCCGGGTCGGTCGTTCGCCTTGAGTTCCGTACGAGTCGGTCGTGATTCACATGCATTTCATCGTACTTCCCAGGTCGGGCAACGCCGGTACATGTCGGTCGGACTATTATCCCGAACCGAGTCGGTCGGTATTTTTTCCGGCCTGAATCGGAATCGGCCCCACAGTCCTACTTAATTCGTAGGAACCGAATGACATGGCGCCACCTACCTTCTAGGGCAAGTACTTATTTAATGTGCCTCCTGAGTAGTTCTTGTGTGTGCCCAAAGCTCCTAGTCACCTTAATATGGAGATGTTTGTTGTGTTAGGGATTAATCCTCCTCAGTCTAATAGGAAACCTCTATTTCTGTCTGAAGGTTGTCTCAAACTTTTTAAAATGATCACCCCACGCCTTTGAAAGAAAAATATCACAAATTGGAAGTTTCTCTCACATGCACCTGAAAGATTTGTGAATCACTGTACATCTATGCATTACGCACCCCACGCCATACGTTTCAGGATTTTAACATTTGTTGATACTCAGTTCATGAACCTCACATGGAGTCATTGCAGTGCACGGCGATGAAATGTTTCACAGACAGTACCAGTACATCTGTCATTAACATTGACTATAACTGATCATGCACATTTACATTTGTCTAAGAACGGTATTTTCAAGATGGAGGCTTATGCTTTGTATAGAGAACAATTCCATGACACCTTAGGTATTCTTCCTCTCATTTTTGTGGCCTGTCTGGGTTTTATTCAAATGGTTTGCAGTCAGGGGAGCCTTTAAGGACATGCATCCTCCCAAAGCCCTCCTTCAGGAGATAATCTCTGCCGCAGCTAGATTTCCTGACCCTTTGAAATTTTAGATGCAATTGACACAGACTGACTATGGCTATCGCCCCAGTGTCTCAACATCCTTTGGACTAAAATCTACATGGAGGCTATGCATGTGTGTATCTATACTGAGGAACTGCAAGCCATCCCCTTCCTTCTGGTTAGGAGTAAGCCTGAAGTCCTGGATGAAGCTCTTTTAGCCCAGCCTAAGGAGACCAGAGAACTGACCTATCATGTTGAAGGAGGTTTTACGTCTCACCCGGAGACATGACCTCGATGAATGATTGTGTTCGCAGACAGCTGCTGTGCCATTTAAAGCCCTCATCCGAGATGGATGCAGGCTGCCAGAGAAATCGACGGCTACATTTATATGTGACATGCATGGCGACTCTTCCTATAGAGCGCACCCATCATTGCACTGATTTTTATTATGTTTCCCTTTTTCACTGCTCCCTTGACATAGCAGATCATGCAGGTGGTGCAGTTCAGCAGATGGTTACACGCCAGCAAGCAAAATCCAGATACCTCTCATGGTCTTTTCTGACACCTCTATACTCCGAAATCAGGGTGCCCCCCCTATTGTCTGAAAACACTACACACAAACTCTGACACACTGTGTCCTTCTTTTGCTATTTCCCTTAACCCTTTAGCTACCACTAAGTTGGATTTCAGCTGTTTTCATGTTTGTAAACCTTTAGGGTCCCAAACCTTAATTAATCAGAGACAAAGTAACACATTTAGGGGGAATATTGTTACCCTCAATTTAGCTACACTATGTGTTTAAAGCTTAATGAAGTTTAGCCGTTTGTAGACCTTATGTTTCTGCATGTGTGACATGCAAATCTGGCACTTTGCGCTATATTCCGTCATTGTGTCCAAAATGGGGGCAAGGAGGCATTTTGTTATGCAAAATAGAAACAAAAACACAAGTTCTGTGAACAACACCTTCTCACGTTCTAGTCCTTCTTTTTTCTGTGCTCCCTTGCTATAATTATGCTGCAAACATGACATAATTATACAACGTTGTGTAAATGGGAATTTTGTGTAGTACAAAATTCCCGAAATTATGCAAATTACAATGGTATAATTTACATTTTAGTCTGTCTTAGTCACATTGGCTGTGTGTTGGTCTTCACAGGTTAAGCAATGATACAGGTACTGCCTTGTGGTACTCACTCGCTGATGTGGATGCCCCTTAGTGAATGCAGGTTTGGTCTGGGTGTCAGACACGCCTGATTGATAAGTCATTAGGTCAGTTCTCAGGCAGAAACTGCATGGAGAGAAGGGGGGAGCCCTCATGATGTAGGTCGCTCCTGGCTTCACTTCTGAGAGTGATTGCTTTCTGTGGGTGTTCCACACACTGGAAACAAGCTGTGCTTCTCCTGCTTGGCAGTCTGCCCTCCTGCAGGGCCAGGCACCCTTCTTCTGGAGGCAGACAGACTGGTAGGTAGACTTCTAGGCATTAGACAGACCGTCAGCTCCTCCAACATAAAGTGCAGACTTCGGGTGATGTTCTTCCACCTCTGGGAGAGTGGCTATCAGGCAGGCACTAGCCCCTATTAAACAGCAGCTTTTTGAGTATCCTATGGAGCACTCCTAACCTTGCTCAAGAAACTTTTAGGACAGGAAGAAAGAGGCATTGGGTCCCACTTTTATGTACATTTGCTAGACATGGGATGTGGATCCATTGTCTCAAACTTCAGAACCATTTGGGGTAGTTCTCTGTCATGTGTCCTTTTCAGGCTGCTCTCCAGATACAGCATTTGTGCAAAGAAATGCTTCTCACAGTCAGTAGTAATGGGCTGTCTCCAAGCAGAGGCAGCCATCACATGGGAACAATGAAGTGTGAGTTCTCTGCACATGGCTGTCATCAGCCTTTCTGAAGCAGTAAACAAAGCCTGTCCTGACTATGTCAGCTTCCTCACCTTGAAGGACAATATAGAATTCCACCCATCACACCTACCATCCACCAAATGGCAGTGCTCAGGAACAACTACCAGCAGCCCCTTGATAGCAATGCCTTCATGGCATCCCGTCTCCATTCTCCTCACTTTAGTATCTGGATCTCCCCTCTACAGCCACAGGAATGTAGGAACTAAACTTCAACTGTCTGGAGAAGCTGTTTTCAACAGCCATCCTTTGTGATGCTAATCCAGGGGCCACAGGTGTTGGAAGTAGGGGCTGCAAAAACCATGCTGGGGTTGAGAAGGTGAATGAGCATTAAAGATGGCTTTAAATTTTGTTTTTATTATGTCACATTTGCTGTGTGCTCAAAGACAGAGGTCAAATGCCAGACAGTCTTTCTGACAGATTTCTGCTTATTTCTAAAAATGGAAACCAGTGTTTACTTTTGTCTGACTACACAGTGAGAGAAGTTTGTAAAGTGAACTATGTGACACACTTGCTGGGGTACAAGTAGTGTAAAAGGAAAGGTGGTAGGATGTTAATTTTTGTCCAACATAAAACCAAATTTAAAAACCTGTATATGAACTGTACTTGCAAGCTATAAAGCAGTTAGGAAAGCATAAATGAAGCTCATTTTTGTAATTCTGAAGCATAATGGAAGCACAACACAAAAAGATGCTGGATGGAACGTTGAACATTGTCAAACATTCAGCCCCAGTCACAGATCGGGGTATAATCTATCGTTATTTTGCTTGCCACGCTATTCCAGTTTGGACCCAGCCATATGCAAATCAGCCTTGACCCTGTTCCCATGGGAACAGTCCAGACCGAACTGCCAGGCCAGGTCCTCCCTGGACCGGAAAATAAGCATCCTGGGACTGGTTTCGGGGCATCACCTCTCATCAGTCAGGCTAGCTTGAAACCGGTGGCATAGCGAGCACCGGACCCACGTCTGGGCATACTCTTCCCACTTAGGATGAAAATGCAACATAATAATGGAAACAAACATTTTAATAGGATCAAGACAAATCAAGACACTTTATTTTGTGATGTGCAAATTATAAATATTTGCTGAACCCCAATTTCCATAAATTATCATTTAAGCACTATGTAGTTTTATCAGTAAAACAGCACATTTGTGCAAATTTAGCCATCATTTTAATGAAAAATATGCTGGCGGTAAATGACAGTGTGCTACCACACCATGATTTAGGACCAGCTACCCCTCTGATTGGGCCTGACACTTGTTCTTTGTGTGACACTTGGATTTTTCACAATCCCTATGAATTCAGTGATGTAACATTGATGGCAGAACCTCAACTCTGAAAATTGTTCCAGCACCAAATGGCAGGGGTATCCAAAATGGATACCACTGGTTTCGGTACTCAGATACACAAACACAGTCCTTCTAACACACATGTATCAAAGGCTCAACATACACAAACTCGACATGCACGAATGATGCATGTGCATGATTGTGGGGGTACACATAACAGTGAACGTTTACAGAAGAGGGGTCAGTAGACACACTCTTATTGAGACAGAAAAATAAAGGGCTGTTCACAATATAAATCACAAACCACGTTATGTAGGTTTTTCATGACAGGAATGGCACTTCTCTGCCCACTCTAAGGGCATTTTTGGTGCACCCCTCAGGTCACAGGAAATCTCCTGGCCCTCATATTTTCATGGGCATGTCCAGACCTCTGTGCACTGGCTAGATTAGCACAAAGTCTGGACCAAAATAAAATTCAGGCTACCAGACTTTTTTTTTTTTTTTTTAGAGTTTTATATAGCGCGAACTAGACCCGAGACATCAGGTATCAGAGCGCTTTACATGAGCACCAGTTTCGTTACAGATGGACACATTAATTTTTGTTAGGCATGGGGAGATTAAGTGATTTGCCCAGAATCACAGAATGTTGAGCGTCGTTGCTGAGACACAAACCCGGTTCACCAGCTTCGAGGTCGAAAGCTCTAGCCGTAAGACTACATCCTCTCCCCAATGAATCACATGCAGTCAGTCACTGAAGATAACAAGCTCATATACCATGCAGAGGACATTTCTCTTCCAACACATTGCCTCTGTTAAATGACAGGAAAGAGATAAACCAGAAGATATCCCCATGGCATGTTGAGATAATGCCACTGAATTACTTGCAATCCTTTTCAATAACTTATGCAGTATATGTAGGAGGTCTCTGACAGATTTAACGCTTCCAAAATAGCTCATCCCCCACAAACTTTCCTAGGGTAGGCAAACAAGCTCCTATACCATGCAAGAGACTTTCTTTTCCAAACACATTCCTTGTGGTGAATAAATAAATTAGAAGTACTCATGAAACTCACTGATAGCCACCACTAGGCATCCTGGCGCTGAGGTATCCAGAGCATTGTGGGACAGAGGCACCAAAAAGGCACCAATTGCAGCTAAAAAGCCATGCTTCCAGCTGTTTCCTAAGAAATGTTATACTTATATAACATATAAGAAATGTTAAAATGTAAAGAACTATCGCCCAGTTTACCTGCTGCCATTTACAGCTAAAATGCTGGAGCGGCATATAAATAAGATCCTTACAAAATTCACGGAAGATCAGCAAGTGCTCCATCCTCGCCAGTCAGACCTTAGAGCCAATCATAGAAATGGGTTAATGATGCTCTCGGTTCTGGATGAACTTAGAGTGGCGGCTGATATGAATAGGCCCTCTGTGTTGATCATGGGACCTTACGGCAGCATTTGATACAGGGTCCACACTCCTATGGATTTCATGATTTCTGAAGGACCAGCCACAGAGGGTGCAGATGAGTGGGCATGTCTTTAGAGAGAGAGTGCTCTCTTGTGGGGTTCCCCAGGGATCTGCACTATCCCCACTGCTGTTCAATATTTATTTATACCCTCTTATTGCAGCATTAGCACAGTTGGATTGCCAACTGTTCAACTACTTAGATGACCCTCAGTTGGTCTTACTGATCGAGAGTTCCACGCAGGCACAGTTGAACGTTCAGAATATTATGCAGTTCACTGTGAACTGGATGATAGCTAACTCACTGAAAGTGAATCCTGATAAAACTGAGGTTCTAGCTATCATTATGAAAGGGAATCCATGGAGGGATGTGGTTTGGCCCTGGGAGTTAGGTCCCGCCCCAGACTCCATGCCAGTAGTGAAAAGTCTTGATATCAAGCTGGATAATAACCTGTCAATGACTAAGCAGTTGGCAACAGTGTGCAGGAGCTGCACAGGTCTTTTGAGGCAGCTCTGGAAACTGGATCCTATCCTCTAGTTTTCTACTATGCGAACAGTGGTGGCTGCATTGATCATGTCACGGCTAGATTCTGGTAATACTCTGTACATTGGCCTTCCCAATAAGCTGTTGGGTAAGCTTCAGGTGGTTATGAATGATGCAGCAAGGCTACGGTTCAAGCTACCAAGGTGGGCGCATGCTACGCAACTGTTGCAATAACTGCATTGTCTGCCAGTCAACCAGAGGGCCATGTTCAAAGGCCTGTGCACTGCACATAAGATGTTGCATGGCACAGTTCCATCCTATATTAAGTAACGGCTAAGGCAATATGTGCCTGGAGACTGTCTACACTCCTCTGGGGCATTTATTTTTACCTGCCCACGCTTCAAGGAAACTACTTTGGGCGGTTGGGAATTTGAAGAGATGGGAAACTCCTATTTAAACGTGCTTTCGAAAGAGATTAATACTTATCTCATCAATATCGGTAGTAACATGTTATCATAACCCTTGGGCAAGCGCCTAGAGACCAGTGGTATTTGTGTGCTATAAAAGTGTTATTAACAGAACATTGTCATGGAATTTGACACATTTTATCGGTGAGAATGGAGAAGGAACAGCTGTATAAGCGTCTCCACCTAATATGTTCAGCCAGAAGGAGTTGGGAAGTGGCTGATCATAAGGATTTTTTTTTATCCTTATATCCGTATCTGATGTACATGAGACCTTTAGCATGATTGTAATTGTCCATCTGAAGAGCGGGTTTACTGATGTCTCTGACAGCAGAAAAAACCCTGCCAGGGTAGTACAGCATTTCTTGGTGTAATCACTGGATATAATGCACTTGCCAATTTGTTTCCCACCATCCTATGAACCTTAACCATATAATATGCAGGGGATCAATATTGCATTCCATATCTACTTTGATTATATAATCTGCTGAGTTTAGCTCTTTCATCGCTGTGGGAGGATTAGGTTGTAACCAATTTATGCAAATGTCCCTATTAGCCAGAAGGATCATAGAAAAGAAGAGGCTCTTCTGTGATGCTTGCATGCAGTTAATGAGCAGAATGTCAGTTCTGTAAAAGATTAAATAGTGGCTTACCTCGGCTTCTACTTAGAGAACTGCTATTTATGTTACTTACTTCCTAGCAGTATTTTGCAAGCATAGGACAACTTATGAACATGCTTTCATCATTGGCCTCAATCTTCCTGCATTGCACTAGGGTACTTTACCTTTAGTGAATGTTGCCAATTTTAATGGCTGATCATAAGACTCAAGTATGGCAATACAGAGAGAGCCTTTTTCTCAGATAAGAGGGACCAGAACTGTCAATGGCGCTATGCCCTATCCATAATGCTTTAAAGCTGTAGCACTTGTGGATGGAGAACCAGTGGAGGATATTAGGGTGCTGAGCTGCACACTATCTGGCGTCGATTAAGGAGATATTCCATCGGTCCCAGAAATTATCAAAGCCTAGATTACAGTTTTCTGCAAAGAAAGCAAAAGAGAAGGACTCTGGAAACTGTCCTAATTATGCGAAGCAGAGGGGAACAACCTACGAGATCTGAGGTGTAAAGGATAGCTGGACATTGAACAAAATGCCCAAGTTTCTGGTGCACAATGAAGGAGTCAGTGTATCTCCCAGCTCTGCCGCCCACCAGGCTGAAGAACATATTGAGGATTCAGTACCAAATGAAAGGATCTCAGTTTTATCTGAAATGAGCATAAGGCTTTTGTCGCTCATCTATGTGGCCACTGACGGCATGCAAGCAAAAAAAATACACTTGAGCATGACTGATGATGTCTGAGATTGATACTTTGAGCTGTGTGTCATCTGTGTAGGACATAATGTTGACCCCAAAGGATCAGATAAGTGCAGATAGTGGAGCAATATGAATGTGCAACAGGGTTGGGCTAAGTGACAAACCCTATGGTACTCCACAAGTACACATAAAGGTGTGGGACTGGTATGGTTGCAGCAAGACACAGAGGAAGGGCATTAAGAATTTCAGTGCCTACTTGTAAATCCCAATGTAAACCATTATTGTATGAGCATAGAGTGAGAGACCATGTTGAATGCCACATCGAGATGTAGGGTTATCTGTGCAGCCGAGCCTCGTTGGTCTAAGATGCTTCACAGATTATCTCCCATGCCTAGGAGCACAGTTCCTGTGCTAAAACTCACCCAGAAAACTAATTTGGTTTCATCTAGCAGATTGTTGACCCAAATTGTAAGTGAAAAGAAAGAGTTTTAAGTGAAGTGAGTATAACCACATGCATTCACAAAGGCTTATTGAGGTCATAACAATACACTGATTGTGACCCTTTTCAGATACTTTGGTAGCCCTTCAGAGAAGTCTGTACATGAATCTATGACATAGCCAACAGTTTCAGAATAACTCCTCCACCCCACAGATTTCTCTGGGTATAACCCTAAGCGATGTAATTCACTAGCCATATCCATCAAATTTTATCAATTTTTCAAACACATTGAGCGCTCCCTCAAAATGAACCTTTTTGAGGAATAGCTGACAAAATCCAAAAGCGAATCATTCCTCAGCCCCTACCATTGTACTAGAAGGTTGTTATTAATTATTGAATATCCCTGTTATGGTCGTTTTTTGTATTCTTGAAACCTATTTTTATGTCACAATCTGTCACCAATTTAATATCTAGGTTCTATGTTCACTTGGGACACCATGCACTTGCTTTGATTAATTTGAAGACGCATTTATATAAACAGCTTACATTCAGAAGTGTCTTGTTGTATATGGTTTCTTGTGTCTCTCTCTGATATCTCTTTACCCATGTTTATTGCCATTGTGCCATATATTACTATATATTGTATACATAGTCCACAGGAACCATTGTTCCTTGTTACTTGTTTAAACTACAGCTTAAATATTGTAACACCTACCCTCTATGCTCCTACTTTTAGCGCAAACTAATTTTTGAGTGCTCTAACCTGTTGGCTGCATGCTGAAGTTAAGATGTCTTAATGATAATGTAACACTTTGAACCACTGTCTCAAAGTATTGCAAGGCGTTATGACCCCCTTGGAGGCTTTGTCCATGCAAATATAAAATCACAATTAAATAAAAAAATAAAAAAATTATGAACAATGGGTGAGAACACTGGTAAAAGTTATGCAGTCCAGGGGGCCAGGAAGGGTGTGTGACCTTCATTTCAGCCACCTGACTCTGTAGGTCATCCACTTCACTGTCAGCACATTTATAACATCTTTAAATTAATTGCATTTTGAAATTACTGAAATACACTATCAAAGTATAGGGAAAATGGCCTTTAAGGTAAATATATTCTGGCATTTGGATTATACAAATGTAACTATGCTACACAGGAATAATTTAAAATAATGGTATCTTGCTCAATTTAGGGTTATGGTTAAGGTTACTTTTATTAGGATTAATTGAAAAGTAATACAATCCAAACACATATGGGGTAAACTATCCTGTTTTAGGTTTAAACCTATATTAACTGATAATACCCACTGAGAGGGAAACAACCCTCATGAGTGCAAACATAAAAACACTGATGGCTAACTGGAATTAGCTGTAAAAAATATATGTATTCATTTGGTACTAGAAACTTAACTGTGGAAGATCCAGGCTAGGGCTAGGGTTAGTATTAAAATATCTGAACATCATTGCATTAAAAAAAATATTTGATTATATTCAGCTAGCCTTGATTTATAAATATTTCAATTAATTTAAAACTTGAAAATACAACTAATTACAGTGATGAAGTTGAATTAAAATACAGTTATAGTTTTTTTAAACTTCATTGAATTTGATTTAATACAAAGCAAAGGCAGGGGTATGGGTTAGCTTTTATTTATTATAAAATAGATATGTTCATTTAAATTAATGTAATTTAATTTAAGGTTAGGATTAGTGTTAGAAGCAGCTCACTTATTGTTCTCACTTTAAAAATTATACATTTAATTCAGTAAGGGTTAGAGTTAGGGCCAGTATTAATTAAACATAATCCACATAATTTCAATTTACATTATGACTATGGAATGGTTAGCATAAAGGTAATTTTTGGGTTAGTGGTCGAGGGCAAAGTAAAGATAGGAGGAAGTACATGGGACAAAGTAAAGGTAAGTTCAGTGTTATGGATGTGGCAAATTAAATAGAACACACACAAAAAAAGGCCTGAGGAGATTTAGAGACCAGCAGGGGGCGACTCCCCTCGTATCAATTATGGCATCACAGATAAGCCACCCTTGGTCAACATTGCAACAACAAAGTGCAGGGGAGTCCCTTTTTAAAGGACTAATTCCCTCACCCACCCGTAGGTGGCATGCTTCATCATCGGGAACCTCCTTTCTAGTCCTTTTATTTCTTCAGTTTCTGAAGGCACCAAAGCACCTTTTGCCTCAATGTCACTGCTTTCATCCTTGCCTGGTGTTTCACAAGCAATGACAAAACTTATCACTGACTGGTCCATCATGTCCTCCGCAGGGTCGTCGACCATTGGGTGTACATCATCCAAGTGCACCCATACAGCCAAATCCTCAGGTGTCAGTCACTTATATGCCAGGGCAGCAAAGATGGCCAGAACTGAAAACACTTTGGCGTACTCCTCTCCATCCATCTCTGCAGGTGGACTTGATTCAAATGCTGCCCTAAATCCAAAGAGCCAACACTTCTCAATACTTCCAGCCAGAATCATATTTTATGACTGCCCTGCAAGGTAGATCATATCCTTCAACATGAAGGACTTGACAATGTCACAGGGACTGCTGTCACAAGAAACAACCAAATTTCAGATGCTCTCGATTGTAAAGTTGCTTGAAGGCAGAGATCACTCCTTGATCCATGGAAGGGATTCTGTTTCCAGTGTATTTAAAGAAGAACACAACATGGATGTTGCCATCCAGGGTCTGCAGATCTTCATCAGTTGGTTGTGGTGGAACCTGGTTGACAAGTAGAACAGCTTTCTGGGCAAGGCAGCACCTTCTCAGCTAACATTTAACTTCTGGGAAACATTTGTCAACGAACCACTCCCATAAGCGCTCAGGGGTCAGCCAGGCATTCTTGTTTCATCTGTAGGCAGCAGGGAACTTGTCTTGGTTATGATGTTGACGACTGGGGGGGATCCTGAAGCTTTCCTTCCACCAAAGGCTTGTGGCTTCCTGTGAGGTTAGCAGCCAGCAAGATAGTGACCCTATCTTTCACCTTCTTAAATCCTCCCACTTATTTGGCTTGCTTCATCTCTTGCATCTGGTCAGGCAGTTTTCAATACATTCCTGTTACATTGGCATTGTAGATCTGTTCATCACCATATCTTTGATCACTCATTGTAATTTTGGGCTGTTCTGGATAGACCACAGTTGGCTCCATTTCAGCTGGCCTGACTTCAGCCTCACCATAGATCCGCTGACTTGATATTCCATATCTTTTTTGCCAACGCCAAAACCAGCCATGACTGGCTTTGAAAGTGCAGTCTTCACCACAAATTTGCCTAGCAAAGGCTTCGGCCTGTGCTTGTATGATTAGACCAGATAAGGGAATCCCTTGTTGACGAAGAGCAATGAACCAGGTCTGCACTGCCCTGTCAATATCCTCTTCGTTGGCCAGGCTCATCTTCCTACGATGGGTGCCCGTGTCCCCGCCAAGCTGGTCAAGAAACCAGCCCAGCTTCTGCTCATCTTTCAGCCAGCACCTCAATGTGCCCTCTGGTACTCCAAAATCGTGAGACACACTGGCCTGCCTCTCCCCATTCTTCACCTTCTCAAAGGCCTGTAACTTGTCCTTGATAGAGTATGGTTTACAAAAGGCCATTTACACCATTTTGTGGGGGTGCAATCTGAATCATTAAGTGAGGGCTCAAGTACATGCCCACCCTCGCATGCCATAGTGAGTAAATATACACGGTATGGAAATGTTCAGAAAATTTCCACACTGAGAGGTTGGTTAATTTAGAATAGATTACAAGAACCTCAGGGAGATAATCACTGGTTGATCAAGGATCTTCCACAATTAAGTTTCTAGTATCAAATGAATACATATATTTTTTACAGCTAATTCCAGTTAGCCATTAGATCAATTTGTTTTGCTTTTGTTGCAAGTTGAAGTGGCAGTATTCAAAAAAAGTTTGAAATCCACTGATATACAGAATATTTTCTGAAACGAAACATCCACACATTCATATACGGCCAAAATTCTTCAGAATATTGCAGGTAATGCTGTTGGTGGCAGTCACAAATTGTTTTGGAAAAGCATGCACAAGAACCAGGGCTTGATAAGCCACTAGCTGATGCGTTAACCTTTGAAGCAGAAGTGCTTGTAATGGAAACGATGACCCAGATGGGAACACAAACACTGGATATTTATTTCTGCAGAGGCGTCCATGTGATGATGGAAATACCATGTTCTT
This sequence comes from Calotriton arnoldi, assembly GCA_963921515.1. Classification (NCBI taxonomy): domain Eukaryota; kingdom Metazoa; phylum Chordata; class Amphibia; order Caudata; family Salamandridae; genus Calotriton; species Calotriton arnoldi. Next base: position 2,496,782 of record CAWUFW010001726.1, read on the forward strand.
AAGGTACTGGATAAGGGTCCACATTTTTGGAGTGCAGCACTAGGTATTCGTACCTAAAAGAAAGAGAAGCAGTCTAGATTTTGTGTGGGAGCAAAGCAACCACACTTTGAGACAAAAGTTGGGAATAGTAACATGCCAATAGTGATAGAGGTGCAGTATTCAGAAGGGAGATATTAGGTATTGCATTCTCATTGAGGTATAACCCACTCTCTTACCCAAATCTTCCTTCAAAGAAGGTAGGGCTGGATACCAGTCGTACCACAGGAAACGCATGAAAAGGCAGAAGTAATTTCTATGAGCAGAAAGCAGCTCCCAAATTCAGGCTATGATATGAGTGTCAATATTGACCATGTCTCGGGATGTAAAAGTAATGAACTGAAACTTGGCAAGGATGGGTGCCAGCCTCCAGGCTTTGGAAAAAGCGCACGGCTCTCAAATTTTCTGGAGTATATATTCTTGTTGGAAATACTGCAAACGTAATAATACAAATGAACAGCAAAATAAAGTAACTGTGTTTCTGGCAAAGGTAATCATTAGGTGATGGGTCTGGTAATAATGTTGTGGTCCCAGTGTTAAAGCGAGGAGTTTGTTCTTTATGTAGAAAGCTTCATTCTTTTTGTTAGTTCGGTGCTAGCATATGTACCACTGGAGATGCACTGTGCTCAACTCTCATCTACTGTTGACGTTCTGAAGGACGGGTCCCAGATTTAGGGCATTACTCTGGTACAGTGTCCCAGATTAAGAGGATGGCTCTGAATTCCTTGGAAGCTCTTTAGACACCTGGGGGCATATGAAAAAGGAAATGGCGCAGCGCGGCACTCTGACAAATTTTGCAGGGCTGCACTGCGTCATGCCAGAAACTCGGGGATGCCCTATATTTACAAGAATATGGCCCACTTCTGTGTCTTCCCTTGCGCTGGCGCTAAAAATAGCTGCCTTGTGCCAACACAGACACCCTTGCGCCATACATTGTGCAAGGTTGCCTGCGTTGCAGTATGATCAATAATGGCGATTTGGTACTTCTATGTGTGATGCATTTTGCAGCACACATAGAAGTAGCAAATCACCATTATTTAATGATTGTTTTTGTGCAGGAATCATTAATGGCATTTTGCTCTTTTTAAGTGTTGTGCAGTATGCGGCACACAGAAAAAACAAAAACTAGGAGAAATAACAGTATTTCTCCTCGTTGAGCCAATCTAATGCCTGCTTTTGCATAGCGTTAGTTTTTAGTGCTGCCTCAGATTTACACATCCTTGTAAATCTGGGGCAGCGTCAAAAAGCAATGGTTGTTGTGGTAGAACGCCCACAGCAACAACCATTGCACGCCCCATTCAAGCAGATACCTGCGTGAAAGGGTACCATATTTTCAAAGCAGCATTAAGCCAAGCAAAGTGGCTTAACGCTGCTTTCTAAATATGGTGCAGGGCATTGCGCTACTGGAACATCAAAAAAAGTGACATTCCAGTGGCGCAAACCCCTTGTACATCTGCCCCCTTGTGTTTAGATTCAGGGCAGAGGGTGTAGAACCAGTTTCATGAATAGTGCTGATGTGGTGTCCTTGGCCAGATGTTGTAATGCGTGGAATACATTACCTCTTATGTAGGACCTGGTGTCTCTGATGCAGTACTCCCACATTAGGTCAGTATTCACATTCTGGTAGGGTTGTTGCCTCCGGATACAGAAATAGTGGGGTGCAGTATTCTTGACTCGTAGAAAGGCTAGAAGTTCAGTTTCAAAGCTGGAAACAGCAACTCCAGCGGTAGGGCGTGAGAGGTAGTCTCTCTTCAGGCAGGTCAGTTTCTAGTGAGATCTAGGCGCTATGCCACAATAAAAGGATCCCTGCCCTGTAGAGGTATGCAGAGAAGTGAATGGATGAATGAATAATTTATTGTGTGATTACTTAAAATCATTACAATATAAAATTAAAAAGACATATGTCATAAATTAAAACATGGTTGGACTTTAAAGTCATAGCAGCAAAAGGATGTGTAGCCAGCTGTTGCTGACTGTATGGTTGGATTCTAAAATATAATATTTCACCATAGTTCATTCTTTGAGTCCCTGGGGGAAGTAATCTTTGCTGAGTGGACTTTTGTTATGGAGGAACATGTCTGACAATTAGTCGTTCTCTCTGTGGGGCATTTTTTCTTTCAGAAGTGAGCGTGCTTGGTAGATGAATTTGCCAAAATTGGCCATGTTCTTTACTGTATCCAAGGTGTAGAGCTGGCAGATGGCGTCCTTTGCAGTGCGTGAGCCCAGGGAGAGAAGTATTGGCCTGAGGTAGATTCGGCGGGTTTGCCGCAGAGCCGGGCAACATAGGAGTATATGTGCCAGAGACTCCCTTCTATAGTTGCATAGTCGGCATGCAGTAATGTCTGTAAGTGCTTTCCAGGTTGGATATAGTTCTTTTATTGGAAGAGGGTGTAATCTTGTAGCTAAAATCTTGTATAGTGCCTGGCTCCCAACTGCCTGTGTGAGATGATGCTTAGTTGCTTGTAGAATTTGTGGGAGGCATAGAGTTTCATGAAAGTCCCTGGCGGCAAGAGCTTCTATGCCCAGTTTACAAAAGCAAAGACGCAGCTGATTTTTTATCGTAGATTTGATGGTGGCATAGTCTACTATACTCGGGTCCCAGTTCTCGATGGCTAGCTGCAGTTGCTCCTTCGATGATGCAAGTTTGACAGACCAGGGATTGTTTGGTTTTAAAAATATTGTTTTTATGACGGCCTTCATAGAATTGGCTGGGGCCATGATTGCCAAGTGATGGTATTTTGCTAATATGGCCAGTTCTTTTAATTTTTGCAGGGTAAGGTCAAACTCTAGGCGGATCAAGGTATTTCTTGTGGATGCGGGCAGGCGATATATTTTCATGTACGCTGCGCATTTAATTTTTTCCAGGTCTTCCACGAGCACTCCAGGAAATGCCTGTTGCGCATAGTTAAGTGATGGTAGCAGTTTGGCCTGCATTACCCTTCGGATCGCGATGGTTGTTGGGCTTTCTAGCGTAGCATGCAGCTTACAGAGGGAGTGCGTACCATCTTTCCTTTCAGCCATAGTTTGTGTAAGTACATCGAAGGGCGGCCGGTCTTGCTTAGCCAGGCGCCTAGGTAGTTGTAGCTTTGCACACAGTCCAGGATCAGAGTGCCCAAGCACCACTTGATGAGCTTTTTCTCTGGATAACTCCCAAAGATCATGGTTTTGGGTTTACTCGTGTTA
>CAWUFW010001726.1:2502500-2633312 GCA_963921515.1 Calotriton arnoldi
CAGTTTAGAAACTGGATAAGACTTTCTTGGGTCTGAAAGTTCCTCACTGTTACTCAATATAAGGTTACTCTAATTTACTCTAAGATTAAGAAAGCTAGAAATGTCCTTAAATGAAAAAATCATAGCTTTGCCAATGCACAGGTGGAGTGATGCAGCCTTTAAACAGAGGTGTAATATAAACCACATCCTTCAACACTAAACATTAATAGAATGGATTCAGAAGGTTGAAGGGACAGGAAGAAAATCTAAACATTAAGTGCTCTGCAGAGGAAATGTTTGGAAAAATATGTAATGCAACTTCTACTAGACCTTGATATCCCAAAATGTCAGGGGTGGTGGAAGTGGTGTCATAAAGCTGATCCTTTTCCCCACTCTTAGATCCTTAACAGCCTTCTGTTTACGGATGATGAACAGAGAAGGATGAGCAGTAAAGCTGCAGTAAATAAACATGATTTCTAAAGAACCCTGTTTACTCCTATTTCTTGCAGATTGATCCCTTCATGGTACCTGAGACCAGGGGTCACCAAGTGCAGTGGCAGCAGTGGCAACGTTCAAGCAAGAGATACCAGCTGCTACCCTGGCAACTCCCCAATTGAAATCAATACTGCATCTCTATTTGTTTCTGCCTCCCTTCATAAGATCATGGAACTTTAGTAGGGAATGATATGTGTTTACATTTTGTTAACAAGGTGTCCAAAAAAGGTGTCCTGGTGCTGGTTTAGCATAATAATGGTGAATCATGGCTGCATGCTATTGCATCGACCTCCCCTAATTTGTGGGTCCCTATGTGGCGTGTGCTACTTCTGCTATGAATTTACTACTATGCATTAATTTTACCACTATCACTATCAATTAACCTACATCTAAGTGATATGTAAGTTATATTTTTATTTTTATTAATTATGTTCTGTGTTGTAATAGCAACCATTTTATTTTTTGAATTTGACATTTAAATGTACAGGAAACATTTATAAGACATTTATCAAAGAAGCCTCTAGTTTATTAAGTGTTTACAAGAATGGATTTGAAGCTGGGATTTTTCATGAGACATGAAACCATCAATAATTTCAGGGACATATAAAGAAGACACGGATCGACTACTGTGCAGTATTTATAGACCAATTTCCTTATTAAATGTGAATTTCAAAATCCTGATAAAATGATGGCCCTATAGATAGGAGATAGTGATAAAATGCATAGTTTGTAGGGAGCAAGTAGGTTTTGTAAAAGGGAGATTTGACTATGATAATTTGAGAATACTATAAAATATTGTAAGGAAAAAGAAAAAAAATGCTTTTATCCTTTCATTAGACGCTGTAAGAGCATTCCAGAATCCAAACTGGAAATATTTACAAGAAGCGATATCATATAAAGGTTCAAAGGTTCTGGTCCTAGTAAATGGCAGCTGATCAAACCATTTGAATGTTGGAAAGGACACAAAAAACAGGTTTTTCAATGTCTCCATTACAATCTGACGCTGCTTTAGAATTATGTAATTTATTTAATTTAATAACACAACTAATCAAAGATATATTTTAATTTAGCTTTTTTTAAAAATAAAAACAACTAATATTAAGTGCATTCAATTAATGCACAATTAATTTAAATTGATGACTTATATAATTTATTCATAATTCATTATACTTAATAACCTAAACCTAATCTTGAATATACCTATTTAATATACACTATCTTACTCTATTAACCGTGTTATAGCATTTGAATATTTTTTATTTAATTAATATTATAACTGTAATTAATAATAACCTACTTATAGTTTTATGTTTTTCAGTGCCCTTTGCCCCATTCAATAATATTACTGGACTTTGGTGATGCAAAGGTCAACGATGTAGTGAGCTTTGATGTGGAGTAGCTGTTGATGTCTGTCCATGTTGTGCCCATGATGTAGACGGCAACATGCTGTACAGTCTCCTTTACACTTTACTGGTATGGAAACAGATTATGGAAACAAGAGTGACTATTTCACTTCATGCAGGCAAGGATATTCTAAAATTAAATTGCTGGTCACAGCACTTCCCAGTTCACGCAAGTAGTGTCTGCTTTTCTGCATGGGGTTCAGGTGAGAATCAGGCTTGCAACTGCTAAGGTTTTTCCTCCCTTGGCACAGACAAAACATCTTGGTGATAAATAAATGCCAGCTTGTGCTACAGGGCAAAGGTTTCCAGTAGAAGTGGAATTGTCCTCACACCAACCATGCCCCAAGGATCATGGCAAGAGATTTGAAGTATGTCAGTTCGATGAGATGGGCTAAATGATGAGTGTGTGGTGAGAGTGGAAGGAATGAGTCTGAGTGCGAGGTGGGGGCGGATGGGTGGGGTGGTGTGTGTACGTGTGCATGTGTCTGTCTGTCTGTGCTTAAACACACTCCGGCAAGAATACTGTATTCTACCCAATTGTTTCATTCATGCATAGTCCAATTTTTCATCAAATAAATCTTACCATTTCTGTTGCTGACAGAGAGACTGATTTTCTGTAGTTCTCCTAGTTCCACAGCATAAACAGCCACTGAAAAACACTACAAAACAAAGCACAACTTACATTACCAAGAGTGAATTATAGATTTGTATCCATGTAGGATAACACAGAATACAATTACTTTTGTTAAGTGTTATGTTAGATCAGCAATAGGATGGCACCTTCTGCCTAAGATGCCATAGTGCTGCGGTTCTTAACCTTTTATGTCTTCTGTGGACCCCTACTGATTCACAACTGGAAGCCTGGACCTCCGCCTAAGCCAATTTCTACTATTTAAATGTCTAAACAATACACAAAAATACAGAAACAAGTGTACATCAAATACATGCACAACAAATCATGAAAGATTTTATTACATTTGCAAACAAAAATTCAAAAATGTAAATTTTTATTTCATAAGAAAGGTTGGAACTTTCAAGATTTTGTTTTATTTCTAACAAATGAAGTGATATGATAGACTCTAGCATATAATTTTGTCCTTTTTGCTCATACGTTATGAATCTGCTAATATTATTTTATTTTCTAAACTGTAGTTGATCCCCTGCGGAGGCGTTGCGGACCAGTAGTCTTTGGACCCCTGGTTAAGAACCCCTACCATAGCACCTTAAGGCTATCATCTACACTTATGGTAAAGACTTTTATGGAGATGTATTAGCTATGACTTATTATAACAAGGAGTAGTACTCATAATTAACAAGCGCAACCATTAGGCACAAAATGAAAATATTTTTCAGAGCGGCAGCCATATGTAAGAGTGGGAGGGTAGCGATTCCTGCGTCACCACCACTTAACGGCTGCAGGTATGGGGGAGCGGCCGATGCCCCCAAAACCTGTGCAGCCCAAGGTGGACCACCCCCCGCACCCACTTGCTACGTCACTGTGTTGGTCATACAGGCTTTTGTTATGTGGCGGTAGCTGTTTATTCAGTTTATAGTTTTAGCGTTCTTAAAGTAATTGTTCGAGAGTTGAACATCTTTCTTGAGGGCACCTTTGACCAGAAATAACATTTTTTTCACATTTTACTTTTTAGGAGTGTCCAAGGGGTGCCAGACAATGATTTTATATGCTCCCTGCACAGCCTTGGCAGCAGAATATCCAATAAACATATCAGTCACTCCTGTGGTTTCTATATGGAACACTTGAGGGTCACATGATGGCCTCTGGGTCAGTGTGCAGAATGTTTGCTAGGGTTATATAAAGATGAGTCAACATCAGTGTTTCATCTGCTACTCTACTTGGAATATGAGTAGGTTGGTTGAAGGTTGATGTCACTCTCTCTGGACCTGTAAGGGTTGGAATCAATAGTGTGATTTTGTATTGTGCTTTTGCAGTCATAATTGCCTGTTGTGCACATGTGAATAAGTGACAAATGTTTCAGTGTGGGTTGATTTATTTTATGAAGAGAGACAGAGCTTTGAAACTGTCTTTTAACTAATTTGGTTTGCTTTCTTTTTCCAAACTGTGCAGTTGTTGGGCTAATTGTTGCACTTATGTGACTTGCATTTTTCTGAGGAATGCCCTCTGCCTGACACAGAAAGTAACCCAGTGTTCAGAGTCTAAAAACCAGCGAAAGAAAATGTGCAAACAAAAAATGAGGGTGATCATGAAAAAGGGCCATTTCTCACAACTTCTCCCCAAAGAGGAAAGGGCAAGAAAACTTTGGCTGAATGGGGCTCCAAGGTCTTAGATGGGAAGGAATCAGGATTTCACAATGGAGAGGAATGAACAGATTTAAAAATATCACTCTCTGGTATTCCAATGAGTCTGTAATCTTTGCAACGTTTTCAGAAAAACACAGATCACACTGGACATCTGTCCATGGGATTTCTGGAGCCATTCAATGTAGGCAAACAATAAGATACCTTTAGGCAAATGTTACTCACTTCTTTTGTAAACCGCTAGGCACATGGATGATGCCAAAGAGGCCCTGGAGCTTCTAGGAGACGCCAGTACAGTCTTACCCTTCCTCTAGTTTCCTTGCGTTTCGAGGCAACAAGCCTACACAAAGATCTAGGCACTGGAGTCTAGTCACTAGGTACGCCACAGGTGAAGCAGTCTGTGGATTACCCTCACTAGTTTAAGGACTATTTTAAAAAATGGGTTTCTTCAATCCTGATAGCTAAGGTCAGTCTACCCAGAACACTTGTAAAAGAGAAAACACGTCTTCTCTTACATTCCCTTCTGAAATGAGACAAAGTTCAAGATCAAAACATGCAATCAATTCAGACAGCTCTAGCTAGGTACTCTATTAAGGTAATCAGTATTTCTATTTCTGCAATTTTGATGTATGAAATACAGCAAAGATACAGCATCTCTCAACTAACCTACACTCAGTTTGAGTATAAAGTGTGTAGACACTCTATTATAGATCAAAGCAGGTACCTAAAGCACTACGTGATTGCCACTGGATTCCAATATTGGAGAGTTATTTCATTGGGTGCCTAAGGTCTGCCACCCACTGTTTTATTATCTCATGCTTCAAAGGGAAACTCTGTACTAAATCATAGGAGGGTCAGGATTCGGTTCCATGTAGTGCCTGGAACAAATAGGGCTGCCCCGGTGACAGAAAAAAAAGTAAGGAGTAACCCCTGGGAGGTCAAGACTTAACAGTCCATGATGTATGGGAATAACATGAATAATTCTCCTGGCACCTGCCAGAAATGACAAACGCACACATGCAATGTGCTTTAGAATGAAATTTATTTTTCGTTATGTGGTTAAAATATAATTAAAAAGAAATATCTCACCTATACTATTACAACTTTTTAAATTTCTTATCAATAGTACCTTTTTAGATTAACATTTTAGTGCAGCTGCCACTGGGAAGAACCCATTAAATATTTCCATTTATTTCACCAGATGTTTTGTAAGGGGCAAGTGGGTATCCTTTTCTAACAGGCAAAGTCAAGGTTAAGCACACAAGAAAACGTATATATTTAAAAAACAGAGTGGCTGTAGCCACTCAGTAGTTATAGATAGGGTGTACAGAGATGGAAATTCCTTGTTTTTGTGTCCCTTAATAACTTTGCACCTATTTGATGAATCTCCCCGAACCTTTCCAGAACTATTCCTCGTTGTACATTGCCAGATGACGGAAAGGTTTGCTGTGTTTGGTCAAGTGGGTACGATGAAAAACATGGGGTCCCAAAACAGATTTGGACCCCAATTTTTTTACATAGACTTTTTGGTTTGGATGTAGAACCAAAACGGCAGTACGGATTTGAATGAAATTTCACAGGAATTTGCAGTATTCTAGGTCACTAATCCTTTTTGACATGGCAACTATATTGGCTTAGTGGTTATTAAGTTATAAGGCAAAACAACTTTGTGATATCTGTTATCACGGAAGTACCATGGTACTACAGCAGTACATAGCGATGACATCACAAAATATGATTGGCTACTGGCCTATAATCAACACTGGAAAGGCAGCCAGGTTGGTTAAATAAGAGAGGTTTGACTGTGTACTGTATACTGAAAAATAGAGATGGAGAGGTTATAAATGTACTGTAAGTAGGCTTCAGAAAAAGCCCACATAAGGTAGTAGTGGTAGGGATATGCCATTTAATATATGTAAATGTTTTTTTTTTAAACTATGGACTACCGTGGTAATACCACAGTATTTTCTAGGAAATGCTGCGGTATCAGTAAAATTGAAAAATATATATATTTCACATTATCAAATTATATTATACATGATATAGGATGCCTCTGTGGAAGAGAAAATAAACTTAGATACGTTGGATAAACCGATATTTAAGTTTGAAAGGAAGATATGGTTTCTATAGGTGGTAAAATAGACACCATCTATGCAACTCCAGTGTAGGCCACTCCAGTGTATGCTATTCCACTGTACACTACTCCACTCTACTCTACCCACTCCATTGTACACCACTTCACTGTACGCTACTCTTCTCTATGCTATTACAGTGTGCACCACGCCACTCTACCCAACTTCACCACACACCACTCCACTGTACTCCGCTCAACAACAACGTACTCCATTGAACAACAGTCTATGCACCCTCCACTGTACCACACTAAACTCCACTCTATAGAACTCCACTGTACAACAATGTACTCCTGTCAATGCCAGTCTACAGCACTCTAGTTTAGTGTATTGCACTGTATGACACTCTACTCCAATGTACAACACTTTATGTAACTCCCTCTATGCCACTCCACCCCACTTTACTGCACATGGCTCTATGACACTACTTCACTCTACTTTCCTGTACTACACTACTCAACTCTATGCCACATAACTCTACTCCACTCAATGCTACTCCACTCTTCCACACTGTACCACACTGTACTCTATGCTACTCCACTCTAAACAACTGCAATCCTCCCTGTGGCACTCCTCTGTACTCCACTCTATGACACTTTCCAAGACTGTATGACACACCAGATCACTCCACTGTACGACACACCACTCCACTCCACTCTATGACACTTTACTCAACTGTATACTATACCGGGCCTCTGTACTCCACTCCACGTCACTCTACTGTACAACATAACACTCCACTCTGTGACAATTAACTCCACTCTTTCTGATGCAACTCCACTCGACTCCACTATACAATACGTTACCCCTTTCTATGCCACTGTTTGACACTCCATTCTACACAGTTCCACTCTACAACACTCTGCTCCACACTATGCAACTCCACTCTACAAAACTGACCTACACTGTATGCCACTCTAAGAGACTTTACTCCATTCTATCCCGTATACTACACTGTACAACTCTGTACTTCTCTATACTACCACTCAACAAGACTTTCCAACAAATCATGACACAGCACTCCACTGTACTTTACGAGACCCCACTCTAATTTATGACACTTTGCTCGACTCTACACTATGCCACTCCACTCTCCTGCACTCCACGCTACTGTACTCTAAGAGACGCCACTCCACTGTATGACACTTTACTCCACTATATGCTATGTCACTTCACTCTGCTCCCCTCTATGACACTCTACTCTATGACACTGTTCTTCACTGTACTGTACAACAGTCCATATAACAGCACATCACTCAATGACACTGGACTCTACAATTTAAAACACATTTTTATTTAAAAAACATTCAATGAAAAAAACAATGATTAAAACTTAGTTATAGTTAGGAAAATGTTATTCATTTTTCTATACACACTTAAACAACAAGAACATTAGAAATTCTAAAGTTATAGTTATACCTTGGATTTCTAATGTATGCACTACATTTAAATTACAATAACTTTATTTCTTCTAAATCAAACTTAAAGTACACAAAATCAAACATTTTAAAGTTAGTTATACCTTAAATGTATCATTTATGCACCACATTCACATTATTATAACTAGCGCTCCTCCATACACACTATTTTCAGCTCGCTAACCACACAGTAACTATAATTTGCCACTCTCCGCATCCCTAGATAAACAACAGTTTTGAACATTAATTGCTCAAAAAACTACTGAATAAACATACACCAAATGACAAAAAACACTCTTTCTGGACCACAATCTAGCTTTCTGCTAAATTTGGTGCAAATCCAATCAGCAGTTTGGGCTGTAACTGTGTCTAACATTCCTATGGAAAGATAAATGGGGAAAACGCGTTTTGACACCTCAACTTTCTCTCAGGCCTTGCTGGATGGATCACCCTGAAACATTCAATATGCAAACTGGTCAAAAAGTAGCACTTTTTGAAAACTTTTGTGGATATTCGGCAAACAGCGCCAAAGTTATTAGCAACATTAAAAAGGCATTACTATGGAAAAACAATCCTAAATAACTATCCAGGTGTGATCGTCACTGAATAATATCTATCTCTATATATATACGTATATATATATTACCTACTGGCGGTCGCCAGTAGGTAGTTATAGTTAGGACCTTGTTTCTATTCAAAAAGCGTTTTTTCTTTTGCCAATATATTTGGCGCCGTTTGACAAATCTTCGCGAAATTTTCCAAAACTAATGGTTCACTCGGGTCAGCTCCTGTCTTGAAAGTTTCAGGGTGATTCGTCAAGCGGGGGCCGAGAAAAAAGGGGGGTCCCAAAACGCATTTTCTCCATGTTAATTTCCATAGGAATTTTGGAACAGGCTACAGCCCGAACTGCTGAACGGAATTACACCAAATTTGGCAAAAAGGTAGCTCTTGGTTCAGAAAGCGCCCTTTTTTTTAAAATGGTGTAAATCCGTTCAGTAGTTGCTGAGAAATTCAAAAAATAAAAATATCGATATCTGAGCACCGAGGAGGATTCATGAACCCTCCCGAGCATGAGCTTCATTCTGATCTGCTGCCAACACTCCAAACCAGTGTTGGCAGCCATCTTGTGACTCAGTAGAACCAAGTCACAAGAAAAAGGACAAAACTGTTAAAAATGAAGAAAAGGGGGCAGGGTAGAAACACCCTGACCCCCTAGGCCTGCTCAGGGGACCCCCAGGCCCAAAAAAGCTTCTTTTTAAAAAAAAAAAGATTTGGTCGGAGTCGCGCTGGGTGTGCGAATCAGGAAGATTCTTTTTTTTTTTTTAAACGAAGTGCGGTCCCCAGGGACCGCCACCTCCAGGGGGCTTTATTTATAATATGCGGGGGGCACACAGCCCCCCACAGCCCCGGGGACCACCATCTCCCCTGTGTTTTTATGAAATGCGTGGGGGTGCTCCTGCCCCCCATGCTGCCCCGGGGACCGCCACCTCCCCGGGGATTATGACTTTAATTGCGGGGGGCCTTGCGCCCCCTCCGCAGCCCCGGGGACCGCCACCTCTAGTTGGCCACGCGGCCCCCCTCACTGGTAAAAGAAAAAAATATATAAAAACGAGGCCAGGCCCCGGGGATGGGGTCCCCAGGGCCAATAGTGGCCCAGGGAAGGGGGGCCACGCAGCCCCCTTCCCATTTTTTTTTTTTTAATAAAAAATGATCAGGCCCTGGGGGATGTGGTCCCCAGGGCCCAAAAGTAAAAGAAGGGGGGGCACACAGCCCCCTTCTAAAAATATTTAATACAAGGAAAAGCCGGCATCTCGCCGGAGGCCCCGCCCTCTCCCTGCACCACTGTGCAAACGCGCCTACTGGTGCATTCTGAATTGGGAGATTAAGTCACCTTCAATCCTAAGGGTCCTTAGGGGCCAACTAGACCACCAGGTACCTCCCGTAATCCCCACACAGTGGGATTGCTGAGAGGTGGTCCGAGGCCATGCCCCTTTTTACACCACTCTGCAAACGCGCCTCTTAGCGCACTGCTGGTGCGGTGATGAGGTCCTCTTGTGTCCTGAGGACTGAAGTGGACTTTATCCCCGAGCAGCAGTGCGCCAGGCGGTGCGTTTGCAGAGTGGTGCAAAAAGGGGGCGTGGCCTCGAACCACTCTCAGCAATCCAGCTGTGTGGGGCTTACTGGAGGTAACAGGAGGGCTAGTTGGCCCCCAGGGACCCTCAGGAGGTAAGGGGACTTCCTTCCCCAACCAAGAGCATGCCAGGAGGCGCGTTTGCAGAGTGGTGGACAAAGGGGGCGTGGCCTGTGTCCACCTCTCAGTAATCCCACTGTGTGGGGCTTACTGGAGGTAACAGGTAGGCTAGTTAGCCCCTAACCCCCCCAGCAGCGAAGGGGACTTCACTCTCCATCCAGGAGTGCGCCGGGGAGCGCGTTTGCAGACTGGTGGTTAAAGGGGGCGTGGCCTGCTATGAGTACTTACCAATGCTGCTGTGTGGGACTTACTGGAGGTAATAGTAGGGGTAGTTGGCCCCCAAGGTTGTCCTTGGGGGCCAACTACCCCTCCTGTTACCTCCAGTAAGTCCCATGCAGTGGGATTGCTAAGAGGTCTTCGGAGGCCATGCCCTCCCTTTCTCCACTACTCTGCAACTGCGCCTCCTGGCACACTACAGGTTGGTGGATGAAGTCCGCTTTACTCCTGAGGGACTTTGGGGGCCAAGAAGCCCTTCTGGTACCTCCTGTAAGTCCTACGCAGTGGAATTCCTGAGCGCTGGTTGGAGGCCCAGCCCCCTTTCTCCAATACTCTGCAAACGCGACTATCAGTTGAAGAAGCATTTGCAATGTAATAGGTTTCGCATTTGCGAGAGTTAGAGCTATCGGCGTTGTAAATGTAAAAGTGTTTTATTAATGTTTCTTGGAGTGTAGTGGATGTAGGTTGTGTGTAGTGGAATTATGTGGTATGTTGTGCAGTGAAATTATGTGGATAGAAAGTATATGGTATTTAGTGTGTAGGAATTATGTAGAGTGGGATTATGTGTTATGGAGAGTAATTGTGTGGTATGATAGTCTGTGTTGTGGAGTTGTAACCTCAGGTTTAGTCTTCCTCATTTCCATAGAAGCTAAATTATAAACTCAATGAGACAAAATAAAGAAGGAACCACTGAGGAGCACTTTTGGACCTAGTCAGAGGTATGGGCAGGGCACTGGAATTATGCGACTGTTTGGCTGCACCGACTTTTGCACAATTATACATTTTCCGCATTTGCCACATAATCCATCATCTGCTGCATAATCTGAAGATTTGAACAAAAAAAACATTGTTTCTAGCTCAAACGGCTCATACATTACCAAAAATGCAGCAACAAGTGTTACAGCGTGGTGGAAGGCCCTGTGTGCAAACCTAGAATTGTCACTTGTTACTTATTGCTAAATGTGGGTATTAAATTGGTACTAATGGTGTGTAAACCACTCTTGCTTCTTTCTGCGCCTCTCTTGCCTCTTTCTGCATTTCTGTTGCTTCTTTTTGCACCTTTCTTTCTTTTTCTGCACTTCTTTTGCCTCGTTCTGCTCATCTCTTGCACTTTCTGCACCTCTCTTGCATCTTTCTGCATCTCTGTTGCCTCTTTCTGCACCTCACTTGCTTCTTTCTATACCTCTCTTGCCTCTTTCTGCACCCTTCTTCCCTCTTTCTGCACCTCTTTTGCCACTTTTTTGTACCCCTGTTCCCTCTTTCTGCACGTCTTCTGCCTTTTTCTGCACCTCTCTTGCCTCTTTCTGCACTTCTGTTACCTCTTTCTGCACCCCTCTTGCCTCTTTCTGCACCTCTGTTGCTTCTTTCTGCACTTCTTTTGTTTCTTTCTTTATCCCTCTTGCCTCTTTCTGCACCTCTGTTCCTTCTTTCTGCACTTCTTTTGTTTCTTTCTGCACCTCTCGCTTCTTTCTGCACCCATTACGCCTCTTTATGCACCCCTCTTGCCTCTTTCTGCACCTCTGTTCCTTCTTTCTGCACCTCTGTTCCTTCTTTCTGCACTTCTTTGGTTTATTTCTGCAGCTCTCTAGCTTCTTTCTGCACCCGCTTGCCTCTTTATCCACCCCTCTTCTCTCTTTCTTCACCCCTGTTGCCCCTTTCTGCACCTGTGTTCCTTCTTTCTGCACTTCTTTTGTTTCTTTCTGCACATCTCTTGCTTCTTTCTGCACCCCTCGTGCCTCTTTCTGCACCCCTCTTCCCTCTTTCGGTACCCCCTTGCCTTTTTCTGTACCTCTGTTGCTTCTTTCTGCACTACTCTTGCTTCTTTCTGCACCTCTTTGCTTCTTTCTGCATCACTCGTGCTTCTTTCTGCAGCCCTCTTCCCTCTGTCTGCACCCCTGTTGCTTCTTTCTGTACCTCTCTTGCTTCTTTCTGCACCTCTCTTGCCTCTTTCCGCACCCTTCTTCCCTCTTTCTGCACCTCTCTTGCCTCTTTCTGCACCTCTCTTGCCCTTTTCTGCACACACAGGGCTACTTTTAAACTGACCTCAGGCTCAGCAGTGCACACATACAAGTGCAGAAAAGGGCTGCTGGCCTCTAAACTGCCATGCCCTATTATATGCTAGGGACTTAGAGGTAGTTTTAACCCCCCTGCCCTATTATGTACTAGGGCCTTACAGGGGAGGTCATGCCAATCACAGGGGTACCCCAACCCATAGTGTACCCTAGTGTATGTAGGTGTTTTCACTGTATTCTAAGTGTCTTTCAGCATAGAAACGGCTCCGGGCCTGGTTAGGCAGACCCCAGGGTCAGTCAGAGTCAGTTACCACCAGTACCAGTCAGCAAAAAGTTGGGGGGTGCCCAGGGCACAGGATGACTTTGCAACAAGGCCTCTTTCTGTACCTCTGTTGGTTCTTTCTCCATAGGCATAGTTAGAAATTAGCATTTAAAAAACCTTAGAAATTCACTGAAAAAACCATAGGTTTCAGGGACATTATAGTTAGAATTTAGCATTTAGAAAACCTTTGAAATTCACTGAAAAAACCATAGGTTTCAGGGACGTTATAGTTAGAAATTAGCATTTAAAAAACCTTTGAAATTCATTGAAAAAACCATAGGTTTCAGGGCCGTTATAGTTAGAAATTAGCGTTTAAAAAACCTTAGAAATTCACTGAAAAAACCACAGGTTTCAGGGACGTTATAGTTAGTTGGACATTTCACTCGTACAAAACCAGAGCAATTCGGCCGTTATAGTTTGTTGTGATAAATATAACTTGCGCCCCCACAATGCACTGCTGATGACGTCACATATTACACCATTCATGACATGGTCAGTGACATCACTGATGACATCACTGATGACATCTCAAATGACATCACTGATGACATCACTGATGACATCATCCACATGGTAATCTGATGCACCTCCTCACACCCTAATATAACCTTTGATATACCCACTCTAAAATACAGACTACCATTCTCGAAACCATAGACACACCAATACCAGTTACTACATACCCACTCACTGATTCCTAGGTCTACACACACATCCACTCATTCACATATATGGTTATTGATTGGTTGTCTGAGTATCTGTATGGGTGCCTGAGTGTCTAACTATAACGTCCCTGAAACCTATGTTTTTTTCAGTGAATATATATATATATACTTCCATCGTTCATAAAGGACACTGGGGATTTCCTACGGAAGATTGAAAATGTAAAATGGGATGAGGAATGCTTATTCATGTCATTAGATGTAATCTCGCTGTATACAAGCATACATAATTGAGATGGTCTTTTAGCCACTGAATTTTATCTAAATACTAGGCGCAGACAGTATGGCTTGCATAACAAAATGTTGTTGTCTATGATATCCACATGCCTTGAAAACAACTTTTTTTCATTTAATAACCAAATCTTTCAGCAAGTGAGAGGAGTTGCCATGGGGGCTTGCTTCTCCCCGAGTTATGCCTGTCTACATATGGGCATGTGGGAGGAGCAGGTCCTCATGGTAACACACAAAGATACCCTCAGTAAACATATTCTGTGTTGGTACAGATTTATTGATGATTTGTTCCTAATATGGAGAGGTAATGAAATGGAAGCTAGCAAATTTGTAATGGAATTGAATGATAACTCTCTCAACTTACAATTTACTGCCCAAATTAGTCGTAATGAGATAATTTTTCTAGATGTTGAGGTGTATATATGTAACAACCAGATACAGACACGCTTGCATAGAAAGGCCACAGCTGGCAATACTGTGTTGCATGCTACTAGTCACCATCCGCCACATCTGATCAATAGCATCCCCTACGGGGAAATGCTACGGATCAGATGAATATGCAGCACAGAAATGGACTGCATAGAGGCACAGCAGACATGTAAAGAAAGGTTTTTAGCTAGGGGTTATGCCAAAAGTGTGATCACGGCGCAATGAACAAGGCCAACAATCAACCACGCTCAGAGTTATTGGTTGACTGAAACAAAAGGGATTCTGAAATTAGACAATCCTTGGACCAGCCTACCAGGTTGATATTGACATTCAATAGACAGCATAAAACCCTAAGGAGAATAGTCAATAGAAACTGGCCATTAATTCTGAATGACCCCGTATTGGGCGAGCGCCTAACAACTACCCCTAGCATTACTTACAGGAAAGCCCGATCTATGAGCAGCGCATTGGTCAGAAGTAGCCCTGAGGTTACTTCTACTAAAAACTGGCTAAATGCGCAAACAGGGTTTTTTAAATGCTCCAATTGCAAAGCGTGTAGACATAGCAATAATGTCAAAACATATACCACTCCTTTCAGACAGAGACCAGTTGAGATTTCCAAGTTTCTAAACTGTAAAACAGAATTTGTGGTGTATGTGCTGGAGTGTCCGTGTGGCCTACGCTATGTGGGGAGCACTAAATTGCAAGTGCACAAGCGGATACTCCAGCACATGCGAGCCATTTCCAACAATGACGCTTCCTACCCAGTGGCCAGACACTTCAAAGAACATCATGATAGTCAGCTATTGAAATACTTTGCCATTGATGCTGGCTTGCCACTTAGAAGGGGTGGGAACCGCGACTACCTTCTACGAAGGTTGGAAACACAATACATCCTGGAACTCGACTGTAAAATCCCATCCGGCTTAAACGCAAGTGAGGACTTTTTCACCTGCCTATGAATCTGTTACCTCAAATCCTTCTTACATAAAGTACAACCTTTTACTTTTTGAATTAAAACTGCCCCCCTCCCTTTCTTAAAAATAATTTTTATCTGAAATCTTAGCATTTTTTTACACGACTAGTAATGAATCATGGCTGTGATTCAAGGTGATGTAGACACGGGTATAGTTTTTATTAGCACAAGCACTTTTATCTGAATTGATGGACTTATGCCCACTTGAGCTGAATTTGTTGCATACCTTACATTATCTTTCATTCCATGCTCATTGAGCTAGGTCAATCATGCATGAAGAAGTGGTTATAAAATTTGGTAACCAGGAGCACACTTTACATGAGACCACTTGAATAGTCAACAAAATGTGGGAATTCAGATTTTAATTGTATATGCTTTTAATCTGGATTTTTAACCTTTTTTATGTGCATTGTATTTAAATTCAATTATGAAGATCTATTTATTTATTTATTGCACATGATTGCACATTGTGACTATGGGTACATGTCTATTGCACTTTATGAAAATGAACGGCATTGTATAAGGTCTGCTAAGAAACATATGGCAGTATTTCTTCTTTGTCCATCAAAACTTTGCACTTCACCTGTGTTTACGATGCACTAGCACTTTAAATTTGAAGCGATGTCTCCGTTTCGTGTCATGTGATCAAGGCCTCGTGTGAGGCTGAAACGCGTAATGGCGGAGGTGCGGGAGTTCACCGAATAAACCAGTAATTGCACCAACTCTGGGTCTGCATTTCGTCTTTTATATTCGAATGGTGACGAACGTCTTTGGATTTATTGCCGAGATCGCTTCCTCGGCAGCTGCGGACCCCTCCCCTGATCAGGGCAGACGGCAGGAAGCACTGTTCCCGGTGGCTATCGGGAACGCAAACAGGAATTCTCCACGAAGGAGCGGCCGGAACTGCCCCCGGGAAGCGGAAAAGCCGTACCATCCGAGAAGGTGAAGCGCAGTGGGGGTCGGAGGACTGAAGCGGCGGGAAGTACCGTACGGAGGTAAGGGCCTGCCAACAGCCCGGTGTGGGAGTGTGTCAGTGGAACGAGCGCGAGCATTGACTTTAGCGCCTGTCCACGGGTGAGGTGAACTCCGAGCTAACAGCACGTCTGCCGACGCGATACGGAGCAGGGAGGTGGCAGCAGGCGATGTGTTTAATGACTCTCCAAGCAGAGTAACGGCAATACCAGCGCCTACAAGCAGCGCACAATCGTCTGTCAATAACATCAAGGAGCTTTTTAAAAAACTTGAGAAGTGTATGAGGTCAGAACAGGCCAAATGGTGGGAGAGCAAATCCCTCACGCAATACCTTGAAGCGGGCAGGATTCCGCGCGGGTTGAGGATAATGCTCGCCCCAAGTTACGAGAACCCGGATCCGCATATGCTAACAGAATGGGCGGACTGCAACCTGGAATCATCTCGTAGGCTCGTGGTCATACTAATCAAGTACGCCAATAGTGACAGAGAAAAGTTACAGTCACAAATTGATGAAATCAATGGGGAAATAGAGAAGCATGGCGACACCGACACTGTCCAAAAACACAGGGAGGACATGATGGGGCGCCTACAAAGAGATGAGGATGTGATTAAAAAACGTAAAGCCTATAAATATCAAAGAGATAAAGTGGGCTACGAACAGGGCCGGGCGTTCACTTTTGCACGCAGATATGATGCAGTGAAAAAGGCCATACCATTGGGAGGAACATCAACTGCACATCCTAATGCCAACAGTATCTCTCAGGCGTCCACATCAGTATCGGACCTGAGCTCTGCCATTGACAGCGGATCAGAAAATGAACAGACCACAGGCGCTGGGGCGTTGGGGTTTACCATACCATCACTGGGTCAAGAGCTGGATTATATGTGCTTGGACAGGAGGCAAACCCTGCGCCCGTGAGGACCAAACAAGAGTACAAACATGGGAGGAACAAACGAAACAACCAGAAACGACGAGCGAGACGGCAATGTAGGCAGCAAAACCAAGCAAAACAACAACAAAAAACCAACAAAAAAGAGATGGAACAGGCGCTGATAACTAGCATGGATGATAACACGGTTATCAATCTGACTGAGACAGCTCTGAGCGAAGAAGAACGCAGAATACTGTCACTGGGTCTTACTTACAGTCCTGTAACAAATTTCAATTATGCGGAGACAAGGATAGATCTATTTAAATTTGTGCGAAAGATCAAACTACGAAAATATCATGCAATTCAAGGGACTAACAATCAAAATACCATCATGCCAACACAAGGGGAGGGCAATACTAGTCCGACATTAACAGCAAGGGACCAAGCACTATTAACGGATATGCAACAGCTATTCAATTAAAATAATACAATCATGAATGAGCAAGAAGTACAGCAACTTGGGGCGACAACACAAACCAAGTTCAGACCCAAATCAACTTTTTGCCCCCTCATGCTGAAAGACAATGTTGACATTTCCCATGACAAAGTCACTTTTGAATTAAAGAAACTTTATCGAGAGACAATGAGATGCCCCAGCAGACATAACAAACAGGACCATATCTATGCACAATTGGTCAGCAAACTACAAAAAGATGACAAAACTATTATCCGCCAGTCAGACAAAGGGGGAAATGTAGTTTTATGGCCACGTGAACTCTACATGGAAGAAGCAGAAAGACAACTCAGTGACAGAAACTGCTACAAAAGAAGCAATATTTTAGCAGTAAAGAGTTCTTGGACGGAATACAACAGCAAACGAGTAGCATGGAAATCAGCCGGTCTTTTAAGCATGGACGAGTTTAAGTATTTAAAAACCGATCATCCCGTCATCCCGACTATATACTTTATCCCCAAAGTCCATAAGGATATGTCCAGAACTCCCGGCAGACCTATTATTTCAGCCATAGGGAGCAAAACAGAGAATACATCCAAATATGTGGATTTTTTTCTCCAGGACCTAGTAAGAGAACTTCCATCGTTCATAAAGGACACTGGGGATTTCCTACGGAAGATTGAAAATGTAAAATGGGATGAGGAATGCTTATTCATGTCATTAGATGTAATCTCGCTGTATACAAGCATACATAATCGAGATGGTCTTTTAGCCACTGAACTTTATCTAAATACTAGGCGCAGACAGTATGGCTTGCATAACAAAATGTTGTTGTCTATGATATCCACATGCCTTGAAAACAACTTTTTTTCATTTAATAACCAAATCTTTCAGCAAGTGAGAGGAGTTGCCATGGGGGCTTGCTTCTCCCCGAGTTATGCCTGTCTGCATATGGGCATGTGGGAGGAGCAGGTCCTCATGGTAACACACAAAGATACCCTCAGTAAACATATTCTGTGTTGGTACAGATTTATTGATGATTTGTTCCTAATATGGAGAGGTAATGAAATGGAAGCTCGCAAATTTGTAATGGAATTGAATGATAACTCTCTCAACTTACAATTTACTGCCCAAATCAGTCGTGATGAGATACTTTTTCTAGATGTTGAGGTGTATATATGTAACAACCAGATACAGACACGCTTGCATAGAAAGGCCACAGCTGGCAATACTGTGTTGCATGCTACTAGTCACCATCCGCCACATCTGATCAATAGCATCCCCTACGGGGAAATGCTACGGATCAGACGAATATGCAGCACAGAAATGGACTGCATAGAGGCACAGCAGACATGTAAAGAAAGGTTTTTAGCTAGGGGTTATGCCAAAAGTGTGATCACGGCGCAATGAACAAGGCCAACAATCAACCACGCTCAGAGTTATTGGTTGACTGAAACAAAAGGGATTCTGAAATTAGACAATCCTTGGACCAGCCTACCAGGTTGATATTGACATTCAATAGACAGCATAAAACCCTAAGGAGAATAGTCAATAGAAACTGGCCATTAATTCTGAATGACCCCGTATTGGGCGAGCGCCTAACAACTACCCCTAGCATTACTTACAGGAAAGCCCGATCTATGAGCAGCGCATTGGTCAGAAGTAGCCCTGAGGTTACTTTTACTAAAAACTGGCTAAATGCGCGAACAGGGTTTTTTAAATGCTCCAATTGCAAAGCGTGTAGACATAGCAATAATGTCAAAACATATACCACTCCTTTCAGACAGAGACCAGTTGAGATTTCCAAGTTTCTAAACTGTAAAACAGAATTTGTGGTGTATGTGCTGGAGTGTCCGTGTGGCCTACGCTATGTGGGGAGCACTAAATTGCAAGTGCACAAGCGGATACTCCAGCACATGCGAGCCATTTCCAACAATGACGCTTCCTACCCAGTGGCCAGACACTTCAAAGAACATCATGGCAGTGATAGTCAGCTATTGAAATACTTTGCCATTGATGCTGTCTTGCCACTTAGAAGGGGTGGGAACCGCGACTACCTTCTACGAAAGTTGGAAACACAATACATCCTGGAACTCGACTGTAAAATCCCATCCGGCTTAAACGCAAGTGAGGACTTTTTCACCTGCCTATGAATCTGTTACCTCAAATCCTTCTTACATAAAGTACAACCTTTTACTTTTTGTATTAAAACTGCCCCCTCCCTTT
Organism: Calotriton arnoldi; assembly: GCA_963921515.1. Taxonomy (NCBI): domain Eukaryota; kingdom Metazoa; phylum Chordata; class Amphibia; order Caudata; family Salamandridae; genus Calotriton; species Calotriton arnoldi. Next base: position 2,521,888 of record CAWUFW010001726.1, read on the forward strand.
CTTAAAAATAATTTTTATCTGAAATCTTAGCATTTTGTTACACGACTAGTAATGAATCACGGCTGTGATTCAAGGTGATGTAGACACGGGTATAGTTTTTATTAGCACAAGCACTTTTATCTGAATTGATGGACTTATGCCCACTTGGGCTGAATTTGTTGCATACCTTACATTATCTTTCATTCCATGCTCATTGAGCTAGGTCAATCATGCATGAAGAAGTGGTTATAAAATTTGGTAAACAGGAGCACACTTTACATGAGACCACTTGAATAGTCAACAAAATGTGGGAATTCAGATTTTAATTGTATATGCTTTTAATCTGGATTTTTAACCTTTTTTATGTGCATTGTATTTAAATTCAATTATGAAGATCTATTTATTTATTTATTGCACATGATTGCACATTGTGACTATGGGTACATGTCTATTGCACTTTATGAAAATGAACGGCATTGTATAAGGTCTGCTAAGAAACATATGGCAGTATTTCTTCTTTGTCCATCAAAACTTTGCACTTCACGTGTGTTTACGATGCACTAGCACTTTAAATTTGAAGCGATGTCTCCGTTTCGTATCATGTGATCAAGGCCTCGTGTGAGGCTGAAACGCGTAATGGCAGAGGTGCGGGAGTTCACCGAATAAACCAGTAATTGCACCAACTCTGGGTCTGCATTTCGTCTTTATATTCGAATGGTGACGAACGTCTTTGGATATATATATATGTATACATATATATATATATATATATTTATATTTATATAATATATATATATATATATATAGCACAAGAGGAATCCCACCATGCTGCAGCGAAAATCCATGAGCCATACCAATCGTGAGTGTTGAGAATATTTAATCGTACTCAGGCAGACACAAGACCCGTTTCGACCACAGCTGTGGTCTTGATCACATGATGGTAACAGAGATCATGATGCATTTAAAGGGAAACACATACAGCGTCACACACAACGCAATGTTTTTTAACAGAAATAAAGGCAAAATTAAAGTTGAACATGGGTTTCTCTTCAGTCAAAATGAATTAACAAAATGTGATTGGTGAATAATTAAATATAACATTCAAACAAATCATCCTAAACATATATAATACAATCCAAAGATTTTTGCAATCGAGGATAGTTATTCACTTTAAGTGTTGCTAAATGTCATAAACACAATCAGACCGATTATTATAGTGCCAACAAGGTTTCGAAGTTTACAAATGAAATTACATGCGTATACAATGTAGAAAAATTCATTACTACATTAGCAAAGGTTGTAATATCTTGATAATCTCGCTCAACCATGATTGATGTTAATTAAAGACATTGCTGTCCTACAGCGATAAAATTTACATGCGCCACAAGAGAAAATAATGGTATAGTACCATATTACTCAAGTTACAAATGACACAACGTCACAGTAGGGTAGAACTGCTATGTTCTAATAACCAATAACCTCTTGGAGACTCCTGCTCTAAGAGCATTACTAAGTGCTCTCAAGTGCCGATTTAGTGCTGACATACCCTTCTGCAGACTATAGTGGCTAAGGAGTGGTGGTTGTTGCCTAGAACATCTTTCCGCTCCAGTGAGGTAACTTTATATTGGTGCATACAATTCGTTCGCAATAACATCACTTAATGGTCCCGGTGAGATAAAACAAAAAGAATAAATAATATGTTTAATAAACCTTTTTAAAGAATATCAATGTTCCTAATACCATTAAGGTTTTGCATGTAATCATAAAAAGCTAACCCATGCGGAAAATATTATCCTAAAGAGTGACAGAAAAAAAATAAAAAATAAAGTAACATAGAAAAAATTGTGTGTTAAAATAGTTAAATGTGTTAAAGTCAGGGAGACTTCATTTATGGCTTATAAATGTGAGTGTAACTCCTCATCGCTGTTCATGCCATCAAGGAACATGGTACCGGCTTGTAGAATAAAACAAGATTCTAGTCTTCGTAAAGCAGATAGGCGGTTGCCGCCTCTTTGGTGCTTGGGGATTGTGTCTAATCCAAAAAACCTGTCTTTCGTCCAATCTCCTGCATGATTCTCCTGAAGGTGCTTGGCCGTACTGAAGCTAAAATCCCTGCTAGTGATAGCTCGCCAGTGTTCGGGTATGCGTTTCTTCACAGGAAAAAAGGTGGAGCCTATGTACCACATGTCACATGGGCACGTGATTACAGAGACTACAAAGCCAGTACCACATGTGATCAGTTTAGGGATCCTCCATTTCTTATGAATAATTTGTGTGACCTCTGTGATATTATCACTGAATTTACAAGCTTCACAATTACCACGTTTGGGGAAACCCCTGGCATTTTTCAACCAATTGGTTTCCTTGGGGAGAAGATGGCTTTGTACAAGCATATTTCTGAGTGAAATATTCTTTTGAAATGTTACAGAGGGAGTGTGTCCTATTCTGTTTCTCAGAATCGGATTCTGCCTAAGTATATTCCACTTTGATTTCAAGATCTTTCTTAGCTGTCCTGCTTGACTGCTAAATTTGGTGATAAACCCGATAGGCTCATCCCATCCATCTTTCTTAGTACTCACACGAGGTGGTTGGAATAGGACTTCCTCTCTACTCAAATTTCCTATTCTTTCATCAGCTTGTTTCAAAGCTCTATGTGGATATTTCCTGGCATGAAACCTATGTATCATCTCCTGTTTCATTCGTTGGTAACTCTCTACAGAGCTGCAATTGCGTTTAGCCCTTTGAAACTCACTAAACTGGATACCCCACCTGAAGCTAGGGGGATGGCAACTCGAGGCATGTAAAATAGAGTTACCTGCAGTCTCCTTCCTGTAAAGTTCAGTGTTAATGATACCATTTTCAACCACAAACTTAAGATCGAGAAAGTCGATACTTTTTCTACTGTGGTGCATGGTGAACAGAAGGTTCATATTGTTATCATTGAGAGCATTAACAAACAATTTCAGATCTGGTTAATTACCTTCCCATACAAAGAAAATGCCGTCAATATACCGGAGCCAAATGCTCACATTGTTGATCCAGCGCTCCATGTTGCCACTCCAGAGCACCTGCTTCTCTCACCAGCCCACCACCAGGTTGGCATAACTAGGAGCCCATTGAAGTCCCTTGCAGTTGTTTGAAATGCTTATTGGCAAACATGAAGACATTTTCTTTGAGACATATCTCAATCATGGAGAGAATCATATGTGTATGTTCAAGTAGGTGCATGCTTCGGGTTTTCAAAAAATATTGGCATGCTTTCAGGCCATCTGAATATCTGATGCTAGTATACAGACTCTTGACGTCAAGGCTTACCAGCCAGTGATCGTCATTGAGACACAGACTTTGTATTTTTTGCAAAAAATCCTTAGTATCCCTAATATAAGAGTTAAGGTCCTTCACAAAAGGGAACAAAAAATGGTCAACAAAAATTTACGTGTTCTCCAGAAGACTATTTTTAGATGAGACAATGGGTCTCCCCGGAGGTTCACTTGCATTTTTGTGGATTTTAGGCAGTAAATACAATGTGGGTGTAGTGGGTGGATCATTGCGAAGGAACTGTCTCTCATCCCAGTTTAGCAACTGTCTATCATACCAACCTCGTAACATCGAAAAATATCTCTCGCGTACGCCTAATCTACCCTACAGTAACATGCTGGATCATTGAGTTGACGAAATGCCTCCTTCACATACATCTTCCTAGTCATAAGGACAACATTCCCACCTTTGTCAGATGGCTATGACTAAATCTGGGTCATTCTGTAATCTTGTCACATCCTCCCACCGCTCTTCATCGTGTTCTTACTAGGAGGTGCCTTACCTATGATGCCTTACCTCTGAGACCAAGCAAGTCTTCTGCTACTACTTTACAGAACACATCGATAATATCTTTTACCGTAGAGGGTTTATACCTAGATTTAGCTCTAAATACGGTTTCATCAGAATCACCAATTTGTAATCCAAATTTCTGTGGAAGGTCTACTAAGTGAACTGGATCAAATGGATCATGGTGTTCACTTCTAGTATCAGTTTGACTAAAGTGGCTCAGGTCGTTAATGGCACATAATATGGGAATGTCCTCAATTGCTAAATTAGATTCAGCTATGGTTGGTCTCAACAGGCCTGACTGCAAAGGATTTTTTTCACTTAAAGTATGTAACATAAACAATTTCAATTTAAGTTCAAATTTATATAAATCAACCCTTTTTTGTGCATGGTCTAATTCTGTATCTGGACAGAACGATAAACCCAATTTCAGTACATCGTCTTCATTCTTAGTTATCATTCTATGCAAAAGGTTGATTACCATTAATTGTTGTGCTTTTTCTTCTATTATGATTTCTTTGCTCCCTGGCTGCGTGTCCCCATACCAGTTGTGTTGTTGCATCTTTCGTCGGTTTCGTCGTTTTTGGTTTTGCCTCTTCCTCCTCGCCCTCTTCCTTTGGGCTTGCCTCTGGTTGACTGTTGGTTGTTCATTTGGAGGTGGCGAAATTCCTTGGAAAAAGACATCTGATCCGTCGTTCCTGAAGATATACTATCCACTGATTCCTGATCAGAGCTCAGATCAGTTGTTGATTCACCTCTGTTCCCTTCCATGAAGCCAAGTGCTTCGTCCTTTGCCAATTCTGTTCTTCCTTTGTCGAATTTTGTAGCAAAGGTTAGGATTCGACCCGTTGCATAATAACGTTCATCACATAAAAATTTGCGTTATTTTCTCGCAATGATCTCTTTTTCATACTTTTTGATTCTTTCGTCCACTTGTTTCAACACTTTCTTTGTTTCATCTTGATCTTCCTCTTTTTTAAAGTCATCCATGACCTGTTGTATTTGTTACATTAATTCCTTATGTTCATCCCAAGCATTCGCAATCAAGATCTGAAGCATTCTCTTTGAGCATGAATTTGTATTTTCAGCCCAGACTTTAAGCCCTTGGGGTTTAGGGGATGATAGTGTTGGTATTGTGAAGATCCTCAATCCTCTCGGTATACAATTTACTTCAATGTAATTTTGCAAGGAGGTAGCTTCCCACCATCTGCTTATTTTTTTTCGTCTCAGTCTTTCTAGGATGTTGCCCCTTTGTCTTATTCCGGTTGGTTTGACCTGTTGAGGTTCTGTCCCTGATGTGCTATCCTGTACTGATGTTTTTTTAAAGATCAATAAAGCAGAGTCCTCCCGGGCCTTTAAGAACTCCTCTGCCATCAAGGTTTTTTTTAAATTATCAGGAGCAAGCTCCTTTGACACACTCTCATTGAGCTAATTAGCTCTTGCGAACCCTGACTGCACCAGACACTTGCTCGCATATGAAACAGAACGTTTCCTCAGTCTTGCGTATCCCAAGGAACAGGATTTGCTGGAGACCGCACTCGTCCATGTGCGGCTGCGAACCTGCGCCTTGGGTTGGCGTGTACACCGGAATCCGGCTGGCAATCACTTCTGGTTTGGGTCGGTTGACAGTCGGCAGGCGTTCCCCATAGGAGAATCCAAATGCAGGTTTGGCGGTAGTTCTGGATGCCCTTCCAGTCGGGTTGGGGCTCGGAGGCGGACGCCACCGTCGTTATATAGCACAAGAGGAATCCCACCATGCTGTGGCAAAGATCCACGAGCCACACCAATCGTGAGTGTTGAAAATATTTAATCGTACTCCGGCAGACACAAGACGTGTTTCGACCACAGCCGTGGTCTTGATCACATGATCATAACAGATGATCATGATGCATTTAAAGGGATATACATACAGCGCCACACACAACGCTGCATTTTTTTAACAGAAATAAAGGCAAAATTAAATTTCGAATACTTGATTTTACCAATGATTTTGTCGGATTCATTGCTGCCTGATAAAACAGCGATGTTTAACTGATGGGGAGTATGTCCTGTGTCATGGACAATTGGGGAGCTTAAAAAAAAAAAAAAGGAATATATATATATTTATATATATATATATATATAAAACAAAGGTTACCAGGACGTTATAGCTAGCCACAGAATTCACTTGTGCGGAACCAAAGAAATTCAGCAGTTATAGTTACCTGAGCTAACAATAAATCACGCCTCTGCAATACACTTCTTATGGACTCACATATTACAACACTCATGACATGGTCAGTGACATCACTAATGACATTACTGATGACATCATCCACAGAATTACTCACAGCCTCTGATATAGCTACTCACACACCCACACAACCACTCGTATACCCATTCACAGGCCCATGCAACTACTCACACACCCCTCACTCATCCATAGAGCCACTCACATACCCACTCACTCTCCCATACTGCTACTCACACACCCACTCACTCACTCATCGAGCCACTCACTCATACAGCCACTCACACACTGCTACAGACAGTCACACAGCCACTCATTCACCTATGCAACCATTCATACACCCACCCACTCACTCATACCACCACTCACTCACCAAGGCACTGACACAGCCACTCACTCTCCCATACAGCTACTCACACAACCACTCACTCGCCCATACAGCCAGTCACACATCCATTCACTCACTCATACAGCCACTTACACACCCACTCACTCACTCATAGAGCCACTCACACACCCACTCACTCTTCCATACAGCTACTCATACAGCCACTCATCCATTCATACAGCCACTCAATTCAATTTTTTCAATTAAAAAAATAAGTTTATTATGACCATAGGTCTTTAAACCACATAAAACACCATAAAACAGCATAAGACACAATATATAGATTACAATTCTATAAAAGAATCATAAAAACAGGATTAGAAAATTATTCCAAGTTCATTATTTCTTTATATCATAAAAACTTGTTTTCCTAGCATCAATCTTAATTTGTTAGAACAATTCCATACTCAAGTTATGAGCGCGATCCAATACACATATATGGTCCAACATTTAGTTTCTACTTAAAACAATTAAAATTACCAAATTTAATCTCTGTTTAACAACCCTCGGTCCACTCCTTCAATCCCTATTCCATAAGGAACCTCTTTGCAGCTTGGATAAACTTCGCCAATGCTATTGCAATATCAAGAAACTGCATAGCAATAAGGAGCTCAATATCTTGCATCCGTGACCTTATACCGTACTTTAAAAAAACTGGCCGTAAAAACAGTTTTCGCAGAGCTAACAATTTTTGGCAATCCATTAGAATGTGTACACAGGTACATTTTATGCCCATCCCGCATGTACATCTACCGTCAAGGTCCATCAATATACTTTTTATTTTAACATTTGCACGAGCGGGATTAATGCCTACTCTCACCTTTAATAATTCCATTCTCAACCATTGATTTGGTAAGGTGTCTAGATAAGGGTACCAGTTATCATTGCTCCAGCTATTTAACATAAATTGCACAGACTCTTTTTGTCTCAGATACTCCATATCAATTAGTCTAGACTTTTCCTTCCCCAAGGATTTTAGTACACTCTTAGGTTCTTCAATATGCAGGGACAGGGGGTCTATTTTCACCTTCAAATTGTCACAGATGGAGTAGAGTTTCTTTCTTATTGCTTTAGCCCACTTTAGTTCACTCTACTGAATCTCCTTCATACACCATCGTGACACTTTCGCTTCTTCCCCTGACCCCAGCCGTTTCCAAAACCTACATAAGTTTACTTGAACCTGAATGTTCCATGATAACAAGTCTAGCTCCAACCTAATGGCCTGTATCATTGATGAGCTGGGCAATGAAAACAAGGTTTTTAAACATTTCCCTTCCTCGCTGTCCCAGGAGCATTTCCCTCCTAAACATAAAATTTCTGCTCCATATTGCAATTGAGGAGGGATCATTGCATTGTAGGCTTTCAACATCGGTCTGTGGGACATAGCTCCATAGTTACTGTTGAATTTTTTCAACCCGCAAACTGAGGCTAGGGTTTTAGTTTTCTGGGCCTGTAGGTGCGTGCCCCATTTTAAAGATTTATCAAACCATATTCCCAGGTATTTGTATTCATAAACAACTTCTAATTTCGTTTGCCCCAGGAACCAATTGCATTTTTGATCTCTCTTCCCAAAACACAATATTTTTGTTTTATCCATGTTCACTGTTAGGTTTTTAGATGTACAATATGTATCAAATGCATCTAGCTTCCTTTGCAGACCTAATTCTGTTTGATCAAGAATAACCAGATCGTCTGCATACAGTAAGCAGGACAAATGCTTCCCATTCACCTTTGGGCTTGCACCTCTTTCCATCATAAAAGAGGAAGGCAGATCAGCAAGGAAAATTGAAAAAAGGAGTGGGGCCAATACACAGCCCTGTCTTAGGCCGTTATTGATTGCTATCTCTTGTGTCAAACCCCCCATTGTGTCTTTAATAACCTGTGCCCAGTTCTCGCTATGCAACTCTTGAATAACTACTAGGAGTTCTTCAGGAATGTTATATCTTTTTAGCGTCTCCCAAAGGCGCTCTCTATCTACTAGATCGAATGCTGCCCGAAAGTCGACAAAACAGCAGTATAATTTACCTTGCTGTTCTACCGACGTTCGAGCTAGTGCCCATAGGGCAAAGCAATGGTCAATGGTTGAGTGCCCCTCCTTAAACCCTCCTTGTTCCACAGGGACAATCGCATGTAACTCAACCCAATCCTTCAATTTGCCTAGGATTATTTTAGAGAAAACTTTCACACCGATATCTAACAGGTTGATTAATCTATAATTCTTAGGGTCCTTTCTGTCCCCTTTTTTGTGCAGAGGCCTAATTGCCGTTCCCCTCCATGATTTTGGGATAGTACCTGAATCCACCAGTTTAACTCTGTTTTAATTATAACAGTGGGTAAGTTATCTGGCCCTGCTGCTCGGGTTAAGTTTAACTTCCTAATAGTGTCCTTCACATTTTCAATAGAACATGAAGGTATTAGTTCTTTTGCTGCCCGCCACATAGGGACTCTTTCCTCGCTTAATACTGGCACATTGCTAGCCATATATAATTGGCCTAAGTACTCCTCCCAGGATGCCTCGTCAACTACACAACTCATGGTTCCCGGGGATCGACCCGAGGCGTCTTGGATCAGCTTCCAGAACCCTTTAATATTTTTTGTTTCTATAGTTTCCAATAGGGAGTCCCAGCATTTTTCTTTAAAACTCCTTTTCTTAGATCTCACTAACATTTTATATTCTTTCCTCAAATTTGTTAAATTATTAAAACCCTCCTGATCATACCTTAGCCTCATACGTCTTTCTTCTCTCCTTAATATCCTTTTTTTATCCCTACATGCAGAATCAATCCAGCTCATTTGCTTTCTATCCCAGGCTTGTGAGATTTTACCGCCCTTTTCCTTCTTCTTTAGGTCGGCTCTGAGACATTGTACAACCTGAAGCATTTTTTCTTCAAACCACGGGACCGTCTGATCCTGTGCTACCTCAATGGATAAATTCTGTTGAAAACTGGCTAATTTTGTTAAATATTCATCGGTTAATTTTGTGGTCAGGCGTTTTGGGTAATCCATTGATTGTGGTAAAACTCTTTCACAAACTCTTGGGGGCCCTCTCACTATTTCACAATAGAGTGGGTGATGGTCGCTTTCTTTACGCTTGATTACCTTAAACTTTTTTACCAAGGCAAAGTTCCAAGCGTGTACAAAGATGTAATCTATGGGGCACAATTGATTACCTCTTCTGAATGTCTGCATTGCTGGTCTATCAGATTCTGTCCTACCATTTAAGCTAATTAACTCGTTTGATCCTAAAAATTTCCCTAGGGCTTCATCTTGCCTATTCATGGTACAAATGGGGAAGTGTGCCGGCATTATCTCATATGCTTTTAAAATTTCTTTCAACCAAGGATCTAATTTTTCGGGGTTTAACTTATGGTTAAAATCTCCCATGATGATTAGCAAATCCTTTCCATACTTATCACTCAAGGAGTTCATCTCATCTTTAAATAGCCCCATTTCTCTTTCATACTCTTTTTGAGAGCCCCACTGTATATAGGTGTTTACCACAATCACACGTTCATTTAACCTTTCGGGACCCTGTAGGGATACCTCACTAACCAACATCCATTTACAAGAAGTGTTTATAAAATTCACTTTTTTTACAGTTCTTGTAGAAATGAGTGTCATAATCCCCCCTGATGGACGTCCAAATCTTGTTTTACTAGCGGCTTTGTAAGTCTGGGTACATCCTTCAACTACAAGGGTGATGTTGCATAGCCAAGTTTCCTGCAGGCAAATAATGTCTGCCTGCCTTGAGACATTTTTTATACAATCAATCTTTATTTGCTCTTTGAATCCATTGATGTTCCACAAAATTATTCTTAGGCTATGCGACAACCCACTTCCCTAATCTATTTCGCTGAGGTGTCCAGACTCATTCAATGCCCACAAGGGTTGGTTTATGTCGCTATCCTCTAAGCTCCAGTTGCCCCAGTTTTTACAGGGCTCTTGGTTTTCAACAACTATTTTAATGTTTTCTCTTTTCCTGCATGCCCCTGCTATCAGTCTTGCTTGCCTTTTCACCAGTCCTGCGTGACATTTCAGGAAGGCACTATCCGGCTGTTTTACACTTTCTAATTCAGCCTCTGTGATTAATCTTATTCCTTCCTTTAATATTTCTTTTTCAGCATTTGAAATTGCAGTTTTTACCATCCCCGAATATACTTCAACTTTTGTCAATTCCTTGCCTTTGCTACTTGGGGAAAATCCTACCTGCCTCAAATCCTTTGATTCAATTTCACGCAAACTTGGGCATTTTGAGAAGGAAAATAAAAGTTGGGATCGATTTAGGGGTACAATTTTCCTTAACTTTTTCCTCCTCTTCTCTATATCCAAAGGTTCAAAGTATATCCACTTTTTGTCACTCGAATCTATTACTTCGAGTCCCCCATTCTTCTTTTCACACGTAGCTCTCTTTACATTTGGAATTTTTGACCTAATACCCCCTCTCCCTAAAATTTTCGGGTGAACTTTCTCCTCCCGTAAGTTTGCCCTTTTTTCTGACCATTTCTCCTCTCTTTCTACTTCCCGAATGTTTTTTTGTTGGACCCTTTTTTCTCTTGTTTTCTCCTGTCTCGTACTTAAATGGCTGTCCAGATGACTCCTTTCCCTTTTGGTAACTGGGGGAGAACCTCTTCTTAATGTTGTTACATGGGTTACATGGGTTTTATCTCCTTTACCCCTTGCTTTTTTGTGACACATTTGTTTCCCTTTATACTGAGTGTGTTTTCTTAGAGGATATCTAGTCTTTGACCTCCTATACCACAGGTGATCACTACTTTTCCTAATTAACATTGGGCATCTCGAGATATACTCATCATGGCAATTAATCCTTTGATCAGATTCCCCTACATCACCTTGGGTGGAGTTATCAGGCACTGGTCTAACCACAGACGGCATTAAGCCCCTGATGCCCTGTAATTCACACACTGTGGGGCCGATTCCGATCTCGGCCGGTAGGGCACCGAATCGGATTCGGCTTAACCGGATCCGATTCGGAGCCCTATTTCCCGACCGAGTCGTACGTGCGTCCGGGCGAGCGAGTACGATGCGTGCGGTCGCGAAATCCCCAACCGACTCGTTCGCAGGACCCGACCGCTCCGACCGACTCGCACGGGGACGACGCGCACCGCGCAATGGAGACATTCCCCGGCCGGGTAAGTACGATGCGCACCTCGACCGCTCCGACCGACTCGCTCAGTCCGGCTCCAAGGAGCTGTCGGAGCCGCACTTTGGGGGTCCGTGTCGGACCCCCCTGGAAGCGTAGGTGCGCGACTCACACACAGGGGGGACCCATGGGTCCCCCCTACACGTGCATGTACGGTGCGACCCGCATCGACGCGAACATGCTGTAGGGGGCGCCCTTGTTCGCGTCGTGCCCATTGAGTCAATGGGAGCTTGTGTACGCGTCGTACGACTGGCTCCCATTGACTTCAATGGGAGTCCGACCGAATCGAGTCCGATGGCATACGTGCGCATCGTACTTGTTCGGTCGGACTGCTAGGGTCCGATTCGGTCGGAAATCTCTCCGGGTCCGGCTCGGTCGGGGAGATTTCCGGCCTGAATCGGAATCGGCCCCTGTGTGTTTTAGACACATTTCCTGGGCTTTTAGTATTTTATTATTTGATAATGTGACCTCTAACAGGCCTTGCAGGATTTTTTGCAACATTAGTATTATGTCCAGCATAGATGCCGAGGGTGTTGCCGATAAGTCCAAGTTCTCAGTACTATTACGCACCAATTCTTCCAATGACTTGGAACCCTAGTTCGCCCATTGACCCAAACTTTTATCTGCATTTGATCTTGTGTCCAAGTCTGTGGTGTCTTTCTGGACTTCTGGACTTGCTGCTCTTTTGAGTTATTCTCCTTGTATTCCCCATCAGCAGTGCCGAGTACAGAAAATATCCTTGGCGACGAAGAAAGTCTTGGTTCCAAATTGATGTTTATTTGGCTTAAATTACTTTGGTTAATTAGTGAATCTTCTATGCTTTGGGCACTATAATCATTAGCTTCGTGAATTAAAATTGAGTCCTTCTCAGATTCTTGAATTTTTTTGGGCATAGGTTTCTTGGTGAAATGCTTCCCCACAAAGTCTTTTATTGATTTAGATACGATGCCCCCCCCCTTTCGTACTTGCTTGCAGTGTGTCAGGCATCTGTTTCTTCTTCGTAGCTTTTTTTTGTACCCTCTTAGCATTCTCATCCTGATCTTCCATACTCTCCACTGGGGATCTAATTAGCTCGCTTATTTCAATATTCAGAATCGGGGGGTCTTTTCTTATTTTACTTATTTTTTGCTTTTTAGGTGCCATCTAAAGGAACTCCGCTGCCACACGTAATTTTATTCCGTAAAAATCAACAGGTTGTAGCTGGGCCAAATAGAAGGATAGTATTGAGCGGGGAAAAAAATCGCAATAGGTCCAGTCTATATGGCTCCGTCTCCGCGCCTACACGCAATTGCTTTTTCTCTACTACTGAACAATACCAGTGCTGCTTCCACTTACTAAGGCCAAGCCAGCTCTCTGATATAATGAGTTATTAAATAAATAGGGACTTTACCAAATGATCCCAAAAAATCACTTAACTCTGCTGTGGTATGGTGTGGTGCATCAGGCTTGCCGTGAAAAACTAATATTGACTAGCCTCCACTCCACACGAGGCTATTTTCTTGCTCAGGTCAATTTCCCTTTTTCAAGCCTCACCTCCCCCCCACCGGGGAGTTCCTGCAGGTTTGGGGCAAAAAAGGCAGTAAAGGCTCATTAATTTTATCGTTTTGCCTCGTTGCAGCCTCCCAGCTGTTCTCCTTATCCAGGCTCCACGCTCCACGCCCCACGCTCCACTCTCCGAGCACCGAGCTCCGAGCTTCCGAGCCTCCGCGAATTCCGGAAATGACGTGTGTCAATACGCATCGTGTCACATTGCGTTGAGTTGCATGGCTGCCCGGAACCAAAAATCACAGCAGAGAGTAATCGTCCCTGAAAAGCCCACCAGCAATGTCCTACAGCCACTCACTCACCCATAGAACCATTCACACACCCACTTACTCGCCAATACAGCCACTTACACAGCCATTTACTTACCCATAGTCACTCACACACCTACTCACACACCCATACAGCCACTAAGACACACACAGATATACACAGTCAGACAGCTACTCACATAATATATGTTAGAAATAGCATCACTCATTAGTAGTACACAAACTATACTATTTTAAATTTTGGAGTATCCTAGTATATATCTTTAACACTCATTATATCTTCGTGAAGACTGAACATTCACTGGATGATGTCATAGTGATGTCACTGACCATGTCGTGAGTGATGTGCTATATGAGGTTATAAGCAGTGCATTGCGGGCGTAAGTTATAATTAGCTCAGGTAAGTATATCTGCTAAATTTCATTGGTTTTGTATTAGTGCAATCTGAGCCTAACTATAACATTCCTGTAACCTTTGGTTTTTTTCAGTGAATATATATCTCATGTGTGGTAAAAGCATGCATGGTGAAGGAATGCATGGTTTAGATGTATTTGTGGCCACAACAGCGTTGTAGAGGCACGCGTATTCCAGCCATGCGTGTCTCTGTCATACAACCACTATAACTACCTACTTGCGACTGCCATTAGGATATATATATATATATATATATATATATATATACAGCGCTAGAAAGATAGATATATATATATGCATTTGCACTTTGAAGTAAAGAAATAGGTTGCATCAGCTGAACTGTTGAAATCTATTCGCTCATGTATATATATAGTTATGCATTTTAGGCTGGGAGTACTGTGAGTAGTGGTACATATGCAATTGCATTTTAATTAAGACAATGAGTTGCACCAGCTAAATTATTGAAATATACCTGTTCACGTATGTATATTTTATACGGTGAACTGAGGGCAAAATTCTTGAATATGTATAAGTGGCATGCACTTTTTATAAATATGTGCTTTGGATAATTATGTGCTCAGGATCAGGAGCATATGCATGGTTAAGGCAGATGCGTGGTTCAGGAAAGTGTGGTTACGCTTGCTGGGAAATGGCACGCATGGCTCAGCCAGCATTGTAAAGGCCCTTTCCCAGTTATAGTTAGGACCTAGTTTCTATAGGACAAGCATTTTTTGTTTTGCCAATAACTTGGATGCTGTTTGACAAATCGTAACAAAATATTTAAAATTAGCACCACAGTGACTTCAGCTGCTGTCTTGAAAGTTTCAAGGTGAGTGGTCAAGCAGGGGCAGAGAAAAAGGTGGGGTCCCAAAACCTGTTTTCCCCATGCAATTTCTTTACCATAGGGATTTTAAATAAGACTATAGCCCGAACCGCTGGACGGAATTACACCAAATTTGCCAGAAAGCTAGCTCATGGTCCAGAAAACATGCTTTTTGTGATTCAGTGTAAATATGTTCAGTAGTCATTAAGATATTAAAGGCAAACCAAATTTGTATATCTAGGGACACGGACCGTCCGCGAATCCAACCGATCTTGTGCAGAGATCTGATTGTCTGCCAACACTTTAACCAGGAAGTGTTGGCAGCCATTTTGGGACTCAGACTCAACCGAATCCCCCCAAAAAACATTACAAAAAAAGAAAAAGGGGCAGGGTAGGAATACCTTTACCCTCTAGCTCTGGGGTCCCCCAGGGACCCCGACATGGCAAAAAGGCATTTTTTTTTAAAAAAAGTAACTGAAAATCACGGATTGATCTGCAAATCCAGTGAAAAACGTTTAAAAAAGAGGCACAGTTTGCCGTGCTTTTTTTTTAGCCCCCGGGTGCGCCAGGTCCCAGGGGCAAGCATTTTAGGGATTCATAGGGAGGGGGGCACATGCAGCCCCCCTCAATGCACTTAAAGTGACCCTGGGATCACCACCTCCCTGAGGCTTTAATTATATTTAGGAGGGCCGCACGCACCCCTCTCCATGGGCTCCAAAGAGCATCTGGAGACCACCACCTCCTCGGAGCTTGATCATTAAGTAGGAGGGGGCCACACAGACCCCCTCATTGCTCGTAAGGGACCCGAGGACCATCACCACCCTGGAGCCAAGAATATAAGAGAGGGAGGTGGGTCGCCTCCCAGGCAATGTACAGCCCTGGGGACCACCACCTCCGGCGGCTTTCTTTCTTTTTTAGAAGGAGGGGGACCACACTTGCCCCCTCCTGGGCTGTTCTCGTCCCCAGGGACTAACACCTTCCAGAGGCAGGCCCTTGAAAATGAAAGGAGTTGGCAGGGCTGCCTCCCTCCTGGAGCCATTATTAGCCCTGGGGACCGTCACCCCCCAGGGTCAGCTCCCTATCTCCCGAGGAGCCCAGCCTTTGGAGATAGCAGTTTGCTTTCGCTTGATGGGAGCTTTGACAGCTCCCGCCAAGCAAGAGCAAAATGTAAGTCTGCTCCCAGCAGGCACTGCTCCCATCTCTGGGAGCGGACGTATCATCTGTTTCCTTGCCCGCTGTGAAGCATGCAGGAAACAGATGAAAAATGTTCACCACATGCAGGGAGCAGCTTTTTTGCTGCTCCCAACATGGGGGACTAATGCTGGCTCCCGCTTGAGGTGGGAGCCGGTAGGGACTGCAGGGGCATTAAGGCTCCCCGCGGTTCCCAACGCTGGAGACTGAGAGCCCTGGGTGGGCTCCAGGGCGCCCAGCATAAAAAGGCTGGGCCCTGGAGGCTGGAGACCCTGGGTCCAAAATCGGCCCGAGGATTGGGGTCGCGCGGCCCCGTCACCTTGGAAAAATATAAAACCAGAGACCATGGGTCTCCCTTTTAATCACCGTCAGTATGGAAATGCCCAAAATCATCTGCAAGCTACGCTCATTTGGCCCCACCCTGTTTTCCTTACTATTATGCAAACATCTTCATGCCTTTTCCCACGTTGAGGGACAGCTTACCAAAAGGCCCCCAAGTGCATTTCCAGCCAGTTTTGGTGATGAGCTCTTGATGCCGAGGAATACGAGGCCATCTCCACCAAACAAACAAGCACTTTGTTATACCCTACTTAGTTGTATAACATGTACTCCAGCCCTGCTGCCTCTAGCTGCTCAGCCAGAGTGTGAGTTGGTTATGGAATGTTGGTGTGCCTGTGATGCGTGGAATGCCTGGGTGTCTGAGTGGATGAGTGTTGGCAGTTAGAGATGGGCTGAGCAGCTAGGCAGGCTGCTCCTGGTGGGGCTGGTACCACACCAGTGCTAGCTGGATTCAAGACTGATGTAACTTGGACTGATGGTTGAAATAAAGAAGACTACAAAATACTTCCTGGTTCCTGGTTTCTACTTGTGAGATTACAACATATTTTTGGCGACGAGCGGACTTGGACCCTAGAGACTCTTGGTACATCACAGAAACCAGGAAGTATTTTGTAGTCTTCTTTATTTCAACCATCAGTCGCACCATGGCGCAAGGATTGACAGATGCGTCAGAAATTCTGACGCATCTGTTGGGGCAAAAGTCACGCATTGCTGGAGTCCTGTCGCAAGCACGACGCAACTCCAGCAATGCTTTTTGAGGCCTATTCCCACAACACTGCGTCACTCCTTACGCCTGCTTCAAGTAGTGGCGTCACTTCTACAAGGCTTTTTTGCGTGGGAACGCCCACCCTGCATACATTATACCTGACGCAGGTATAATGTGACGCAGGGCTTTACAATGTGACGCATCTCCCTAGATGCGTCACGTTGTAAATGGGCCGCATTTTTACGCCGTCGCTGCGTCACAAAAAGTGATGCAACGGCGGAGCAAAAATGACGCAAGGGGCTTGTAAATCTGCCCCTAAACATTTACCCAAAGAGGTAGCCCTTAATAAGTAACCAGTAAAAAGTACTTCAGTTGAATATACATTTTCGGCAAAACTATGGTGTCTTCTTGGGAAAAATGAGGTTCAATTCTGGCCCTGATGCTCATTCACAGAAATTAAACCTCAATGGGAAGCACTCACAAATATACACACAGCAGGTGCCCTGGTTGAAGCTCCACTTCTTTAAAGCACAAATGATCCTAACTTCTTGGGCTTGGTGAAGGCAAAGCACGTGTGTTTTCTTTGGTATACCACCCTGAAAAACAATCTGAAATCCTTAATAGAGGTGAATGCATCGTTGATCTACTGGAGCGTAATCTGATCTGTAGTGACTATGATGAGTGGTTTCTTTCTTGTCTTCAGAGAAGAGTCCATGGTTCTCCCTTTTAATAACCCTGACTATGCAAATGCCCAAAATCAAATGCAAGGTCCGCCTGGTTGGCCCTGTCCCGTTTTCCTTAGTGTATGCAAAGGTCTTCCCAACTTTCCCCATGTTGACGGATAGCTTAATAAAAGGCTTCTGAGCACGTTTCACCCCTATTTTGGTGATGTGTTCTTGATGCAGAGGAAGTTTGAGCACATCTCTAACAGACAAAGAAGCACTTAGTTTTTACAGTTAGGAGGAAGTACCCTTGTTGGATGGAGATTATCCTCTTTGTAGTCTTGTCCTGTTCTGCAGATGAGGATTCATGTTATCACAGATTTGTGGATCAAGACACTTGAGGGACAATCACAATGCCAAAATTACTTGCACACAAGGTCACTGGAGACATTTCCTCATGGTCCATTACGCAGCTGTAGTGTAGAATATGCAATCACTCAACGAGGTAGCCCTTACTAATTAAGCAGTAGAAAGTACACCATTTGGGTAGAGATTTTGTGCAAAACTGTTGACTCTTGTTGGAAAAAGGGGCAGGTAAGGTTCTGTTCTGGCCCAGTCACTCACACAACTACTGACACACCCATACAGACGCTCATATACCCATTAATATATCCATTTAGCTACTCTCACACATCCATAGTCACTTCCATACCCACAAAAACAACTTACGCACCCACTCAAACCCATACAGCCACTGACACACCCACTCACACACCCACAAAACCAGTCATACGTGCACAGCCACTCACACAGCCACTCACTGACCCATACAGCCACTCATATACCCACTCACATGCCTACAAAATTACTCACACACCCACTCACTGATCTATACAGCCACTCACACACTCCTTCTGAAAGGTTACAGGTTACAGTTTGGGAAAAAAATCAAAAACATAAAAAATTCACAAAAAACCAAAGGTTACAGGGACGTTATAGTTAGGAAATAACATTAAAAAAGCATAGAAATTCACACAAAAAACAAAAGGTTACAGGGATGTTATAGCTAGGAAATAACCTAATAAAATGTGGAAATTAACTGAAAAAATATATTTTACAGGGACGTTATAGTTAGGAATTATAATTTAAAAAAATCTTAGAAATTCACTGAAAACACCAAAGGTTACAGGGATGTTATAGTTAGGAAATAGTATTTAAAAAAACCTTAGAAATTCACTGAAAAAAACAAAGATTAAAAGGACGGTATAGTTAGGCTCAGATTTCAATCAAACAAAACCAACGAAATTCAGCAATTATAGTTACTTGAGCTAACTATAACCTACTCCCCCACAATGCACTGCTTATGACCTCACATATTACATCACTCATGACATGGTCAGTGACATCACTGATGAAATCACTGATGACATCTCAAATGACATCACTGATGACATCATCCACAGAACTGCCCACTCACACACTCACTCATACCTACTCACACACCCACTCACAAATCCATACAACCACTTGCACACCCATACAAACACTCATATACCTACTTACAGACCCATTCAACCACTCACAAACCCCCACACAGCCATTCACACACCCACTTACACACCCATAAAACCACTTACAGGTCCATACAAGCACTCACATGCCCAAACAACTACTCACATACCCACTCACATGCCCATTCACACAACCACTCACACACCCATCACTGATGATATCCACAGAACCACTCATACACCCACACAACCACTTACACACCCACTCAAACCCATACAGCCACTCACAGACCCATACAGCCACTCATACACTGACCTACACAGCCACTCAAGCACCTACCCACTGACCCATACAGCCACTCACACACCTACAACACCACTCACACACCCACTCATAGATCCATATATCAACTTACACACCCACTCAGTGACCTATACATCCACTCACATACCCACTCACATGCCCACACAACCATTCACACTCCCACTCACAGATCCATGCCAGCACGCACATACCCATACAGCACTCACATACCCACTTACAGACCCATTCAAGCACTCACACACCCACACAACCATTCACATACCCAATTACACACCCACAAAACCACTCACAGACCCATACAAGCACTCACACACCCACATGCACATCCAAACAACCATTCACACACCCATATAATCACTCACACACCCATCACTGATGACATCCACAGAACCACTCACACACCCACTCACACACCTGTACAACCACTCACACATACTTAACCACTCGCAGAACCACTCACAGAGCCATACAACCACTCACATACCCACACACACCCACACAACCACTCACATACCCACTTATAGACCTATACAAGCACTCTCAGCCACACAACTACTCACACACCCAGAAAACCACTCACAGACCCATACAAGCACTCACATACCCACTTGCACATCCAAACAACCATTCACACATCCACTCACACAACCTTACTACCACTCACACACCACCTCACACAGCTACTCAGACATCTATTCACACACCCATACAACCCCTCACTCACATACCCATACAGCCACTCACACACCAAGAAAACCACACACCCATTCACAGACCTATACAGCAACTCTGATATCCACTGACAGACCTATACAGCCACTTACATACCCACTGGCATATCCACACAGGCACTCACACAGCCTAACAGCAACTCAGACACCCACTCAGACACTGATACAGACAGTCACAAACCACTTAGATGACATATGTTAGAAGCAGTATCACTCATTAGTAGTACAGTAAGACTAGTAATGTAACTTATGCTGTAGCTTAGTATATATCTTTAAGTTTATGAAAGGTTTACAAAACACACTCACTGGATGATGTCATCAGTAAATTCATTTGAGATGTCATCAGTGATGTCACTGACCATCTCATGAGTGATGTAATATGTGGGATCATAAGCAGTGCATGTGGTAAGTTATTGTTGCATTCACTAAGACACATTTAATCACTCACTTATATAGTCAGTCACGCACCCACTAAATCATCCATTGAGACACTCATACATCCGCTCATTCTTCAAAACACCTTGGCGTATATATATGTATATATCCAGCAAACTTGCTCCGCGACTGGAGATTTCAGACCCTGCTTTTTTTAATGAAATTGTGTTACTTTATTGCACACTCTGATGAACAAAGTGACTAGCGTCAGCAAACCACGTGGTCAGTTTAAAAGCAGAGAGTTTTTACCTGTGATCAAGGCTTCTGTGAAGCAGAAACACGTTGGGGCAGCTTGCTACCTGCAAGTATATCTCGGAGTCATTAAAGCGCTTGAAACCATCACAGCAGGTGTCAGTGTGCTGCTTTTCAGATGAAAAGGAGGTTTGGTGGATATATGTATATATATATAACATACTTAAACTTTTTAGAAACACACAGTCACTGGATGATGTCATTTGAGATGTCATCAGTGATGTCATCAGTGATGTCACTGACCATGTCATGAGTGATGTAATATCTGACGTCATCAGCAGTGCATTGCGGGGGCGCGAGTTATAGTTAGCTCAGCTAACTATAACTGCTGAATTTCTCTGGTTTTGTATGAGTCAAATGTCAGCCTAACTATAACATCCCTGTAACCTTTGTTTTTTCCAGTGAATTTCAAAGATTTTTTAAATTTTATTTCCTAACTATAACGTAACTGTAACCTTTGGTTTTTTCTGTGAATTTCTATGTGTTTTTATCTAGTAGTTGCATTTGTAGAGTGGTGAAGAAAGGGGGCAGGGCCTCTGACCAGCCGTATCACACAAACTAGAGGTAACAGGAGGGCTTCTTGGCCCCTAAGGACCCTCGGCTACCAAGAGCACTTCAACCCCCAACCAGCAGTGTGCCAGGAGGCCCATTTGCAGAGTGGTGGAGAAAGGGGGCATGGCCTCTGAAGAACTTTCAGCAATCCCACTGTGTGGGATTTACTGGAGGTAACAGGAGGGCTTGTTGGCCCCCACAGACCCTCGGCAGCCAAGGAGACGTCGTCCCCAACCCAGTAGTGCACCAGGAGGCATGTTTGCAGACTGGTGGAGAAAGGGGGTGTGGCCTCCAAAAACCTCTCAGCAATCTCACTGTTTGGGACTTATTGGAGGTACCAGGAGGGATTATTGGCCCCCAAGGACCCTCACCATTCAAGGGGACTTAATTCCCCAACTAGTAGTGCGCCAGAAGGCACGTTTGCAGAGTGGTGGAAAAAGTGGGCGTGACCTCCGACCACCTTTCCGCAATCCCGCTCTGTGGAACTTACTGGAGGTAACAGGAGGGTTTTCTGGACCCAAAGACCCTCAGGAGGCAAGGGGACTTCATCCCTCAACCAGTAGTGTGCCCGGAGGTGCTTTTGAGAGTGTTGGAGAAATGGGGCGTGGCCTCTAAAAACCTCTCAGCAATCTCACTGTCTGGGACTTACTGGCCCCTCAGCATCCAGGAGGACTTCATCCCCCAACCAACAGTGCGCCAGGAGGAACATTTGCAGAGTAGTGGAAAAAGGGGGCAGGGCCTCTGGTGACATGCCGGTCCCGCTTTAAAAAATTTATTTTTACAGGAGGGGGCCACATGGCCCCCCTCCCTGGAATGATTTCGGCTCCAGGGACCCCATTCCCTGGGGCCAAGCCTTTTTATTTTTTTTCCCAAAAAAAGGGGAGGGATTTCATACTGGGGACCCCATTGCCTGGGGCCCAGCCTTTAGTGTGCGTGCCCTGGTCTGACCCAGGGCACCACTTAGAAATGTTAGGTATCGCAGGAGAGCCTCAAAGCCCCCATGGTCCCTGCGGGAACCGGCATTGCTTTTACACATAGAGAGCTGCATACATGCAGATCTCTGTGTGTAAAAGCAATTCTGCTCCCCTTTGAGCAAGGGAGAGCAAAACAATCACAAACAGCTATGTCCTGGGGGTAGGCAACCCGGGACATAGCAGGAGCTGGCCCTGGGAGGTAGTGGTCCACAAGGCAATCTGTGGCTTCAGGAGGGGGGCTGCGTGCCCCCCCTCCTTTCAGTTTAATGGACCGCCCGGGAAGGTAGTGGTCCCCGGGGCTGTATATGGCCCGGGAGTGAGGGCGCACAGCCCCCCTACCTCTTTTTAAAGCTATGCCCCAGGGAGGTGGTGGTTCCCAGGACATGCCCACCATGCATTTAATTTAGCCCCGGGGAGGTGGCAGTGTCTGGGGCATGGGGGTTTGGAGAGGCCCCAAATTTCTCAATATGAAGCCCTAGGGAAGTGGCAGTCCCAGGGGCAGGAGGTACGCATGGCCCCCAAGTTCTCTGCATATAGCCCCGGGGAGGTGGCGGTCCCGGGGCTGCAGGGGTCCGTGTGGGCCCCACATAATTTATTATCAATACCCCGGGGAGGTGGTGGTCCACTGGGTTTTAATAAACCCCAGGAGAACTTTATTTTGTACATGCCCGTGGGATTTGGCCCACCTGGGGGCTTACTTAAAAAGATACGCAGGAGCCTGCACGTCTTTTGTTTTTATTTTGCCACAGATCCACCCATGAATTTGCAGCAAAATTGAATAAAAAATGATTTTACCCCTCCCGGCGGGTCCCTGCGGACCCCCCACTATATATAGGGGGTTAGGGTATTCCTACCAGCCCACCTTTTCTTTATTTTTTATATTTTGTGTGGGACTCGTCTTCAAGCCAAGTCCCAGATGGCTGCCAACACTTACTGGTTGATGTTTTGCAGTCAATCAAATTTCAGTAAGACCTGCAAGTGCACTGCAAGGATCTGCTTCCCCATATATATACATTTTTTAATTTTAAGTATCTCTAAAACTAATGAACGAATTTACACCAAATCACAAAAAGCATGCTTTGTGGACCAACATCTAGCTTTCTGACAAATTTGGTGTAATTCCGTTCAGTAGTTCGGGCTGTAGTCATGTTCAAAATCTCCATGGGAAAATGCATTGGGAAAATGCATTTTAGGACCCCCCTTTATTCTTGGCCCCGGCTTGACAGATCACTCCAAAACTTTCAACACAGCAGCTGAACACAAAATGGGAAAAGTTTTTAAAGTTTTTTGAAGATTCGTCAACTAGCACCAAAGTTATCAGCAAAACAAAAAACGCTTTTCCTATCGAAACATAGTCCTAACTATAACTACCTACTGGCGAATGCCAGTAGGTAATATATATATGTTATATAAATGTTTACTCCAGCTACTAAAACTTTACTAAGTGTGTTTATATGTATGTAAAAGTTAATTTCAGTTTTGCTAAACAACATCTACACCTTTCAATCTTTGTTCCACCCCCCCTCTCTCTGACTCATCCCAAAACCTCTGACTATTAGCAACCTTCAAACATCCTTTTCAAACTTCTCCTCTGCTTTAGCCAATCCACTCAACTAACAGGCACACATATCCACTTATCCACTACCCCCAATAACAGCTTATTTATTTCCCCTTTTTTAATCTATTGTTGTCATTTTATCCCTACTCAAAACACTACTAAACACACAAGAACTTAAGAGCACAAACTCAACACAACTAATCCATAAGAAGAAGAAAAATAACAGAAAGCACATATTACTAATCTACTAACTATTTAACTCTAATCTTGGGTTCTGGAGAAGCATGCTATGCGCAGCAAAGTGCTTCAGCACCTCCTCGCCAGGGGTACTAAGCACTATATGAATACAATTTACTATTTCAATTCACTATTGTCACCAAACAAACCGTGATCTAGTGTGAAATGATAATCTTTGGAAAACCAAAAACTTCTAAATTAAATGAAAATATATCAACCAGAAAGGTTGACAGGGCCCAGCTCAATTTTTATCTATTTCATGACCCCTTTAATTGCAAATACCTGTTTTAGTATTAATGGCCCATTAAATTATAGTGTGCTGCATAATACAAGACTGTAGCAAATCAGCTCCATTGCCAATTTTTTTAGGAGAAAAGATAGTTTACCTGGTTGCTGTTTTCTTTCCTTTCGTCGGGCCAAAGCTTGGAAATATACCTTTCTCCTGTATCGCCATTTGCACCATACAAGCACAGAGAAACCTGGGATATGTTCCTCTTCTCCACATAACGGCTGGCCATAATAATAACCTGATATGTAACCTCTGAAGAAACAAAGGAGGAATATTGTAATTAACAAGTAAGCAAAGAGTGAGTAAATAATAGTATTGAAATATTGCTAAAAATCACGTACAGAATGGGCGTTCAGGTCTTCTTGACAAAAATATAGCCACAAACAGTTTGTAATATTTGACTCTCAGATTTCTCATTGCAGTAGTAGATGCTCTTCCTACTAAGGCAGATGATGAGTTATGCAGACCATCTTGTTGCAATGGAACCAGATTTTTAAACCAGGGCAGGAGATAAAGTGAAAAAAATTTAATGGAAAAATAAGATGTTAAGGAGTGTGTGAGTGTTAAAGCACTGAAGCTAGGTTGCTACATTGCTCTTGGCTCCTATCCGAGCCTGCTTGGTCCTTCCAGCATGTGAGACTTCATAACAATTCATGCGGGGTTGGTAAGGTGGCATTGAATGGAGAGGAATTATGGGCAAAGAGTAATGCTAGACCATTGTTGACATCAATGGCTGCCCATGGTTCCCAGTCAACGTATCAAAATTTCACAAGGACAAGTGCTTAGGCGGAGGAAATTAATAAACAGAAGACATAGAGGTCTCACAACCTGTAGAAATTAGGCAACAGGCCAACCCACAAATTAGGGAAAGTACAGATGGGACTGATTGTACTATAAATTTGACAGACTATGAAGCAGTTAAAGACAAAAGCAAAACAAACTGGAAGATGAAACAAGAGAATATCTTAAACCAGACTAATCAATGATATATTGTAAAACTCCATGTAGAAGATGAGAAGACTCTTTTTTTTACTTAAAAGGAAGAGTTTTAAGACTGGGCAATATCCAGAGGATCGGCAAGCCTCTGCACTAAACTGTCATTGGAAAGGACAGGGGTTTGCAGAAGACTTTGAAAGAGGATGGCATTCCACAACAAAGGTTACTTAGATCATAATAGATCATACGTTATGCAATGATATATCCCACATTTACTACCATGTTTGAATGTAGGGAAATCACCATAACAGAGAACTGGGGATATGCAAAATTGTGATAACATAATGGTATTGTCTTCTGAGGATAGATTTCCTATCATTTTTTTTTTTTAACTCTATTTGCATTTTCTTTTTCAAAGAATACAACACATACAATACTTATTAGGCATATCCAGTTACAGTGCATATCGGCAATTAGTTACAGCACATCTGAGAGCATTTGATTGTTGGCTATAGCACACTTTAAGCTTGTTATTCAGGCAATTTGTACATAACAACACATTTTATTTCTCACCTGTCTACCCCTTAACTCTACGTCATCCAGTTGCTCCTGCTGGCCAGCAGACATATACTAGTAACTCTCATGCGCTCATCTCAGTGTTATTCGTATGCTGAAGATAATTTATGAAAGATTCCCAAATGGTAGAGGGTCTAGAATTTGGTGGGAGCAGTTCGGCGTATATGTTGTTTTGCTCCTGAGAATATGTCATATCTGCAAGCCATTCCTTGAACTTAGGGGCTCTGCCTCTACCCCATCTACATGCTATCTTTTGTTTTGCCATGAGCAAGCCCACCGCAAGCAGTCGTTTGATTTGCCCACTACACCCAGGTAAGTAGCCCAAGAGCCCCATCTCAGGTGTTAACTCAATCTGCACACTTGCCATGTCACTCAAGGCCGCTCCTATTTCTGTCCAGTAGTTCGCTATGGCCCTACATGTCCAGGCTAGATGTAAAAAATCTGCTCCCTCCTGTCCACATCTGTCACATTTATCGTTGTCCCGCAGTTTGAGTTTGTGCATTTTTACAGGCGTATAATATATTCTGTGGAGGAATTTAAAGTGCATAATCCGGAATCTGCTACTCGCTGTGATTTGCTCCATTTGCTGGCAGCAGTATGTCCAGATCTCATCTGTTAATTGATATCCTAATTCTGTTTCCCACCCTATTTGTGCCTTCATTGTGTTGTGCGTCCCTTCCCCTATTGTTGCCTTATAGATGTGTGACACTGCATGGGATGCCCCAGCTTGCAGTAGTTGGTGAAACGGGAGTAATGTGGGAGATTCTTCCGGGAACCTTGGAGTAGCGGCATTGACATCTTGGCGAAGTCGAATATATAGGAATCGTTCCATTGTTGTGGGGGTGTTGTCCCCAAAGAAGCTATCCGCCCCCCTGAATTCCCCTTGGGCATACATATCTCCCCATGTGTTCATTCCATATTTTAAGAGCATGCGTTTGCATGTGCCTTCCTGTGTGACTGGTAGACCCTGTTGATCACTTAGTGGAAGTAGCGGGGAATATATCATGGGAGCTTGCGATCTTTTTGTGATAGCTCGCCACGCGATGTTGGTGCATGCTACCGTAGATCTTCTCCCTCCAGCCATCTTGTCATCTGTTCCCAGGAACCCGGTGAGGGGGATGGGCGCCATGTACCCTTGCTCCACCGCTAGGTGTGTCATAAATGGCGGGGGTTTAAACCAGTATGTGGCATAATGCGCTTGTGCACTGAGGTAATAGAGTTCGGGATCTGGTGCTTCAAATCCTCCCTGCGCGAACGGCAGTGTGAGGGTACTCCACTTAATCCGGGGCTGCTTCCTGTCCCACGCTAGTCTTATTAGCTGACTCTTAAGCCTTATAAAAAAGGGCCGGCCTGGTGAGTAGGGGATATTCATGAATAAATATAACAATTTGGGCATGATGACCATTTTCATTAATGCGACCCGGCCGGCTAGCAATAGCGGCAGGGCAATCCATCTGGTTATCGATTCCTCTACTGTGTTCAGGATCTTACCATAGTTTGCCCTCATTAGTTCCTCCTTATCCTTGACAATGTTAATTCCTAAATAACGGACCTCTGTCTCGCACCATTGTAACGGGTAGTCCATCGGAAAGGGTGCAGTGTTCCGAGTGAGCGGCATAATCTGTGATTTTCCCAGTTTATGGTGACCCCGAGTATGCCCCAAACTTTACTATTTTGCGGATTATTTAGTTCAGCCCAGATTCAGGGTCCCTTATATAAAGCGTTATATCATCTGCGTAGAGCGAGATCAATACAGGCCTCGTTGGATAGTCTAGTGCATATCTCGTGATGTTGCCGAAGCATGGCCGCCAGCGGCTCCATTCCTATCGCAAACAACAGGGGTGATAGGGGACACCCCTGTCTTGTACCTCTAGATATGCTGAAAGCCGGTGTGCGCTCTCCATTCAAGAGCAACGTGGCGCAGGGTTTGTGATACAGCAATTTTATCCATGTAAAAAATCCTGGCGAGAACCCCATGTGTGTTAAAATTGCGAATAAATATTCCCATTCCAGAGAGTCAAACGCTTTGGTAGCGTCTAGGAAGACCGCTACCGCTTGTTCATCCTGGTCTATGTCATGCATGATGGAGAATACTGTACGCAAATTATGGGAGGTGGACCTTCCGGGTATGAAGCCCGCTTGATCCGGACAAATTAAGTTTCCCATCAAGAGGCTAAGGGCCACATGCATCATTGAAAATAGCTGGTCGCAAAGTGGCAGATTCACAGAATCTGCCCCTTTGCTACCGCTATTTTTGCATTTGGGATGCATCATCCCAAATGCAAAAATCGCTATTTAAGTAATCGCTTATTTTGCGATTACTGAAACTGCAATGCAACAACAACAACAAAATTGCGATTTTGCAATTAAGAAACGCAAATTACCATCAATTCAAAGTTGATGGTAATTTGCTAGCACTTGAAAAATGCACAAAAGTGCATTTTTCAAAGTTCTATGTTGCACACATACATGCCCTTGGGGCATGTGTGTGTGCAACATGTGTTGAAATTGCAATTTCAGGGTTGCATCAGGGTGTCCTTTTGGCACCCTTGCACCCTTGAAATTGCATGCGCAATTTGCGAGTACCTATTTGGTACTTGCAAATTGTGCATGCAATTCCCATTTATTCCTATGGGCCTGGGTCCCATAGGAATGAATGGGAAGCAATTCCTTATTTGCGATTCGCAATTTGCGAGTCGCAAATAAGGAATGAGTAGGAATCGCAAAATTTATTGCGATTCCTACATGCATAAGCATTTGCGATTCCTAAATTGCGATTTCTTAAAAATCGCAATGTAGGAAATGCAAATGCACAGTTTGATGCATCTGGCCCCAAGTCTATTGGCCAAAACTTTGGCTAATATTTTTGCATCACAGTTGATCAGGGACAATGGCCTATAGGAGTCCATGCAGTCTGGAGGTTTACCCGGCTTTAAAAGCGAGACTATCATGCCCCTCTCATGGTTGGTGGTAGTATCCCCATCTGCCCCGCTTCCTCATACAGATGTTTCAGAAAAGGTGCAAGTATGTCTACGTAAGCCTTGTAGAACTCAATTATGAGGCCATCCAGCCCCGGAGCTTTTCCGTTCCCTATTTGCATTATTGCAAGTCTTATTTCCTCCACAGCAATGTCAGCTGCAAGAAATTCCCGTTGCCCTTTACTTAGCCAGACGTGCTCTATTTGCTCCAGGTATAGCCCCGTTTCAGCTTGCCTTGCCTTGTGTGTTGAATACAACGCTGTATAGTGCGTGGTGAAAACATCCACTATAGCAGAGGTGTCCCTATGCATCTCGCCTTCCTTATCTCGTATGGTCAGCACGTAATTCGCAGCTTTAGGTGGTCTGATGGTCTCAGCTAGCGCTTTGCCAGGATGCTCCCCTTCCCCATACCTCCTTGCAGTATGATATTTACCTCGAAATAGGCACTCCTGCTCTGCCTCGGCTTGATATTCTGTCAGCAGCTCTCGTATGTTTGCCAGTGCGGAGCCCCCATTTGTTGTTCGTGCTTTCGCTTCCTGTTCTTTAAGCTTAAGTTCTAAGCGGTTAAGAGTCGTTCTGATGTCTCTAAGGATGCCCCCTACTTTGGCAATACATAACCCCCTTACGGTAACATATAATGCTTCCCAAACAGTAGCTAATGAGGGTACGGATTCTGTATTAATTCGTAGGAATTCTTCTAGTGCTTCCTCTAACTCTGCCCTGAACGCCGCATCCAATAACGCTGTGGCTTGCAATCGCCACGTCTTGGGTTGGTTCAGCATACCCGGGGGGGTTCAGCAGCATGTATACTGGGGAGTGATCAGAGTAAGTGCGCGCTAAATGACAAGTGGAAAGACTGTGCACCGCTATATCTTTAGAAGTGAGCCACATGTCTAATCTGGACCAATTATTATGTACTGCTGAGTAGAACGTTCCTTCCCTTTGTTTAGGATGATGATGACGCCAAACGTCTACTAGCAGGTTTTCTGTTATTATCTGCTGCAGTTGATGCTGTGCTTTGGTGTAGTGATGCGGCAATGGGTTCGAGCTGTCTCAGGGTGGGTAGAGTGTTAAGTTAAAGTCTCATCCCCATATTAGATGGGTCGAGCCTATACTCGCTATCTGTGCCCATAGTTTAATGAAGAACTCTTCATCATCGACATTGGGTCCATAACTGCTCACTAAGGTTATGGATTCTGCCGCCAGTCTAACCCAAGTCAGACAATATCTCCCTTGCCGGTCAGTAAAGGAGCCTTCATCCACATATGGTCCTGTTTTTTTAATGAGTATTGCCGTGCCTCTCGAGTAGGCTGAGTACGAGGAGAAGTACCTATGGGAGGCCCACCCCGCTGTAAATTGTGTCCCCTTAGAGGGGGTGATGTGCGTTTCCTGTAACATGGCTATGCTCATGTGGTGTCTGGCCAAGTAGGCCAATAAGTGTCTCTTCTTTCTGGGGTCTCCTAATCCTCTAATATTCCAGGTCAGCAAGCCCACTCTCGCAGCCTGTTGCTCTGGACTCTTACCGTTTGCCATTACCTAATAGTGAGAAATGCATATGCTCTGCCTGTGTGTGCCTGCGCCCATGTGATGCCATTTTGCGAGATGCTCATTTTTGTTGCGTGCCTATTAATGCCTACAGCGTTACATCGGCGTCCCCAACTTGCCGTGCACTAACCCCTCCCCCTTAACCAACCCAGTACATATATGCAAGCCAATATAGCCTTCATCGCAGCTGTTCCGTGCCTCTGTTGCATGTTCCATGTTACATGCCAGAATTGTGCTAAAGTCAAATGTTCGTAATGACTTCCAGTCACAGTTTCACTCACATTGTTAAGTTCCAAGTATGCTTGAGCAGCGAATTGGCTTGCTAACAACAGAATCAACATTCCCACATATTGAAAGTGAACATTATAAACCATGAATATACTCCCCATAGGTGGAGAAAAGGGGATCTCCCTTAGGGGTGTGTTTTCTAGGGGGGGTGGCAGCACCTCCTGCACATCTGTGCTGTACAGGAGGGTGCCCAGGATCGTGAGTTCGATGTCCGGAGGTTTCACGCTGTCTTTGTTTGGTACCTCCTATGGCCTAGAGCCATACACGTGTCAATAACCGTTACATGAAAGTATATCAAGGTCTGTTTGCAGGGAAAGTGTGTAATTTGACCCATTACAATTACCACGTCTGCCTCTGCCCGCTGTCATTACTCATCTTCATGCTGCGACGTCTCTTCTCTACTTCCCGAGGGAGAGTACTCCACTCTCTTGGATGACTTCACAGTTTTCTTGAGAAAGTCCGCTGCCTGTTGTTGAGTGCTGCAGATATGATGCTTGCCATTGTAGGTGAGTCTTAATCTTGCAGGATACAGCATGGCATATTCCACTCCCTCTTGTTGCAGTTTTTTCTTGATCGGCAAATATTTTTTCCGCGCTTCCTGGACATTCAGCATGAAGTCAGGATATAGTGATATGGTATTGTTCTCATAGACCAATTTTTTCATTTCCCATGCCTTGCGGAGAGCTGTGTTGCGGTCCCTATAATTTAGCAGTCTCGCGACGATGGGTCTGGGTGGCGCACCTGGGGGGGGTTTGGCGCTAGTGTTCTGTGTGCCCTTTCCACAATTAGCATTTTTGAGAAGGCCTCCGGGCCAAAAGAGGTAGTTAACAGTTTCTCCACGTATTCTTCCATCCTCCCTGTGTTGGTGGTCTCTGGAATTCCAATAATTCTGATGTTATTGCGCCTTGATCTGGCTTCAAGGTCTTCGTTTTTCGCCGCTATCACCTTGAGCAATTTGTCCATTTCTGTAATTTGCCCTGACGATTGCGCTTGATCGTCCTCCAGTGTTGATATTCTTGTTTCTGCTTCACTAATTCGTCCGTCTTGCTTCTCTAGCTTCTGCATGATTTGATCCATTCTGGCGCAGATCGTGTCCATTTTTTCCTCAATGGACGACAGGCTGTTTTTCATCGTGATCAGCAGCGTTTTCATGTCTACTTCGTCGAGGCTGTGCGCTGTTTGGTCTGCCCTGTCTTGTTCCGCGTCTTGCGGCTGCCCTCTGGGTGTTCTGCGGGCTTCAAACGGCAATTTGGATTGCTTACCATCCATCTTCCCCTTTGCGTTGTGACCCTTGCCAGTTACACCTGTCAGGTGCGAGTGGCCAGTCAATGCCGAGTGTCGTGCAGCTTGCTCCTGAATCGCGATTCTTCCTGTCTTTGTACCGCAGATGCAGCCGCTTAGTAGGGGCCCTCTCTCACCCTTCCTCTCTTCTATCGTCACGTGACATGACTCGAGTTGTGCCCCCTCAGGCCCCACGGGTTGTGCTCTGTTTATTGCCTGCCACACTCATGGAGATCTCCTGTTGCACTACGTCAATGCGTGCTTTCGACACCCCCAGATCAGCCTCGCTGCGTCAGCTTTACATTCCTGCTGCAGGCAGCTTCAAGACGGCGGGTAGTTTATGCTACTTGTTCATTTATATCCCAGTACGCGATCCTCCCTTTGTCATACACCTACCACAGTGGTTGCTCTGTGCGGTATATTCTCAACTCCACGCTTCCTGTCATCGTCCACACCTCGGGGTCAGTTCATCAAGATAATATTATTTGCGCCCCAGGAGCGCCCCACGCTCTCGCGTTGCATCCAACAGTGCACTATGCCCTGTCTCCACAGCTGCTGCAAGGGGCTTTGGTTAGCCTTTTCACTCTCCGGCAAGGCACAGCGTGTACTCAGTCTCGCGGGTTATATCAGCGTTTTCCCCACAGCGTTTCTCCACCTTTGGTGGTTTTGGTGTGTTTATGTTGCAACTATCAGCCGCTCGCGATTCGCGCCTTTCCAAGATGGCAGGGAAGGCACCGTTAATTAATTATTTATTTGTGCCGCAGCGCCGTTCTTCCTCCGCCTTGCACCTGAGGAGACAGCACCTCCACACTTGTTGTGCCGGTCCCTTGTCCACCCCTATCAGCAAACCTTAGGGCGAGGCACGAGTTTATTTACTGCCTTTAAGAGTCAGGAGCAGCACAGGGGCCGGGGCTGAGTTTGTGCTTTGCCCTCCCTTCTCGGCCGTTAACGTATATTTCAGTGCCGCGAGTATCTCGGAGGCACACAAGCAGATGGGAGTCTCAGCATTAACAGCGGCGCGTGGATCGCTCCACTTATTTTGCCCGGTGATCGCCGCAGGGTGTCTGTTAGATTGCCGCGCCAGGCCCGGGAATGTGTGCGGCTCACAGCGGGGGCGTCCCTCTGGCTCTACTGCGCTGCGGGGGCTTGCGGCTTACTTGCTGCTCAGTTTGTGTCTCGCGGCTCGATGTGGATGCGGCTTTGTCTGCTTTCGTTCAGCCACAGCTCGAATATCAGCAGGCCTCAGTCCCCGGGCCTCCCCCGGCCTTGCCTGTTGTGTCCCGCGCCAAGGTCTCCTCGGATCCCTGCGTGAGTTGCGGACGCAGGAGCACCTCTCTGGCCTTGCTGCGCTGCTGGGTTTGCAACTTACTTGCTGCTTGTTGTATGGCGCAAGTCCTCTCCTACTGCAGGGCGTCAGCGCTTCTGTGTCTGCATACACTCAGCCACGGAGCGGACGGCGGCTCGCCCCCGTCCCCGGGACTCTCTCAACCCGGCCGTTCGTGCCTCGTTTCACAGGCCGCATCAGATCACGGCGCACAGCATGCCCGCCGCTGCCTCTGGCTCAGTACTTGTGGGCTGCGCCATCGCTCCTGACCTTCCGCCGCCTCGTCTTCCTATTTTCAGCGAAATCACCTCACTTGGACACAGGATATTGATGGATGTTGTTTCCAGGGCGAACGGAGCCTCACTACAGTGCGGCCATCTTGTTAGCCCGCCTCTAGCGCCCCAGATTTCCTATCATTATGTAAAGAATTAGGAACCAACTCTATGTCCCAAGTCCCATATTGTTAGAGATAAACCCACAATTTTTATAATACTTAAATGATTGTTCCTTCTTTATACAAAGAAACTTTGTATCACATTTACAAAGGTTTATATGTCTTGTAAATGTCCAAACTTTTGTTTTAAACAATATCACAAAATTATGAATAACATCCTTTTTTACAAATATAACCTGCATTTTCAAAAAGTCAGCAAAGGAGCCCTTGCTGCAGAGTTTTAGGCACACACATAATAACAGTTTAGAGAACCCTAATTGCCCATAACAGCCTTAAATATGTTGAAAGGGTTTGTACTATTTTACTCTTCTATTTAATCACAGGCATAATTCATACATTTTCTATAAATTCTGTAGCCTCCTAGAACTATCAAAATTTTTAGAATGCTACAAATTTTCTCTGTCTCTGATTAGGAATTAGGGAACACTAACATGCTAAAAAGCATAGAGACAAAAAGGGAGGAATAATTTCTCAGTTATCTAAAAATATCTTGTTTGATCCAAAAACTAGAGCCATCTAATTGAACCCATATCCTAATTAGCAATCAAGATATGGTTTGAGAAAAGGTGTCTTGGAATGATGGATTACCCTCAACACTTTAGAAGATGCTTAAGGACAAGTAACTCCCAAGTCTTGAAAGTAAATAAAGTAGCAGAATAGAATAATCCATTCTCTGCAAAGTTTAAAATACAACTAAAGTGGGCAAGGGAAGAAGAGAATGTGAAAAATGTAGTTCTATTTAATAAACTCCAATGTCAAAATTACAAGCACATTATTTGTAAATTGGGTCTCCAAATTAATTCACGAGTAGCAAATTTCCGTCTAGGAAGAATTGGCAGAGACAAGAGGAAATCGCTTGCTATGCTTCCTATAGAAAGAAAGAGATGTGTTCAATTAGAAAATGTATCTCCTTTAAATGGGGCTGTTTACTTAGGATCATTGTTATATTTGGGATAAGTCAGATCTTTATGAACAAGGTAAAGTAACTACTTCGAAAGCCTTGGTTATGGTAAGTACAGTCAATAAATATCAGACACGTTTGAAATCCAGTGTACCAGCCTCAAGTGTCTCCAGCTATGTAATTGGTTGGAAGAAATATTAAGTTCTTTTCAATACATTACATAATGTCTACAATAACCTGCCAATGTAGCAATTTTATTGCTTTACCAGATGTACAAAATAAATGGGAATACAATTAAACCCAGGGTTAAAAAAATATGGTACCGGACAGCACATAAGAAGGAAAAGTGGAACACTTGTTACAGTTCTAGTTTTTCCGCTCAGCTAATCGTATTTATGAGAGTGGCTCAGGATCGGCTGCTTCGATGACATTCCAACTTCAGGGCTCCACCCTCCACTGCTCTATCATAGCAGTGATGCTGAAGGTGTGGAAGTAGCTAGTCACTCAGGCTTCTGCCACAGGCTATCTTTTGTACTTGACACAATGAACATGTTGGATATAAGGAAGCTCTTTCCCCAAGAAAACTCATCTAGATAGGTATTTTGAGGTTCCATCTCTCCCCAGTCCCAGAAAATATTTCACAGTGCTTGTGGAACCTTCCACTGATCTTAATACCATGGAGCAGCCATCAAACAAGGAGGGTCTTGGTGATGTTTCTACCAGCAAATTCAAGAATGGGAATTGACCATTTAAGTACCCACTGGTCAACAGCAGAAGGGAACACACTGGCTCGGGTTTGCTTGACACTGTAAGAGAATTTATTGTGCCAAATACAGTTGCTGTTCATGCCTCCAGAAACATATATAGGAACCAGTACTCGGGGAGTAGGGTCATTAAGGAATCTGCTGCTTAACAATGTTACCTGCCATGAGACATGAATGATTAATAGGCCTTGCACAAACCATCTACTTTGAGATTCATAATGTAATCTTCTTTATCCTATTACACTGGCCACGCAGAAGGCAACAGATCTTGATAACTCTCACCTCTGGTCATGAACCATGGACCTTCTGTTTTTTTTCCCAGTTTCAATCTCTCTTGTGCTTTTACATCTTTTAAATTACATTTTTGATAAACATTCAACATATTATTCCCCTCTGAGTTCTGCATTATTGCAACCACAGTCTCATTTGTGGCATCCCATTGCTCTACTCCTGTAGGCACAAAAGTCTTGAGTCTTACCCATGTAGTCTTCACATCTAGTTAACTACACCACTTCTGAGTTGGATGATGGGTGTCGGATTAGAGAGCCAGTTCTACTCGATTTGTATTAGTGATGATGAAGTGCTATAAAGGTTAGCTTGCTTCACAGGCCCATGTCTATTTTCAGAGCTGCAGAAAGCATGATGCTCAGGTGCAAAAATCAGAATACCCGCAGAAGCATGTAAATGTTACAAAAATAACACAAACTTGCAAGTTTTGTGAAGGATTTCTTTTCTTCAATATGCAATAAAAGAGCATTCTAACTTGCACTTCACACACATTTAAACATCTAAATTGTGCACTTTGGTTTGTCTTCCATGGTTTTGTGCAGCACATAGGTCCCACTGTTCAGAAGTATAATTTCATTTCCAACCTTGCCTGACCTAAAGATTAACCTCATTATCTAGCTGAAACCAGTGTTTACCCTCCCTTGTTTTAAGAGATTTCAAACACACACAGCTGGGTTCTCATGACAAATGACAGCAGTCCAGCAGAGTGGCCATCCTTGTAGCAGCACAGCAGTCCTTCTTCCTGGCACAGTACCCACAAGTCCAGAAGTGTACTAAAGTGGTGGAGTCTGAGGTACTGCTTATAAACATAGTTGTGCTTTTGAAGTGCAGAGAAGCTTCTAGAGATATGCCTTTGAAGTGCACAGATGCCCTGCCTTCCCTGCTCTGTCTCCAGACCAACTACAGGGAGGTTTGCAGCCCTTTGTGTGGATACAGGGTACAGCCTATTCAAGTGCAAGTGAGGTTGGGCCCAGCTCCTCCTTCCAATCCTGTCAGTGATGGCCCATCCAGTCACTCCTAAGCTCTTATTGTGTGTGGCTGTCTAGTAGGAACACACAAAGCCCAACTGCCAACTACACCTAGTCATGTGACCAGAGGCAGGCTTCAGGCACCAAATAGCTAAGGCAAGAAAATGCCAACTTTCTCAAAGTTATTATATTTGTTGGGTAACCCAATCTACCCTTGTGGACTTGGGAAATAAAAGTCTTTATCTAACCAAAGTGCCTACAAGGGACTTTATTTGAGTAAATAGTTATTTACAATATCATTTACGAGTGCCCAACCTAGTGGCCTCAAATATATAAATATAACAACTCAATTTTATACAATCAAAACAGTAAATTAATTAATCAAAATACAAAACAGGTGTATTCTTTTTTTACAAAAATGTATAATTCAATGTATCATTTCAAGGGTACAAGATTATATTCACAAATACTTAAGTGACAGCCATTAACAATCTTCAAATACAGATGTCTACTTGTCACCGATGTAGATAATCCAATTCCAATATCTAATCACAAAGGAATTCCTTTTAACTTTAAGTAGAAAATTCCTATCCACTGGTGTTTGCTCTTTTGCTGACAAATGGGTTAGTTGGTAGACGTTTCGGTCTTATTATGTTATGTATCTAAAAGACCATCTTCAGGACAAAGAGAATTCTTATATGAAGAGAGGACCATTTGGCAGATGTTTTAATTTAGGAACGTTTTAAGGAATTAGATCCTAATTAATTGTTGTAATTTGTGCCAATGACATGCCGTAACATATCGGTGGAGATTTACTGCGGACTGCAGGGAGTGTGTCTTCTGATACAAAATCGCCTTAATGGTTGAACGTCTTGGTTATGGCGTTAGTCTCCTCATGTTACGCCATCTTAGTTCAGCGTCCTTTCTCAAAGTGGCATGTTTAGAATTGTAATTTAAAATTCGACTTCTCCATAAGTTAGGATTTTAAATTAGAATTTCAGAGACACCAAACATTAGACAGTTATCTCTTCCCATTTGGAAATTGCACTTATAACATGTAATGTTATCCTATGGGAGAGATAGGCCTTGCAGTAGTGAAAAACTAATGTTGTACATGTCCAACTTTTTAAATACATTGCTCCCTGCCCTCTGGGCTGTCCAGGGCCTACCCTAAGGGGGACTAATATGTATTTAAAAGTAAGATTTAGGCTTGGCAATAGGTTTCTTTTGCCAGGTTGAAACAGCAGTTTAAAACTGCACATATAGGCTCTTCAAAGGCAGGCCTAACACATGTTTAAAGTGCTAATTAAGTGGGTGGCACAATCAGTGCTGCAGACCCACTAGTAGAATTTAATTTACAGGCCCTGGGTACATGTAGTGCCACTTTACTAGGGACTTATAAGTAATTAAATATGCACATTGGTTATAAGCCAATCTAACATGTTTTAAGGATAGAGCACAATCACTTTAGCACTGGTTAGCAGCGGTAAAATGCACAGAGTCCTAAGGCCAACAAAAACGAATTCAGCAAAAAAGTGGAGGGAAAAAGGGGGATGACCCTGCAGAAAGGGCGAGGTTCAACAGTTGGTAATAAAGGAAATAGGGAGTAGGTAGGGAAATAAAGGTAGCCTGGAAGGAGTAAGATATTTAGCAAGGTGAAGTAAAATGAACAGAGGACGAATGAGAGAAAGAGAAGGTGGAGAGGTGAAGTAGTGACTAAAGGTGAGTTAACTTCAGAGGTTACTTAGTGAGCGAGAGCAGTTGTGTATAGAAAGGTGAATTAGTGAGGGAGATGTGAGGTAGAGAAATGTAATAGCGAGATGAAGAGGGGTGTTGAGGCACAGATAGGGCTGAGAGGTAGGGACAGTGAAGGTAGTAGAGACATGGAGACAGACAGAGAGGTGAGGTAAAGATAGAGATGTGGTTGTGTGAGAAGCAAAGTAGATTGAGGAGAGATACGGAGAGGTCAAATAGAAAAGATGCAAAGAGGTCCAGAGAGAGGGATGAGGGACAGATAGTTGAGATGGAGAAAGGTGATTGAGAGCAATAGATGTAGATGTAGGCACAAAGTGGTAAAGCGAGAGAGGCAAGCTCAAGAGAGAGCAATAGAGACATATGAAGTTCAGTATGGTATATTCAGACAGAGGTGAGGCAGACAAAGGTAATATAGAGAAAGCTCAGACAGAGAAGGCAGATGAAGGTACATAGAGAATAACATTTTGAGAGAAAGGTAGAGAGAGAGTTAAGGCAGAGAAAGTGAAGTAAGAAGAAAGAAAGGACTCAAATTTC
The DNA here is from genome assembly GCA_963921515.1 of Calotriton arnoldi. Lineage (NCBI taxonomy): Eukaryota > Metazoa > Chordata > Amphibia > Caudata > Salamandridae > Calotriton > Calotriton arnoldi. The sequence continues at coordinate 2,560,876 of CAWUFW010001726.1, forward strand.
ATTTATTTGCCACCAGCCGCATGAGAGTCTGATCGCTAAGGCTGGGCAGACTAGGCATGCACGCTAAGGGGCATGTTTATTTTTTTCGTGCAATGCAGTGCAGCAACCAAAATTGCTACGCTTATTTGCACAAGGGGGGGAAATCAATGTAGAACCATGTTTATTAAAAATGGCCTGCGACTGCTCACTACCCTGTGTTGGCACCCAAGCAGGCTGCCGGGCACCACCCACAACTTTTGCACCATGGACCAGAGGGGTGTGTGTGTGTTGTCTAGAGTAAGATGTGTGTTGGAAGCATACTCGTCTAGTCCAAAATCTTATGCAAGGCAAATTTTCAAATATTCCATAAATTGTATAAATGCTCAACATTGCAGCACACATACAATGTGTGGAATGTTTGCAGAAATGAAAACATTTCTGCATGTTAGCGCCTGCTTCAAGGGGGCGTTAATGTTCATCGCAGAGACCGGTACTGGCTATCTGAGTAGATTGGGATTTTGCGCTTAAATGTAAATTCTCTTGTTAGAGTTAGTGCTGCTTTGCATCATTTTGCAAGACTGCGCCATCATAAACCCTTAGTAAATGTGGTCCTAATTGTCTGTTAAATATCCTCGTTTGTCAAAAATACAAAAAGGTGTTTTGTATGAGCAACGTTATTATTCCAGATATTTCAATTGTCCGACTCACTTTATCTGGGGTCATGGTCATGCCTTTACATTAAACCGTCTCTGATTTAAAGTTGAAACACAAATGATGAGTGATAATATAAGACTACCAGTACACAACGTTAAGCTGTTAAAAGACCATGCTTCTACATATGCCATTTTTTCTACTGTGAGTTTTATTGGTTACAGAGGGACCTTAACACAGGTTTTAGGAGGAATTTATTTTTTTATTTTTTACCGACTGAATATTTAATACTAAACGTCTGATCAGCGAGGATTGCACATTCGTGCTTTCTGAGTATTGCTACTGTGCTTGTATGCATTTGAAATGCATACATTGGTGTGAAGAACGAGTCCTAAGTCATGTCAGTTTCAATATACGATTGCAAGTGCAAGTGGTATTCATTTGGGTAATCTGATTTTGTATTTTCATATTATGGCAGAGTTTAAACAACAGCCTATAACTTTGGGATGCTGATAGTCTGCAAAGAAAGTCCCATCTTCTTCCTTTTAGGAGGGCCAGGTGTAGAAGCAGAACAATACAAGAGAACTTGGGCATTATCGTATTTTCTACGTATGATTGTATGTATGCATGCACGCATGAATGAATGTATACATGCCTGTATTTATCTATGGATGAGTAGCCCTTTCAGCCTCATTTGTATCTCTGAGTTGTTAGGAAAGGGTCTTAATTGCTTCTGCACATTTGAGTACTGGAGAAATCTCGTGGTAAGGAAAAAAACGAAAATAAATCTACAGTGCTATTTACATTAGCAGAATCCCGATTCCCTTCGGATTTTTTAAGTGCCCTTGCTTTCCCTATGTGCTTTAAGTAATTGCTACCAAACAACAAGAAACCAACCAACAAGAGCCATGCCTGCAGGTGCTGAGTACTCTTCAATACATGATGGTGACCAACTGAAAGGTGACTTCTTTATGTGTTACAGACTACCAGCCTCAAGGTGGTGGGCATTACTATGGTCACGTGACTGCAAGGCAGTGCTAGGAGTTTTAAGACTGTGCCTCTATCATTAAAAGCGCGCCTAAAGTTGAATGGGACTTTTTTCACATGTGCACAAGGAGTGAAGTAAAATGCTTTAGGTAAGAAAAGATGAAGTCACTAACGGTGGGTATTTGGACCGGGACAAAGTGACACGTTCGGGCTGAACGTGAAGGAACGCAGGCCGGACACAATACCATGTTTGGCCTGCTGAGGATTGTCTCTTATGGCTTTTGTGTGAGGTCTGCATGGCGTTACATTGCGAGGCTTCGAGTTGTCCTGCGTTGGTTCAGATGTGACTGCAGTGAGGCTTGGTAGGTGTTTGTGTCACTGCCCTGGGTATTTGTAGTACTACTTTAGTAGGAACTTATAAGTAAATTAAATGTGCCAATTGGGTGTAAGCCAATTTTAGCATGTTTCAAGGAAAGAGTACAAGCTCTTTAGCACTGGTTAGCAGTGGTAATGTTCACTGAGTCCTAATGCCAACAAAAATGAAATTCAGAAAACAGGAGGGGAGAAGGCAAAACATTTTGGGGTGACCCTGGACAGAGGGCCAAGTCCTACAATAACTAAAACAACATATACACTATATTGATTTATTGAGGGAGCCCGGTGCAGAAAGCATGAAATAATCTACTGTGCCTACAAAGGTTCTTTCTCTTTCTAGATTATCAATCTGGTCACATATAAAAGGAGCAAATCATTTCATTTCATAAAGCTAAAGGTGGATGATTCTTGAAACTAAGGGGCATATTAGCAAGACCGGCGATAAAATTATCGCCGTTTTAGCGGCAGGAAACTGCCGCTAAAACGGCGATAATGGGCTTGCTAATATGCGTTATGAGAATTCCAATAGAAGCCCAGGTTAGATGTCCTGCACATCTAACCTGGGCTTCTATTGGAATTCTATAACGCATATTAGCAAGCCCATTATCGCCGTTTTAGCGGCAGTTTCCTGCCGCTAAAACGGCGATAATTTTATCGCCGGTCTTGCTAATATGCCCCCGAGTTACTAGGATTGGGAAGTCAGTGTTTGGTGGAACAATTCAGCGAGGTTTTGGATTCAGGTTACTTGGATTGATTGATGAACTAGAGCAATGGGAATGTGTGAAGGTAGATCACCAAGGGCCAAACGTTTTAGTTTCTGGAAGTTTCAGGCACATTAATGTGATTTGTGCCTAGGCCTGGTCTTGTGTTAATTACCCTGATCCACATATTGCTCAGACTGTCACGCAGAACCTTTCTTACTCATGAGGTGGATCTGTGTTGGCACCAGGCGATACTGTCAAGCAGCTGGTGCATATGCATGTGAAAGATCAATGAATAAATGCTGATACACCGGTACCACCTTCTAAGTGTGATGCCTAACAGATGAGAGTGGAAAACTTTCAGATGCAGTTCTTGAGTTCTGTCTTTTAAGTTGTTTGCCCCCTGAAGTGGGTCATTTGCCCATCGGGTGATTGCTGTGGTTATTTAGGAGGGGCCTGTAACATAAAGAGATTTCTCTTCTGTGCTCTAGGTGATCAGAACTCATATTGGTGCAATCTAAGATGTCACTGATTTGACACAGTCGCTGTCTCTAGAGTGAAAACTCTGAACCCACCAGTTTTGCAATTAACTGTATGCTTTAATTTCAGGCAGTAATTATTAAAGTATTTTGTATTGTGGCCTTACTTATGAAGGCCAGGATGAGTCGTGTCTCTTTGGCCTTGATTACAAGTACCCTGTTAATTCTAAAGCCTAGCAACAGGAGTTTGGGGTCCCAATGGACTTATGTGTTGCGTAGTTTCACACAGATATTTCTCTGTGTGAAATACCGAGTAAAACATGTGTAAATCATGACGCAAACACTGATTCATCCGTGTTTTTCCCCACAATCTTTTAATCCCTGTTATTTCCCCTCCTATGGATTTACCAGAATTCCTGCTAAACCGTAATCTGGGGCAGGGAACAAAATGGTTAATTCCAGGGCATTTGGAAATGAAACCTTTTTCTAGAAACTTTGAGACATTTTTTCCCGTTGCTAATTGATGCCTTGATTCACTTATATCTTCTCATCAGAATTTGATCCAGAGGGAGTGAGGGAGAAAACCATAAAAGGAGGAAAGAAAGAGGAAGAGAAAGAACAGTGACAAAGGGAGAATGGAGAATGGAGGGATGAAAAAGAGCCCAAATGAGATAAAGAGTCAGGGAGTGTCTGGTGGTGGATTATAGAGGCATGCGGTGGAATCAAGGCTACGCAGACATGTGATTCAGCACCCTGACCTTCAATAGAGCCAGCTTGGGGTTTCTGGGCAAACATTTAGGCACCTGCACTTATTCATTTACAAATTGAGAACTCTATGACATGTTTAACTAGATAATACAACAGCCAATCGGATTTCTGATTGTATCGCCGACACTCTTAAATCACTTCTCTCCAAATGTTTATGAATTATTCGAAAAGAATAGAACTCTGATACCCTTCTAATAAAAATCATATATACGAGAGTTATAAATGAACACCCTACGAACCTCTACCACTTCTCTGCAGAATTATAGCATACATACCTGAAAGGGACGCCTTTAATGGCCACTCAACTGGGATTTCGATGCATCTGTCTCCATTAAATGAAAGCGGAAGTGTTTTATTTATGGAGTGGCTGAAAGTATTACAAGTCGCTGTGTTTTGCATTTTAAAATGCTGAAGAAATTCTTCAGCTGTTTGGTTCTGAACATTCCTAAGTCCAAGTCGCACTTTGTAAAGCTCCCCTAAGTCACGTGGAAGATGAACCTACAGAAGAAGGACAGCAAACAGTTATTGCGTAATCTGCAATACCATAGGTGAAAAAAATCTGCTATTATGGTCCATAGACTGCATTTTAGAGAAGAAAATACGAAACTGATAAATGACTGTTCTGTATTAGAATAGATGAAACTGAGTGATAAAACGAGGATCAGCAGAAGTCTGAGAACAGCGTGTACAGTTTTAAAATGATACTTAGTAAGAGAAGACAAAATCATCACAGCCATACTGTCTTACCATGCTGGAGTTTGATCATTAGCCATATATTCTTTCAAAGCATATCATTTACGGCTGGAAGAGGCAGATCAATATTGCTCTAGCATTACAACTTTTCTTTAACACAGGCAATGTATGAAACTGCAAATTCAAACACCCAAATTATCAAATATCTTTACTGTGTGAATTATTTTGTTTTCAGGGTACATTGTTGTCTGTATTAAATTCGTCTCCACGGTCAATGCAACAACAAAGTAATTCTAGGCAGCCAGGGCACAAAAAGCAGTAAACTATCCCATATTTCTACTAATAATCTTACATTAGGTTCTATTTCTAGGTGGGGCGGGGCAGCAGCATGCAAGTCCCTTCACCTTAAAAGCACAGGAGATGCACTATGGGTATCTGCCCAATATTGTTGGGTTGCAAATGCCCCCTGCCTGGCGTACAGTGGTGTTACATGCCGAGTGCTCCACAGTATATATCAGGCATCCCTTAATTTGGGTCTGACATTGGCCAGGACCTTTTGATATATATATATATATATATATATATATATATACACACACACACACACACACACACACACACACACACACACACACACACACACACACACACACACACACACACACACACACACACACACACACACACACACACACACACACACACACACACACACACACACACACACACATATATATATATCTCCTCAATTCCGATGCTTCCTTGGAGTTCCTCTCACAAACGGGCACGAACCACCAACTCAGTGCAAAGAATTTTTTATTCAAATGCAGTCATTACGCGTTTCGGCTCTTGCGAGCCTTGATCACATGACCTATATATATATATATATATATATATATTCACTGAAAAAACCACAGGTTTCAGGGACGTTATAGTTAGTTGGACATTTCACTCGTACAAAACCAGAGAAATTCGGCCGTTATAGTTAGTTGAGGTAACTATTTTTTTTAAAATATATTTTTATTAGCATTTTTATAGTTTTGAACATTGATTGCAAAAAGGTTAATCAGAGAAACAAGACATTTTGACTATTTTCTGGAGTGCATGCTCCAGCTAAACATTTTTAGCCATGTAATAGTTGGGAAAGCCGCCCAACCACAGGTCAACCATTTTACAATTCTTTGAGCATGTATACTTTACATATTATGATATGCTATACTTGAAACCCACAATCAATGAGAAGAGAAAAGAAATATATGCGAGAAGGGGTAGAAACAATTAAATAGGATGAGAGAAAATAAAAGAAAAGAAAGAAAAAGGGAAGATAATGAAAACAAAACAACTCGTGCTTAGGAGTGGTGTGCACACGTCCGGGCAGTGATATTCGTTGGATATTGAAATATAAAACCTCTCAGGAGTGGGATGTATGGGGGAGGCCCCCCTCCAAGGTCTATGACCCTCTCGTGCCTCATCTATTACCGTCTAGGGTTATTCGGGCCCAAGCATCACTTTTCCCTAGGTCAGTCTCCCTAGCACAGGGAGACCTCGCGTGTGGGGTTTCAGCTCTGGGGTCTGTGTGTGGGTCGCCCTCCGAATCTCCCTCACCACTGCTAGCACCCCTCGGGTTCTCCCATTCGGCTAGCGCCTCCCTCCATTGCTCAGCAATTGGGTGTAGTCTCACTCCTTTGGCTTCCTCCCATACTAAAGCTCTACCCTCCGCCCCTGCAATAACATCCCTATTCCAAACCGCAATCCTACGCTTAGCTAGACCCAGTGTGAGGTCTATCAAGCGATTCCCCACTTTACGTTTAGGTGGCCTGGGAAAAAGACCCAACAAACACGTCTGCATCATCAAGGCCAGTTCTCTCCCAAGTGCCTCCTTGATCTTGGCTAATACCGCCTCCCAGTAAGGACGCAACCGTTGGCAATACCAGGTCATATGACCGAAGTCAGCGTCCTGGTGAGCACATCTGGGACACTGTCGCACCTCTCCTCCGTACGTTACATTAAGTCGATGGGGCATCATGTAGGTCATATGAGTGTAGTTGAACTGAATATACTTCAACCGAGTGTTCCGGGAGATTTTCCCCGAGTAGCGCAGAACCCTGTGCCACTCAGCGTCGGTAAGGACTCTGCCACCAATCCTCTCCCAACGCGCCCGCAATCCGTCAAGAGGGCCGGTGGAAGCCTCCACTAATGCAATATAAAACCATTTCACTAAATGATCCGCAGTGCCAAGAGTAAACAACGCATGGAGGACAGGGTGCGTATCAGGCTCCCCTCTCCCTGTACCCCATAATCGTGCAAATGTACATGTCAGCGCTTCATAAAGCAAGAACTGACCCGGAGGGAGTCCACTATCTTCCGCTAAACCTGCGAAAGGAATCAATTCTTTATCCACATAGCAATCCCCGACAGTTTCCAAACCAACTTCCGACCATTTGGCCAGCTGGGCACTCGTGAATGTAGAGTGTGGGTCCCCATGCGGCAATCCCACTAGATGTAGCATGGGAGAGTATTTCGCACAATGCTGCCGACCGCTACAACAGCGCCTCCATGTCTGGAAGGCCGTACTCTGGAGCAGGGAGCAGGAGGGGGCAGGCGTGGCCGGCAGCAGGAGCTTCGTCGTTATCAGCCCGTGACTCAAAGCTGGGTCTGACAGACACGCTCCCCCCTCGTTCACTCCCTCCACCCACCGCGCCAACCACCTCAGTTGGGCAGCTAGCATGTAGAATTCAAAGTTGGGTAACCCTAGGCCTCCCTCTGCAATGGGGCACTGGAAAGTTTGCAAAGACACCCTTGGGCGCCCATCTCCCCAAACCAGGTGTCGCAGGAGTGCATGCAGAGGTCGGAACCAGCTCCTCGGCATCAAAACTGGGAGTTTCGCAAAGAAATATAACAGCCGGGGCAGCATAACCATTTTAGATAATGTAATCCTGACCATAATGGGCAATTTCAGGGTGCACCAAAATTGAACGCAAGAACGTAGGGAGCGCAGTGTCCGGCCCGGCTTTCCGTCTCTCAGGTCATGAAAAATATTGATGCCCAAGTACTTAAAGGGATACAAAAGGGGATGATGGACGGAACGTTTGAGCCAATCAAACACTCACCCCCAGTCAAGTGATCTGGGTTTAATCCATCATCATTCTTTAGCTCACTCCACCACCCCAGTTCAGACATGGCCATATGCAAATCAGTCTGACCCTGTGCCTCATGGGAACAGTCCAGCCCGAACTGCCAAGCCATGTCTTCCCTGGACCGGAAACAAGCATCCTAGGACCGGTTTCTGGCATTCCAGCCGTCATCAGCCAGGCTTGCTTGAATCCAGTGGCAAAGTGAGCAAGGGACCCACGTCTGGGCATACCCCCGCCAACTTGGGGCGAACAAAGCGATACAAAAGGGGATGATGGACGGAACGTTTGAGCCAATCAAACACTCACCCCCAGTCAAGTGATCTGGGTTTAATCCATCATCATTCTTTAGCTCACTCCACCACCCCAGTTCAGACATGGCCATATGCAAATCAGTCTGACCCTGTGCCTCATGGGAACAGTCCAGCCCGAACTGCCAAGCCATGTCTTCCCTGGACCGGAAACAAGCATCCTAGGACCGGTTTCTGGCATTCCAGCCGTCATCAGCCAGGCTTGCTTGAATCCAGTGGCAAAGTGAGCAAGGGACCCACGTCTGGGCATACCCCCGCCAACTTGGGGCGAACAAAGCAATACAAAAGGGGATGATGGACGGAACGTTTGAGCCAATCAAACACTCACCCCCAGTCAAGTGATCTGGGTTTAATCCATCATCATTCTTTAGCTCACTCCACCACCCCAGTTCAGACATGGCCATATGCAAATCAGTCTGACCCTGTGCCTCATGGGAACAGTCCAGCCCGAACTGCCAAGCCATGTCTTCCCTGGACCGGAAACAAGCATCCTAGGACCGGTTTCTGGCATTCCAGCCGTCATCAGCCAGGCTTGCTTGAATCCAGTGGCAAAGTGAGCAAGGGACCCACGTCTGGGCATACCCCCGCCAACTTGGGGCGAACAAAGCGATACAAAAGGGGATGATGGACGGAACGTTTGAGCCAATCAAACACTCACCCCCAGTCAAGTGATCTGGGTTTAATCCATCATCATTCTTTAGCTCACTCCACCACCCCAGTTCAGACATGGCCATATGCAAATCAGTCTGACCCTGTGCCTCATGGGAACAGTCCAGCCCGAACTGCCAAGCCATGTCTTCCCTGGACCGGAAACTAGCATCCTAGGACCAGTTTCTGGCATTCCAGCCGTCATCATCCAGGCTTGCTTGAATCCAGTGGCAAAGTGAGCAAGGGACCCACGTCTGGGCATACCCCCGCCAACTTGGGGCGAACAAAGCGATACAAAAGGGGATGATGGACGGAACGTTTGAGCCAATCAAACACTCACCCCCAGTCAAGTGATCTGGGTTTAATCCATCATCATTCTTTAGCTCACTCCACCACCCCAGTTCAGACATGGCCATATGCAAATCAGTCTGACCCTGTGCCTCATGGGAACAGTCCAGCCCGAACTGCCAAGCCATGTCTTCCCTGGACCGGAAACAAGCATCCTAGGACCGGTTTCTGGCATTCCAGCCGTCATCAGCCAGGCTTGCTTGAATCCAGTGGCAAAGTGAGCAAGGGACCCACGTCTGGGCATACCCCCGCCAACTTGGGGCGAACAAAGCGATACAAAAGGGGATGATGGACGGAACGTTTGAGCCAATCAAACACTCACCCCCAGTCAAGTGATCTGGGTTTAATCCATCATCATTCTTTAGCTCACTCCACCACCCCAGTTCAGACATGGCCATATGCAAATCAGTCTGACCCTGTGCCTCATGGGAACAGTCCAGCCCGAACTGCCAAGCCATGTCTTCCCTGGACAGGAAACAAGCATCCTAGGACCGGTTTCTGGCATTCCAGCCGTCATCAGCCAGGCTTGCTTGAATCCAGTGGCAAAGTGAGCAAGGGACCCACGTCTGGGCATACCCCCGCCAACTTGGGGCGAACAAAGCGATACAAAGGGATGATGAACGGAGCGTTTGAGCCAATCAAACACTCACCCCCAGTCAAGTGATCTGGGTTTAATCCATCATCATTCTTTAGCTCACTCCACCACCCCAGTTCAGACATGGCCATATGCAAATCAGTCTGACCCTGTGCCTCATGGGAACAGTCCAGCCCGAACTGCCAAGCCATGTCTTCCCTGGACCGGAAACAAGCATCCTAGGACCGGTTTCTGGCATTCCAGCCGTCATCAGCCAGGCTTGCTTGAATCCAGTGGCAAAGTGAGCAAGGGACCCACGTCTGGGCATACCCCCGCCAACTTGGGGCGAACAAAGCGATACAAAAGGGGATGATGGACGGAACGTTTGAGCCAATCAAACACTCACCCCCAGTCAAGTGATCTGGGTTTAATCCATCATCATTCTTTAGCTCACTCCACCACCCCAGTTCAGACATGGCCATATGCAAATCAGTCTGACCCTGTGCCTCATGGGAACAGTCCAGCCCGAACTGCCAAGCCATGTCTTCCCTGGACCGGAAACAAGCATCCTAGGACCGGTTTCTGGCATTCCAGCCGTCATCAGCCAGGCTTGCTTGAATCCAGTGGCAGAGTGAGCAAGGGACCCACGTCTGGGCATACCCCCGCCAACTTGGGGCGAACAAAGCGATACAAAAGGGGATGATGGACGGAACGTTTGAGCCAATCAAACACTCACCCCCAGTCAAGTGATCTGGGTTTAATCCATCATCATTCTTTAGCTCACTCCACCACCCCAGTTCAGACATGGCCATATGCAAATCAGTCTGACCCTGTGCCTAATGGGAACAGTCCAGCCCGAACTGCCAAGCCATGTCTTCCCTGGACCGGAAAGTACTTAAAGGTGCGCTGTGCCCAGAGTGTGTCAACCGGCAACGACTCCGGTCTGGGTAGAGACCCAGCTACAGGGAACAGATAAGTCTTGGTTCTATTAACCTTAAGGCCCGAAAGGAGAGCAAATTTGCCCAGGATCCGTAAAGCTTCTGCAGCACCCTCGACTGCCTCCGCAAGATACAGCAACAGATCGTCTGCGTATAAAGAGATGTAGTGCCGTTGCCCACCCAATGTCAGCCCCAGCCCCCTCCCACCTAGACGGAACTGCTCCGCCAGTGGTTCCACAGCCAAGGGAAATAGGAGCGGGGAAAGTGGGCACCCCTGCCGGGATCCCCAGGAAATCTTATATGGCCTAGATATGGTTTGGCCAATCTTAACTCTCGCAGTAGGCAAAGCATAAAGAAGCCTCACCCACCGCCCCCATTCGTCTCCCAAACCCAAGCTGTGCATTACTTCAAAGAGGTTTTCCCAAGACACGGTGTCAAATGCCTTCTCTAGGTCAACCGACAACAGCGCCGCTTGTTGGAGCGCCGGCGCGTCTGCGTGGTAAAGCACGGAGTAGAGCCTACGGAGATTAAAAGAGGTGTTACGAGAGGGAATAAACCCATTTTGATCCGGGTGGATCAAAGACTTCAAATGCGGGAGGAGCCTGCTTGGCAAAACCTTACTCAAGATTTTAAAGTCTAGATTTAGCATGGAGAGAGGGCGGTATTCCCTGACTCCCGCGTCGGCTGCTTGGACTTAGGAAGCGGGATCACAAGTGCTGATTGAGTGGAATCCGGCAAGCCCCTCCCCCCCTCATATGCTTCCGCATATAAGGCAACCAGGCGCGGGAACAGTATGTCAGTGAAATGCTGATAGAACTCAGCGGGGAGGCCATCAGGCCCAGGGGTCTTACCCGCTGCTAATGCCGCAATTGCAGCTTTAACTTCATGCTCTGAGATAGGGCCTCCCAAGTCTTCCCTATCATCATCTTCCAGTGTACGGAGCCTCAGGGGGGCCAGGAAGCATTGTATGTCTGGCAAGGGGGCCGTGTTTGGGGCACTGTACAACCACTCATAGTATCGTAAAAAAGAGTCATTGAAGGATGGGAGTCAGGGTCATGCACCACCTCGCCCATGTCCAACCCCAGCCTTGTGATGGGTGTTCCCCCCGACTCTGGTTTAACCAGTCGTGCTAGTAGCCGCCCCGCCCTCCCTTCCTCCCTTTGTACCTTGTCTAGGTAGTAACTATAGTTGTAACATCATAATCTGCCTAGTGCGTCATTGTAACGTGCCCGTGCTTCCTGTAAGGACTCCAGGGCCGATTCATCTATGCCTTGTAAATTGTCCAGCTTACGGATGGTCCCCTCCAAGTCCAGGATTTCTCTATTAAGTTCCTTGTGTGCCCCACCCGCCTGGGCCATACAATGGCCTCTCACAACCACCTTGAACGCCTCCCATTCCACCTGCGAAGAGGAGGTGGTACCGGCATTGATGGGGAAATATGCCTGGATGACTGCTAGTAAGGAGGCTCGGAAGGGAGCATCGTCAAGCAGTTCCAAGTAGGAATCGGGGGCGTCGGCCCAGTGGTCGGAATACCATAAGCAGTGGGCTGTGGTCCGACAAGGTACGTCCCAAATATTCAGTGTGAGACACCGAGGCATTAAAAGCTGGGGAGCAGAGGAATGTGTCCAGCCTAGTATGCACCTGGCGGACCGGTGAAAAAAAGGAGTACTCCCTATCTGTCATCTGTCTCCAGGTGTCCTCCAAGCCCCAGTCAGATATCCAAGACCTTAACCGGCCGCTATACGCTGTGGCTGCGTCCCTGGCAGGGGAGGGTGCGAACGGTCAATCCCTATGTCCGCTACGCAGTTGAAGTCGCCCCCCAATATAAGAGAGCCTGTTTGGCAATGAGCCAGGGAGGCAGAGAATGACTCCAGGAAACCGATTTGGTCTTGGTTGGGCGCATAAACAGTGCATAGCGTCACCTCCCATCCCACGAATCGCCCCGTAAGCAGGGCATACCACCCTTCTGAGTCAAGCCATGAGTGATTGGGAGCGAAGGGAACCCCGGGCCTCACCCAAATCAGAACCCCCCTGGCAAAAGCCGAAAAGGTGGTCGCAAAAATCTGACCTCGCCACCTCCTCTTCAAGCTCCCAGCCTCCTCCTTGTTAAGGTGCGTCTCCTGGAGAAACGCAATGTGAACGTCCCTGCGCCGCAGGTAGGAGTATATGTTGTGACTCTTAGCCATTGTTCCCATCCCACGAATATTCCACGTTAAAAACCTCAGAACACCAGATGAACTCTCCATTCCTACCATAATGTGCCCTACAGCAACCGCAGGGGGGATCCCCCCCTCCACTCTCCACATGTACACAACCGCCCTCCCCCACAAACAAACAAACAAATAATAACAATTGAACCCCCAATGGTGAACAACTCCCCGATCCCAGGGCAACATGACAACGGTCAGTCGCCCAAACGATGAATGGAACATTACCTATATTGAGACCCTACACTAGTAAGGTACCCAGGGAGGAGTGGTCAACGGAGCAAGGCTTAGGGAAAAAAGGACAAGGCTGGCACACGAGCTGTCCAGAGCGCGCCGGCCCTTTTGGAATAGAACGGCCCAGGACCAGGATACTCCACCGGCAGTCCAGCCATACCCTAAGTGACAAGCTCAAGTCCCAGTCCCAGCGATCTCAGATGACTTCAACACCAGTGCCCGGGGTCACCACTGGCATCTTCATGCTGCTACTACGGGATGAGTCAGAGTCATTGACCCCAGCGTCACTCGACGATCGGATTCCCGTCTTGGGGGCGGGGCTCCCGCCCTGCACCAGCTCCGCCACAGCCTATAGGGCTTCAGCCCTTTCTCTCTCGGTTTGCGACGAGGATGGTTTCTTGAGGGCCCCCCTACGGGGGCGGCGCAGCAGCCGCTTCCCCACCTCAGCTTTGTTTCGCCCCTGAGGCTTAGGGCCCGCAGGCCGGGAGGCTCCCACCCTATAGGCTTCAATCCACTCCCAGGCCTCGTCTGAGCTACCACAAAAGTGGGTGCTGCCATCTAACTTGATCCGCAGTCGGGCCGGGAACATCAGGGAGTACCGGAGGCCTTCTTCCCTCAGCGCCTTCTTTGCCTCTAGGAACGAGGCCCGTTTCCACTGGACCTCTAGGGTGTAATCTGGAAAGAGGGAGACCTTACTATTATCGATGGAGTAGGGACCATTCATCCGCGCCCTCCGCAGGAGCAGGTCTCTGTCCCTAAAGTGTAGCAGGCGGGCCACCACCGGGAGCGGAGGACGCCCTGGTGCTGGAGGTCTGGCCGGGACCCGATGAGCTCTCTCGAGGGTGTAAAAGGTTGACAAACCTTCAGGTGCCACCACCTCCCTCAACCAACGTTCCAAGTAGGTCACCATGTCACTGCACTCTATTCCTTCCGGCAGGCCTAGAATCCGTACGTTGTTCCGTCTATTGCGTCCCTCTGCATCTTCGGCTCTCCGCTCCAGTGTCCCCACCCTGTCTGTGAGGGCTCTCATCTGCTTCTCCAGGGCTTTTTGGGCAGGGGCCATTGCGGTGATGCTGGACTCCGTCTCTTTCACCCGCTCTGAAAGCTTCTTGTGCTCCTCGTGTCATTTGAGATGTCATCAGTGATGTCACTGACCATGTCATGAGTGATGTAATATGTGACGTCATCAGCAGTGCATTGCGGGGGCGCAAGTTATAGTTACCTCAACTAACTATAATGGCCGAATTTCTCTGGTTTTGTTCGAGTGAAATGTCCAACTAACTATAACGTCCCTGAAACCTGTGGTTCTTTCAGTGAATTTCAAAGGTTTTTAAATGCTAATTTCTAACTATAACGTCCCTGAAACCTATGGTTTTTTTCATTGAATTTCAAAGGTTTTTTAAATGCTAATTACTAACTATAACATCCCTGAAGCTTGTGGTTTTTTCTGTGAATTTCAAAGGTTTTTTAAATGCTAATTTCTAACTATAACGTCCCTGAAACCTATGGTTTTTCAGTGAATTTCTAAGGTTTTTTAAATGCTAATTAATAACTATAACGTCCCTGAAACCTATGGTTTTTTCAGTGAATTTCTAAGGTTTTTTGAATGCTAATTTCTAACTATGCCTACATAGGTAGGACATGTGCAGAAAGAGGAAGAAAGGCACAGAAAGAAGCAAGAGAAATGCAGAAAGAGGCAACAGAAGTCCAGAAAGACGAAGAAAGGTGCAGAAAGAAGCAAGAGATATGCAGAAAGAACCAACAGAGGTGCACAAACAGGCCTTGTTGCAAAGTCATCCTGTGCCCCCAACATTTTGCTGACTGGTACTAGTGGTAACTGACTCTGACTAACCAGGCCCGGAGCCAGTGCTATGCTAAAAGACACTTAGAATACAGTGAAAACACCTACATGCACTAGGGTACACTATGGGTTGGGGTACCCCTGTGATTGGCATGACCTCCCCTGTAAGGCCCTAGTACATAATAGGGCAGAGGGATTAAAACTATATCTAAGTCAGAGATGCAGAAAGAAGCAAGAGCAGTGCAGAAAGAACCAACAGAGGTGCAGAAAGAAGCAAGTGAGGTGTAGAAAGAGACAACAGAGGTGCAGAAAGACGCAAGAGAGGTGCAGAAACAAGCAAGAGAAGTGCAGAAAGAAGCAACAGAATTGCTGAAAGAAGCAACAGAGGTGTGGAAAGAAGCAAGAGAGGTGCAGAAAGAGGCAAGTGAGGTGCAGAAAGAGGCAAGAGAGGTGCAGAAAATGGCAAGAGAACAGCAGAAAGAGGCAAGAGGGATGCAAAAAAGGGAAGAAGGGTACAGAAAGAAGCAAGAGCGGTGCAGAAAGAAGCAAGAGAAGTGCAGAAAAAAGCAAGAGAGGTGCAGAAAGAGGGAAGACGAGTGCAGAAAGAGGCAACATGGGTGCAGAAAGAGACAACAGGGGTGCAGAAAGAAGCAAGAGAGGTGCAGAAAGAGGCAATAGAAGTGCAGAAAGAGGCAAGTGAGGTGCAGAAGGAGGCAAGAGAACTGCAGAAAGAGGCAAGAGAGTTGCAGAAACAGGCAAAATGGGTGCAGAAAGAGGGAACAGGTGTGCAGACAGAGGCAAGAGTGGTACAGAAAGAGGGAAGAGGGGTACAGAAAGAGGCAAGAGGGATGCAGAAATTTGCAAAAGAGGTGCAGAAAGAAGCAAGAGCAGTGCAGACAGAACCAACAGAGGTGCAGAAAGAGGCAAGAGGGGTGCAGAAAGGGGTAGGAGAGGTGCACAAAGAGGCAAGAGGGGTACAGAAAGAGGCAAGAGGGGTGCAGAAAGAAGGAAGAGAAGTGCAGAAAGATGCAACAGAGGTGCTGAAAGAGACAAGAAGGGTGCAGAAAGAGGCAAGAGAAGTGCAGAAAGAGGCAAGAGAGATGCAGAAAGAAGCAAGTGAGGTGCAGAAAGAGGCAAGAAAGGTGCAGAAAGAAGAGAGTGAGGTTCAGAAAGAGGCAAGAGAAGAGCAGAAAGTGGCAAGTGAGGTGCAGAAAGAGGCAAGAGAGGTATAGAAAGAGGCAAGAGAAGTGCAGAAAGAGGCAAGAGAGATACAGAAAGAGGCTCGAGAAGTGCAGAAAGAGGCAAGAGAAGTGCATAAAGTGGCAAGAGAGGAGCAGAAGGAAGAGAGTGAGGTGCAGAAAGAGGCAAGTGAGGTGCAGAAAGAGGCAAGGCAACTGCAGAAACAGGCAAGAGAAATGCACAAAGAGGCAAGAGAGGAGCAGAAAGAGGCAAGAGAGGTGTAGAAAGAAGCAAGAGAAGTGCAGAAAGAGGCAAGTGAGGTGCAGAAAGAGGCAAGAGAGGTGCAGAAAGAAGGAAGAGAGGTGCAGAAAGAGGCAAGTGATCTGCAGAAAAAAGCAACAGTGGTGCTGAAAGAGGCAAGTGAGGTGCAGAAAC
Organism: Calotriton arnoldi; assembly: GCA_963921515.1. NCBI lineage: Eukaryota > Metazoa > Chordata > Amphibia > Caudata > Salamandridae > Calotriton > Calotriton arnoldi. The sequence goes on from CAWUFW010001726.1 coordinate 2,577,315, forward strand.
GGGCAAGAGAAGTGCAGAAAGAGACAAGTGAAGTGCAGAAAGAAGACAGTGAGGTGCAGAAAGAAGAAGAAAGGCACAGAAAGAAGCAAGAGAAATGCAGACAGAGGCAAGAGAGGCACAGAAAGAAGAGAGGTTTGTGCACCATTAGTACCAGTTTAACACCCACATTTTGCAATAAGTAACACGTGACCATTCCAGCTTTGCAAAGGGCCTTCCACCACGCTGTAACATGTGACGCTGCATTTTTGGGAACATTTGAGCCGTTTGAGCTAGAAACAAGGCTTTTTTTGTTCAAATCTGCAGATTAGGCAGCAGATGATGGAATATTTGGCAAATGTGGAAAATGTTTAATTATGTGAAAATTGGTGCAGCAGAACAGTCACATAATTCCAGTGGCCCTGCTCATACCTCCGACTAGGTCCAGAAGTGCTCCTCAGTGGTTCCTTCTTTTTTTGTGTCTCATTGAGTTTATAGTTTAGCTTCTATGGAAATGAGGAAGACTAAACCTGAGGTTACCACTCCACAACACAGACTACAATACCACATAATTACTCTCCACAACACATAATCCCACTCCACATAATTCCTATACACTAAATACCACATACTTTCTATTCACATAATTTCACTGCACAACATACCACATAATTCCACTACACACAACCTACATCCACTCCACTCCAAGAAACATTAATAAAACACTTTTACATTTACAACGCCAATAGCTCTAACTCTCGCAAATGCGAAACCTATTACATTGCAAATGCTTCTTTAACTAGTAGTCGCGTTTGCAGAGTGGTGGAGAAAGGGTGCTGGGCATCCGACCAGCGCTCAGGAATTCTGCTGCGTAGGACTTACAGGAGGTACCAGGAGGGCATCTTGGCCTCCAAAATCCCTTAGGAGTAAAGTGGACTTCATCCCCCATCCTGTAGTCTGCCAGGAGGCGTGTTTGCAGAGTGGTGGAGAAAGGGGGCATGGCCTCCGAAGACGTCTTAGCAATCTCACTGTGTGGGACTTACTGGAGGTAACAAGAAGGGTGGTTGGCCCCCAAGGACATCCTTGGGGGCCAACTACCCCTCCTATTACCTCCAGTAAGTTCCACACTGCAGGATTGCTAAGTTCTCATGGCATGCCACGCCCCCTTTGCCCACCACTCTGCAAACGCTCTCCCTGGCGTGTTCTTGGATGGGGATTGAAGTCACCTTCGCTGCTGGGTCGCTGCTGGGGGTCCTTTGGGGCCAACTAGCCTACCTCTTACCTCCAGTAAGCCCCACACAGTGAGATTGCTGAGAGGTGGACACAGGCCACGCCCCCTTTCTCCACCACTCTGCAAACGCGCGTCCTGGTGCCCTCTTGGTTGGGGGATGAAGTCCCCTTGCCTCCTGAGGGTCCCTGGGGGCACACTAGCCCACCAGGTACCTCCAGTAAGCCCCACACAGGTGGATTGATGAGAGTGGTCTGAGGCCATGCCCCCTTTTTACACCACTCTGGAAACACGCCTCCTGGCGCACTGCTGCTCGGGGGATGAAGTCCACTTGTGTCCTGAGGTCCTCAGAACACAAGAGGACCTCATCGCCCCAAAAGCAGTGCGCCAAGAGGCGCGTTTGCAGAGTGGTGTAAAAAAGGGGCATGGCCTCGGACCACCTCTCAGCAATCCCACTCTGTGGGGCTTACTGGAGGTACCTGGTGGGCTAGTTGGCCCCCAGGGACCCTCAGGAATGAAGGGGACTTAATCCCCCAATTTAGAACGCGCCAGGGGGTGCATTTGCAGAGTGGTGCAGGGACGGGGGCGGGGCCTCCGGCTATATGCTGGCTTTTTCTAAATTTGGTTTTTGGAAGGGGGGCTCTGTGGCCCCCCCTTCCCTTTATTATTTTTGGGCCCTGGGGACCCCATCCCCAGGGCCTGAGCATTTTTGTTTTTTTTAATAAAAAAAAAAAACGGGAGGGGGGCTGCGCGGCCCCCCTCTCACGGCCGATTTTGGCCCCGGGGACCCCATCCCCCGGGGCATGGCCACATATTTAATATTTTTTAAATTATTATTTTTAAGGAGGGGGGCTGCACTGCCCCCTCCTAAGGCCATTATTGGCCCCGGGGACCCCATCCCCCTGGGCTGTGCCTCAATCTTTTTTTTTTCTTTAGTTATTTATTTATTCTTTTAATTAGGGAGGGGGCCGTGTGGCCCCCCCTTCCCTTGGCCACTTCTGGCCCCGGGGAACCCATCTCCCGGGGCCTGGCCTCATGTTGGGGACTGTGGGGGGAGCCCCAATGCCCCCACGGTCCCTGCCGGCTCCCCGCCTCCTGCGGGAGCCGGCATTGCTTTTGGGCAAGGGGAGCTGCTAACATGCAGCTCCCCTTGCCCAAAAGCAATTCTGCTTTGCTTCGTTGAAGCAAGAGCAGGTTTCCTGCTCTCGCTTCAGCAATGTCCTGGGGGTGGGCACCCAGGGGGGTGGCGGTCCCCAGGGCCAAGGAGGGCTCCAGGAGGGGGGCCGCGCGGCCCCCTACCAATGTATGCAAAGCCCCGGGAGGTGGTGGTCCCAGAGGCCGGGGGGTCCGCAACGGACCCCCGCATTTAAATAATTAGTGCCCCGGGGAGGTGGCGGTCTCCGGAGCAGTGTGGGGGGAGGCAGGAGCCCCCACATGCATTTTTTCACAAGCCCCGGGGAGGTGGCGTGTCCGGGGCTGCCGGGGGGGCCGCGTGCACTCCGCATAGGATTAGCATAGCCCCGGGGAGGTGGCGGTCCCTGGGGCTGCGGGGGCCCCCGTGGGCCTCCACTATATATTTACTCATTGTCCCCGGGACCTGGCCCACCCAGGGGCTTATAGAAAACTAAGCGCGGGAGCCCGTGCTTTGTTTTTTTTATTTTCTCAGCCGGATTCGTGCACCCAGCGCGAATTCGGCCCAATTTGTTTTTTTTTTTAATGCTTTTTTTTGGCCCTGGGGGTCCTTGTGGGACCCCCTGAGCAGGCCTAGGGGGTCAGGGTGTTTTTACCCTGCCCCCTTTTCTTGTTTTTCATCTTTTTTTTACTGTTTTCTTGTGACTCGGTTACCGAGTCACGAGATGGCTGCCAACACATTCTGGTTTGGAGTGTTGGCAGCCAATCAGAAGTCAGCTCGTGCTCGGGAGGAGTCGCGACTCCTCGGTGCTCAGATATTGATATTTTTATTTTTTGAATTTCTCAGGAACTACTGAACGGATTTACACCATTTAAAAAAAGGTCGCTTTCTGAACCAAGAGCTAACTTTTTGCCAAATTTGGTGTAATTCCATTCAGCAGGTCAAGCTGTAGCGTGTTCCAAAATTCCTATAGAAATTAACATGGGGAAAACTCGTTTTGGGACGCCCCTTTTTCCTCGGCCCCCGCTTGACGAATCACCCCGAAACTTCGAGGACAGGAGCTGACCTGAGTGAACAATTAGTTTTGAAAAGTTTGCGATGATTCGTCAAACGGCGCCAAAGATATTGGCAAAAGAAAAAACGCTTTTTGAATAGAAACAAGGTCCTAACAATAACTACCTATATGTATATATATGTATGTATGTATACATATATATATATATATATATGTATATATATCACAAAAAGCCCAGTAAACACCAAGAGACGGGCACAGATATTAGTTTAGTGCTCTTTTGATTTATTGTAGTCCTGTCTGCATGACTCATTTCGGCCAATCCTGGACTTGATCACATACACACCGGGAGAGCTCAACATCCCTTTATAACCACCACAAGGTGCATAGACAGAAATAACATACTTTACACAGCTAATAAAACCCAATTCATCGAGTTGCATCGAGATCAGACATAGAGATAAAATAATATTGTTATTGCACAATTCCTGAATTACAAAGTCGTATGTATATTGAAGGTTGTTTGTTAAACACTATACACATAATACCTACAATGAGAAAAGTGATGTAAAGGATTCAAAACAGTTTCACTGGATGAATCCATGATGTCAACAATTTAAGAAAACATGCCCCACCTAAAAATGGTAAAAATATATTAATAGGGTCTATAACAGGGATGAATGGGGTAACATAAATAACACTCAAAATGCATGTTAATACATATAATTGGACTCAAAGAACAAATTCATCTAAATATCAGGATAAACCCATGTCCAAGATACCATAAAAGGAGTGCCTGAGTCTCAAATTGAGACAACTACTCATAAGACCCCACCCGTAAAACAACCAATATTGAAATTCATAGGGAGACATATTTATCAGAATAGAACACCTACATATCATTGTTATGCTAAAAACAACAATCAAAAAAATACTCCCCCTGTTCATTGTACCTCTATGTCACACCTGCATTATTTACCCCCACCAAGAAGTGTATTATTAAAAATATATATAGTAAAGGAAAAATAGCAGTGGAAAAAATAGCAGCTCAAATACGTGTATCATATATAGATACACTGCCACCATGTGGAAGAATAGATTGTGTGACACCCTAGACAAAGGTGTGGAAATCATAATCAAGATTCAAACCATTGGGAGCCTTCCAATCAAGATTCAAAATTTAGCAAGTCTCTAATTGTCTCAGCAGCCTCTCCCGATTGCCCCTGCGTACCAATTTTGGGACAGAATCAATTACAAAATATGTGATGTGATTCGGATTGCTGTTATGGTGCTGAGCAAAGTGCCTCGCGACTGGGTATGACTGGTCCCTGTTAGTGATAGATCTCAAGAGTTATAGCACCTCTTTTGGACCTGTAACTTTGTACTGCCAACATACTTTAATCTGCAATCCCATTCTAAAACACAGACTGCATATTCAATTTTGCAGTTAAACACCCCTGTGATCAGTTGTGGCTTCTCACAAAACTGAGTAACATATTCACTCATATTCTTGCCAAATATATATATATATATATATATATATATATATATATATATATATATATATATATATATATATATATACAATAAAAATACCAAAGGTTACAGAGACGATACAGCTAAGTTCAGATTTTGCACTCACAAAATCACGGAAATTCAGCAGTTATAGTTAGAGTTATCATAATAAACTAAAACTCGTGCCCTAAGGTAACTATAACTCACGCCCCCACTATGCACAGTTTTCTCTTCAATAATGTTACAGCAAAGGTTGCACTGATCTTATTAAAAATGTCATAGAAGATGTCATGAGTGATGGAATATGTGGGGTAATTAGCAGTGCAAGGCAAGGGTGCGAGTTATAGCTATCTTAGGGCACGAGTTATAGTTTATGAGATAACTAACTATAACTGCTGAATTTCTATATTTTTGTGTGTAAAATCTGAGCCTAACTATACCGCCCTCCATTGCAGCCAACAGCATGCGAGGCACGGCCATTGGCTGTATGCAGCAGTGGGTTGGACAGAGGGCCTGGCGTATGGACAGGCCCTGTGTCTAACCCCCCAAAGGCAGCCAACCCGCGAAAGGGGCACTCAGCCCCCCTCCATGGGCCCCATCACATTTATTTTTAGGTAAGAGGGTTATATGGCCCGCTTCCCCGGGCCATATTTGGCCTGGGGGACTCCATCCCTGGGGCCCACTGCTTAATTCAATGGGAAGGGGGCACCCAGCCCCCCGGGCCAATTTCTGCCCTTGGGACCCCATCTCCCATGGCCTGGTCATATTGTACATGGGATGCATGCAGCCCCCCTACTCAGGTTGTTTTCTGGCCCTGGGGACCCCATCTCCTGGAGCCCGTCCATATAATAAAGGGGGAGGCGGGCATGTAGCCCCGATCCCAGGGCCAATATTGGCTCCTGGGTTCCCAACCCCGAGGCCTGACCAAATCATAATGGGGAGGGGGTCATATGGTCACCCTCCCTAGGCAAATTGTGGGCCTGGAGACCATATTCCTTGGGCCCGCCCAATAAAAATTGAGGTGCCCTGGGGCCCAACCAGGGCATTCACTTCACCATTGTTGGGGGCCGCAGGGGAGCTCCAATGCCCTCGCAGTCCCAGCCGGCTCCTGGTCTCCAGCAGGAGCCGGCATTTCCTGCATCTGCATGGAGCAGCTAAAAATGCTGCGGGCAGGAGCAATGTTTTGATCGGTTTCTCTGTTCTCTTCACAGTGGGCAGAGAAACAGATGAAAGTCCGCTTCCAGCTGGCGGGAGCATTTTTAAAGCTCCTGCCAGCTGGGAGTGGACTTAGTGGTTGCTCTCGCTTGATGGGAGCTTTAAAATTGCTCCTGCCAAGCGAGAGCAAACACAGGTTTCCCTGCCCGTGGCAGTGTGGGCAGGGAAACAGCTATGTCCCAGGAGTGGGCAACCTAGTACATAGCAGGAGCTGGCCCTGGGGGATGAGGTCAGACACCCATACAGGCACTCAGACAACCAATCAATAACCCATATAGCCACTCTTGTACCTACTCACCAACCCATGCAGCCACTTACACACCAACTAACAGACTCATACAGACATTCACACAAATTAGTCACTCACCCATACATTCACTGAGACTTGTATAATCATTCACTTATACATTCAGTCACGCACCCACTAAATCATCCATACAGGCACTCATACACTCACTGATTCATCAATACACCTTGGTGTATATATATTGAACACTCATAAACATTTTAGAAACAGTCACCGGATGATGTCATCAGTAATGTCATTTGAGCTGTCATCAGTGATGTCACTGACCATGTCATGTGTGATGTAATATGTGAGATCATAAGTAGTGCATTGCGGGTGCATGAGTTCTAAATTTCTCTGGTTTTGTATGAGTGAAATGTCAGCCTAACTATAACGTCACTGTAGCCTTTGTTTTTTTCTGTGAATTTCTAAGGTTTTTTAATTCTATTTCCTAACTATAATGTCCCTGTAACCTTTGTTTTTTTTAGTGCATTGCTACTGTTTCTTAAATGTTATTTCCTAACTATAACGCCCCTTTAACCTTTGGCTTTTTCAGTGAATTTCGAACGTTTTTTAAATGCTAAATCCTCACTATAACGTCCCTGTAACCTTTGTTTATTTCAGTGAATTTCTAAGGTTTTTCAAATTCTATTTACCAACTATAACATCCATGTAACCTGAGATATTTTTATAGAATTTTTAAGGTTTTTAAATAGTATTTCCTATCTAAAATGGCTCTATAAGGGGTATTTTTATAAGCTTGTTTTTTCTTCAGAGGATTAATAAGCATTGTTTTTATTTTCTTTACATGTTTTATATTTGTGACGTCGCGATCCCCCCCGGACACGTCACAAAAATGGAAAACAACTGCAGTCATTCTATGGCCACCAACACATCCAAGAATAATATGTAAAAAAATCCATTCTGAACATTGCCCTACACATATTACTATATACATACTTCTTTCAAAGCATGTTTAAACTCATATTTTGTACTAAGTTTCTTTATAAACAGTCTTTCAGACCTATTTTCCTTTTTCATGGTTATTTGGGACGTCGCGATGACGTCGTTAATCGCGACGATCGTGCCTTTTCCATTAAGTGAAAACATATATCTGCACACATTTTACAGTATTTTACACACTAGGGGTTTATTACTGTACACTTAAAACTCATGTTTTTCTAGTGTATTTCTAGAACAATCATCTCTAAAACCTATTTTCCGTTTTCGCGGTGAGGCCGGAGATCGCGATGACATCGGTAATCATGATCCCCGCGGTTACGTCGCGAAAGCAGAAAGCAAAAGCAGGAATTCAATAGCCACCACCACATTAAAAAATCATAACTATATAATTAATTCTAACCATCACAGTAGATAACTCACTATATAAAGAACTCTACAAAAACATTTATCAATATCTCTATAACAATGCATATTAATAATTCATTGATATAATTTTTATATTTTCAACAATATTCCCAACGACGTTGATAGTCACGATGTCCCCTCAATGGTACACGGGGGCTGCACTAGCAGTTGAGGCGTCGCCGCAAATATTGCACGCGTAAAAAAAACCTTTTCTCAACCATGGGGTCAGAGTATCGTCACCGCCTTATGTGGGCTTTCACACACACAGATTTTCAGCCCCGGGAACCGTTCCCGATAGATAAAATGGCGGCCGCAACTTTCTATTCAGATTGCATCCAGCCAATCAGAGCATTCCTGTTGGCGTGTGCATTCGCGATTCATTGCGAAACCATCACGAAATATTCGCAGCCAGAGATATCACTATCATTTTAAACTTACATTTCTCAACAACTACTGAACAGAGTTACACTAAATAAGCAAAAGGCATTTCCTTAAACCGACATCTATGTACCTGCCAAATTTGGTTTAATTCCGTTCAGCTGTTCGGGCTGTAGATGTGGCTAAAGGTTCCTATGGGAATTAACATTACAAATGCAACCTTATTTTGCACCCCACATTCTCGGTCCCCACTGCACGTATCACCCCCAAACTTTCCATAACAATAGTACCCACCATGACACTTTTGATGGAAAATTTCATGTAGATTGGTTAAACGTCGCCAAAGTTATACCCAAGTCAAAAAAATGCTTTTTCTATGGAAACTAGGTCCCAACTATAACTACCTACTGGCGACCGCCGGTAGATAGTGTGTGTATATATATATATATATATATATATATATATATATATATTACCTACTGGCGGTCGCCAGTAGGTAGTTATAGTTAGAACCTAGTTTCCATAGGAAAAGCATTTTTTGATTTGCTAATAACTTTGGCGTCGTTTGACGAATCTTCGCAAAATTCTCCCAAAAAATAATTCATCCAGGTCAGCTCCTATCCTGAAAGTTTGGGGGTGATTTGTCAAGTGGGGGCTGAGAAAAAAGGGGGTCCCAAAAGTGTTTTCTCCATGTTAATTTCCATAGGAAACTTTAGCCAAGGCTACAGCTCGAACTGCTGAATGGAATTACACCAAATTTTGCAAAAAGGTAGCGCTTGGTTCAGAAAACAACCTTTTTAAATGGTGTAAATCCGTTCAGTAGTTGCTGAGAAATTCAAAAAATCAATTTCCCATAGGAAACTTTAGCCAAGGCTACAGCCCAAACTGCTGAACGGAATTACACCAAATTTGGCAAAAAGGTACTGCTTGGCTCAGAAAGCGACCTTTTTAAAAATGGTGTAAATCCGTTCAGTAGTTGCTGAGAAATTAAAAAAATTAAAATATCGATATCTAGAGGCACGGAGGATCCGCGGACCCTCCCGACCACGAGCTTTATTCTAATTGGCTGTCAACACTCCAAACCAGGAAGCAGGAAGTGTTGGCAGCCATCTTGTGACTCGATCGAACCAAGTCACAAGAAAACAGTGAAACAAACGCGAAAAACCAGAAAAGGGGGCAGGGTAGAAACACCCTGACCCCCTAGGCCTGCTCAGGGGGACCCCCAGGACCAAAAAAAGCACTTTTTAAAAAACAAATCGTCCGAATTCGCGCTGGGGTCGCGAATCCGGGGTATTGAAGCCCCCGGGTGGGCCAGGTCCCGGGGGCACTGAAAAAAATGTGTGGGGGGGCCCAATTCCCCCCACACTGCCTAATTTTTAAATGTGTGGGGGGCCTCCAAGGCCCCCCAAGCACCGGGGACTGCCACCCCCTGGGGCTTTTATTAATTATTTGCGGGGGCGGCACACGGCCCCCCGCTGCTCCGGGGACCGCCACCCCCAGGGCTTTTAAAAAAAATAAAGAAACCTGTGTGGGGGGGGGCTCGAGCCACCCCCACATGCCCTGGGGACACCACCTCCCAGGGACACTAACATGCAAATGTGGGGGTCCGTTACGGACCCCCGAGCCCCGGGGACCACCACCTCCCCGGGGCTGTGCACACGATGGGAGGGGGGCCTCGCTGCCCCCCTCCTGGAGCCCTTGATGGCCCTGGGGACCGCCACCCCCCAGGGCCGGCTCCTGCAGTGTCCCGGTGTGCCCACCCCCGGGACACTGCTGTTTGCTATGGCATAGCAAACTGTGGTTGGATTTTGGATGCGAGAGCAGGTTTCCTTCTCTCGCTTACAAAATCCAAACCACATTGCTTTTCCACAAGGGGAGCTGCATGTCAGCAGCTCCCCATGTGGAAAAGCAATGCCGGCTCCCGCATGAGGAGGGGAGCCGGCGGGACCGTGGGGGAATTGGGGCTTCCCCCACGGTCCCCAACGAAGAGGCCAGGCCCCGGGGGATGGGGTCCCCGGGGCCATGAGTGGCCTAGGAGGGGGGACACGCGGCCCCCTCCATCAATGATTTAAAAAAAAAAAAGAATTTTTTAAAAGAGGCACAGCCCCGGGGGATGGGGTCCCTGGGGCCACTTGAGGCCGAAGGAGGGGGGCTACGCAGCCCCCCTCCTTTAAAAAGATTAAAAAAAAAAAAAAAAAAAAAGTGCCCATGCCCCGGGGGATGGGGTCCCCAGGGCCAAAATTGGCCTCGGGAGGGGGCCGCGCGGCCCCCTTCCCGTTTAAATATATATATATTTTTTTTAAAAGCAGGCCCTGGGGGATGGGGTCCCGAGGGCCCCAAATAATTTAAAAGGAGGGGGGCCACCCAGCCCCCCTTGATAAAAAAATAAATAAATAAAAAAGCCGGCATCGCTGCGGAGGCCCCGCCCCCTAACTGCAGCACTCAGCAAACGCACCCCCTGGCGCGTTATAGGTGGGGAAATTAATTTCCCTTGAATACTGAGGGTCCCTGGGGCCAACTAGCCCACCAGGTACCTCCAGTATGCGCCAGGGACCTGCGTTGCAGAGAGGTGTTCAGAGGCCACGCCCCTTTTTACACCTCTCTGCAACGCAGCTCTGTGGCGCTTACTGGCGGTACCTGGCGGGCTAGTTGGCTCCCAGGGACCCTCAGGATTGAAGGGGACTTAATCCCCCAATTTACAATGTGCCAGGGGGTGCATTTGCACACTTGGTATGTCAGGCCCCGCCCCCTCCGTGCACCACTGTGCAAATGCGCCCCCTGGCACGTTGTAAATTGGGGGATTAATTCCCCTTGAGTCCTGAGGGTCCCTGGGGGCCAACTAGCCCGCCAGGTACCTCCAGTAAGCGCCAAAGAGCTGCGTTGCAGAGAGGTGTAAAAAGGGGCGTGGCCTCTGAACGCAGCTCCCTGGCGCATACTGGAGGTACCTGCTGGGCTAGTTGGCCCCCAGGGACCCTCAGGATTTAAGGGGACGTAATCCCCTAACTTAAAATGTGCCACAGGGCGCATTTGCACACTTGTCACATCAGGCTCCGCCCCCTCCCTGCACCACTGTGCAAACGCGCCCCGTGGCCCATTTTAAGTTGGAGGGGAGGTTTCTATCCATGCAATTCTTGTAAAGCATGCAAAAATAGCCAGGTCCGTAGAAATTACACTATGGAAAATAGAAAAACAAGGCAGATTCGCAAATACATCACATGCACCACAGAATTTGCCATTTATATCTTGGAATGCCCATGTGGTTTAAGATATGTGGGTAGTTCTAAACTCCCACTCAAGATGAGGATTCTGCAACATCTACGAGCCATTACTAATAATGACTTTAATTATCCAGTAGCTCGTCATTTTCAAATAACACACAACAGTAACAACAATCTCCTGAAGGTTTTGGGGATTGATTTTATTGTGAAACATATCAGTGGGGGAGATAGAGAGAGAATGTTACGAACTCTTGAATCTAGATACATAATTGATTTAAACACCAGAATACCGCATGGGATGAATAGCAGTGAGGAACTGACAACACACATTGGTTGATCTCAGATCATTGTCTACCCTTTACGTGCCCTTTTCTTAAATCTTTAATGTTTTTCACTCACAATCTAATTGCACTGACTGGCACTTTTTAATCACTAGCTGTACACTCGCCTAGCGTATTAGGGCACTTGCCCGGTATCCTCATTACTATTGTAATTTAGGCATTACGAGTTTATCCTATATATGTTTATAGGATAAACCTGGGGACATGTTGTCTGGTCAGCATATTTATGTAACCAGGAGGCTAACCATAGGTGGGCACTTGTCCGTTATTGGTATCTCGATTTTGAGAGGTACGTCTTCTACCTAATTCCATTTTGAGCCTAGATTTCTAGCAGTCACTTTGGAGGGTGGCCTTTGCCCGCTTGCCTAGTACATACACCATTTTGTGATAATATAGATGCGCGAGTGTCATTTGCTTTATTCCAATATTGTGGTGCCATTGCTTTTCTTTCATGTGTACATACACACTGTATCACGATAGTATTGAGCACTTGTTGTCACGCTGCAGAATGGCATATGAGAAATTTAGCAAATTTCTGATTGATGTATTTAATATGTATTTAAAATCAATTTTACGTGTAAATTTTCTTACATGAATCGTATTCATTGCGGATAGTCTTTTCTCTATGTCCATTGGTTTACAGCATATTTCTTTGGTGAGTGGAGCACACTGTGTAAACTTGACAAAGGCTTCATAGCTGAAACGCGTTGTTTTGCACATTAAATCTTGGTGCTATTCACTTGGTGTGCCGCATTTTCATTCTGGACTGTGGAATGTTTATTTGAAGGATTATTGGATGGATGCTGTCTCCATCGCTGGCACCGGTACCGCGAGGCGAGAGGTGGCGTATGAGCAGTGCTGTTGTTTATATATATATATATATATATATATATATATGAAAAAAACAAAGGTTTAAGAATAGTTAGGGTTAGTAAAACTTTATTTATTATTTCTATGCAAAACCAACTACACAAACACTAAAAAGTTATAACTTTAAAGTTGGAACTTAAAGTTATAATTTATGCCCCTCCAAAACTATCTATAACTCGCACACCTCTGTACAGTGTTGTAAACTCGCTAGCTAAACTAAATTAACTATAATTCGGCCCTCTACCATGCACACTCGTCTCATAAATGATGTCATTTGAGATGTTGTGAGTGTTATTATTAATGCTATCATTTAACATGCTATAAGTGATGTAACATGATACGGCATAAGCAGTGAATGGGGATGACGTGTTATAGTTAATTTAGCATTTAATAATATATATATATATATTTATATTTATAAAATAATTATGTTTCTTCAATTTGTTTTAATTGTGGGTAATTTTCAATAATTTTTCATTATGTGTTTTAGTATGTGATAAATATTAGTTTTAGTAATATATTTTGAAAAATTTGCTTTAATGGTTTAATATTTGTTTATAAATTTTAAATGATTAAAAGGTTAAATGTTTTATTATTTCTTTTCAATTAATACTACATTATTTAACTATTAATTTCTAGTATATTAAATGTGTTTGAGTTTATAATTTAATATTAGGTTTTAATACTATTTGTTGACATTATTTTAAAATTACCTGTATTTGTATGAAGCACATTTGTATGTTGAGATATGTTTTACATGTTTTTTATAGTTAAACATTTAACAAGTGTTTTACTTTTTTATATAAATTGTAAACTTTTTTTCAGTTACAAGAATATTGATTTCATTTAACTTTATATACTTACCTATCTAATGTCAATATTTTGGTCCACAATATTTCTTTAGTCAATATTCTGGTACTTTACATTATAAATATGAAAAGTCTAAATTTTGGACTTGAATATTTTTCTGCAATATGTTTGTATTGTGAAATGTTGGTGGTTGATATTCTGTCATACAACTTGGGGGAGGGAATGGTCGGGAAAATATTGACTGCTTGTCCTGCATTATTGCTTATTACTATTATTTATTTTTACCAATTTCTCAACTGCTGTGGTTTCAGAGCAACCGGCACAGGCTTCCAGCTGATTTCTGTAATCCAAAGCAAGCTTGTATTGCAGGGCAAGGAGCAGTGTGCATATCAAAGACTAGGGATGTCTATTTTTGTCAACAGAGTATGAGGCGCAAGATAACTTTTGTAGCCTGAGCCCAGTGCTTAAGACCCATCTAGTGGGAATCTTTTTGTACAGTTTTTCATAATATGTTGCTCTGTTGATTAAAATGAGTTCCAGTAACAAATAAAGTGTGTTGTTAGACCTGTCAGCTTTAGGGTGGTCTTCCCCCAAAGCTTTTTGCCTCTCCTTGACTCTGAGCACTTTACCACTGCTAACCAGTGCTAAAGTGCATGTGTTAACTCCTTAAAACATGGTAATATAGGCTTATCCCTAATTGGTATATTTAGTTTCATTATAAGTCCCTAGTAAAGAGCACTACATGTGCCTAGGGCCTGTAAATTAAATGCTACTAGTGGGCCTGCAGCACTGATTGTGCCACCCACTTAAGTAGCCGTTTAAACATGTTTAAGGCCTGCCATTGCAAAGCCTGTGTGAGCAGCTTTAAACTGCCATGTCGACCTGGAAATATAGACCTTTTGCCCGGCCCAAACCTTCCTTTTCAATACATATAAGTCACCCTTCAAGGAGGCCCTGGACAGCCTCAAGGGCAGGGTGAAGTGTATTTAAAATGTTAGACCTGTACTTTCAAGTTTTACATGTCCTGGTAGTGAGATTTCTTGAATTAATTTTTCACTACTCCAAGGCCTGTGTCTCCTATAGGATAACACTCGAGTTACCTTATTACATTTTATAAGTGTAATTTCAGAATGAGAAGAGATCACCCCTTCACGTTTGGTGTTGCTGGAATCACAATTTCAAATCCTAACTTATGGTGAAGTCAGATTTTAAGTTGCAGTTTCTGAAAATGCCACTTTTAAAAAGTTGTCATTTTCTTGCCTTAGCCATTTGGTACCTGCAGCCTATCTCTGATCAGATGACTGGGTGTAGCTGGCAGTTGGGCTTTATGTATTCCTCCTGGATAGCTACACAAAGTGGAAGCTTAGGTGTGACTAGATGGGCCATCACAGGCAGGATGGGAGGGAGGGTCTGGATCTAGCCTCACTTACACCAGAATAGGCTGTGTTCTGTCTGCATTGTCACTTCAGCCAGCTTGGAGACAGAGCAGGGGAGGTAGGGAGTTCCATGCACTTCAAAGCTTCACCTTCCAGAACCAGGGCACCAGTGTATAAAAGAAGGACCTCAGGGGACATGACCAAGATGGCGCATTAGTGAGATGCTCCTTTCAGTCTCTCTGGCTCTGCCGCCGATATCAGCTGCCGCACACAGCACAACTGCCCTGCCAGAGCCCCCCTGTACCATCGGAGTCCGAGTCGATGGAGCCAGAGTTTTAAAGCGGTGTGTTCCTGAGCGGCGCCGGGAGAAGCTGTGGCTGGCGACTGTGGAGCACGGAGCAGGGCCTGGTGGAGGGGTCTGCCCGGACGGGGCCTCCATACTGCGACTGGGATACCCCACGGCTGTGAGCAAGTGGTGCGGCGACGTAGCCGTATGCTTCAGTGTCTGCCTGTCCTGAGGCTTCGCGGAGGACACTTGGCCAGACTGGCCCGGGGCCTGGGTGGTCTCGACTCGGGACCGAAGGAAGTCAGGGGCCTGAGAGGGCCTGAACAAGGTCCTGCACGAGGAGCGTGATCGGCACATTCTGGGGCTTGACGCCATCACCAGTGGCCTCCTGGAGGTGAGCCAGCGGAGAGGAGGCTGCTCCCCTCCCCCCCCAGGACTGAGCAACGGGCCTGACCGAGTGGACGACGGGCCCGAAGGAGGAATGCATCATCACATCTGGGCTGTGCAGTGTGTGCAGTGGCTGCAGAGGAGCTAGGCAGCCCTGGCAGATGAGCAGCCCGGGCGCTTGGGCCCCGGGCTTGATTGGACACTAGGCCTGTGCCCAAGGGGACTTTGGAATACCTGGGCCCTCACAGAGAGGGTTTGTGATTTGTAGGCCCTCTGCTGAAGATTGTGCATATGCCATGTGATGCATGCCCAGGGTGCTGAGTGAGAAGACAATAGCGACGGAGCCCTTCAAAACATTGAAGTAATATTCCTTCCCCGATGCATGCACGATTGACTGCCTAGCCCAACTCTTCGAGCGTCTGACCACGACTTGCTCAGGGTTAAACCGGGACCTTGGGCCTCCATGTGGCCTGCCCACAGCAATGAGAGAGCATGAGGGGCTGGGGCTCCGGGGGCTGCCTCCCCCTGGGGGTCCTGCTCCGACATGACTGGCTGGACTCATTGAGGTTTGGATTTGATTTGTGGTAGGGCCCCGGGGGAGTGCGAATGAGAGCCCCAGTGATAGCTCCATCGAAATCAAAGAAGTATCGCAACTTGAAGGAGATGTTCTCCAGGCCAGTGGGCAGAGCATCCGGGGATCACCCCCCGGTGCCTTCCACACCCCCTGCCATGACGAAGAGGATATGGAGGAACCAGTTACCCGCTCCTTCCTAGAATCTTTGTTCACATCCCTCAGGGAGGATCTGAAAGAGGTCAAGAAGGACCTCTCCAGTGACATCAAGGAACTCAGGCGAGACATGGACTCACTGGGGAGTGCATGGCTACCTTGAGGGAGAAGGATAACAGCCCTGTAGAGGATGTCGAAGGGTTGCAGCAGGACATCTTATGCCTCTGTGATCAACAATTAGACCTCCAAGCACATGCTGAGGATCTCAAGAACAGATCCCGCAGAAATAACATTAGGATCAGAGGCGTTTCCTCAAAAGCGGAGGACAAGGACCGTGCTGGCTTTGTTGCGGACCTTTTCCAGAAGACTCTTCATGCCCCCCAACCCAGGAGATAAAGATGGATCGAGTGCACAGAGTCGGTCCACCCCGGGTCGGGCGGCTCCACCTGCAGACACTCTGGTCTGACGGTGCCTGCCACACGATGGAGGGCTTAACAGGGGGGTACCATAGATGCCCCCCAGGCCTCCAACCGGAGGCCACAGTGGCAAGGGGGTCCTGCGTGGGGCCCCCAAAGTCGCTTCCTGACAGGCTTTTTTATGTCAGGAAGCCAGGCATTAAAAAAGCCCATCGGAAACCATCATCATAATCCCCACGGCGTAAACGCCGTACATAGGGGATTATGAGCGACCTCCAACTGGAGCCCATCGGAAGCCAGTCGCTCCGACCGGCTGGTTTCAAATCCGACAGCCTTCATCGTAATAAGGCTGTTGGATTAGATGTGATCAAGACACCAGGGAGTGTCGAAACGCGTCATGGCTGCGGTGGTTGTTTTGTGAGCTCAATAAATCTTTTTAACTGCCTTACTTGGGTCCGTGCTTCACTTTCTGGACAAGGGAAAGCATGGTGAAGTATGCTGTATATATATATATATATATATATATATATATGAAAAAAACAAAGGTTTAAGAATAGTTAGGGTTAGTAAAACTTTATTTATTATTTCTATGCAAAACCAACTACACAAACACTAAAAAGTTATAACTTTAAAGTTGGAACTTAAAGTTATAATTTATGCCCCTCCAAAACTATCTATAACTCGCACACCTCTGTACAGTGTTGTAAACTCGCTAGCTAAACTAAATTAACTATAATTCGGCCCTCTACCATGCACACTCGTCTCATAAATGATGTCATTTGAGATGTTGTGAGTGTTATTATTAATGCCATCATTTAACATGCTATAAGTGATGTAACATGATACGGCATAAGCAGTGAATGGGGATGACGTGTTATAGTTAATTTAGCATTTAATAATATATATATATATATTTATATTTATAAAATAATTATGTTTCTTCAATTTGTTTTAATTGTGGGTAATTTTCAATAATTTTTCATTATGTGTTTTAGTATGTGATAAATATTAGTTTTAGTAATATATTTTGAAAAATTTGCTTTAATGGTTTAATATTTGTTTATAAATTTTAAATGATTAAAAGGTTAAATGTTTTATTATTTCTTTTCAATTAATACTACATTATTTAACTATTAATTTCTAGTATATTAAATGTGTTTGAGTTTATAATTTAATATTAGGTTTTAATACTATTTGTTGACATTATTTTAAAATTACCTGTATTTGTATGAAGCACATTTGTATGTTGAGATATGTTTTACATGTTTTTTATAGTTAAACATTTAACAAGTGTTTTACTTTTTTATATAAATTGTAAACTTTTTTTCAGTTACAAGAATATTGATTTCATTTAACTTTATATACTTACCTATCTAATGTCAATATTTTGGTCCACAATATTTCTTTAGTCAATATTCTGGTACTTTACATTATAAATATGAAAAGTCTAAATTTTGGACTTGAATATTTTTCTGCAATATGTTTGTATTGTGAAATGTTGGTGGTTGATATTCTGTCATACAACTTGGGGGAGGGAATGGTCGGGAAAATATTGACTGCTTGTCCTGCATTATTGCTTATTACTATTATTTATTTTTACCAATTTCTCAACTGCTGTGGTTTCAGAGCAACCGGCACAGGCTTCCAGCTGATTTCTGTAATCCAAAGCAAGCTTGTATTGCAGGGCAAGGAGCAGTGTGCATATCAAAGACTAGGGATGTCTATTTTTGTCAACAGAGTATGAGGCGCAAGATAACTTTTGTAGCCTGAGCCCAGTGCTTAAGACCCATCTAGTGGGAATCTTTTTGTACAGTTTTTCATAATATGTTGCTCTGTTGATTAAAATGAGTTCCAGTAACAAATAAAGTGTGTTGTTAGACCTGTCAGCTTTAGGGTGGTCTTCCCCCAAAGCTTTTTGCCTCTCCTTGACTTCTGAGCACTTTACCACTGCTAACCAGTGCTAAAGTGCATGTGTTAACTCCTTAAAACATGGTAATATAGGCTTATCCCTAATTGGTATATTTAGTTTCATTATAAGTCCCTAGTAAAGAGCACTACATGTGCCTAGGGCCTGTAAATTAAATGCTACTAGTGGGCCTGCAGCACTGATTGTGCCACCCACTTAAGTAGCCGTTTAAACATGTTTAAGGCCTGCCATTGCAAAGCCTGTGTGAGCAGCTTTAAACTGCCATGTCGACCTGGAAATATAGACCTTTTGCCCGGCCCAAACCTTCCTTTTCAATACATATAAGTCACCCTTCAAGGAGGCCCTGGACAGCCTCAAGGGCAGGGTGAAGTGTATTTAAAATGTTAGACCTGTACTTTCAAGTTTTACATGTCCTGGTAGTGAGATTTCTTGAATTAATTTTTCACTACTCCAAGGCCTGTGTCTCCTATAGGATAACACTCGAGTTACCTTATTACATTTTATAAGTGTAATTTCAGAATGAGAAGAGATCACCCCTTCACTTTTGGTGTTGCTGGAATCACAATTTCAAATCCTAACTTATGGTGAAGTCAGATTTTAAGTTGCAGTTTCTGAAAATGCCACTTTTAAAAAGTTGTCATTTTCTTGCCTTAGCCATTTGGTACCTGCAGCCTATCTCTGATCAGATGACTGGGTGTAGCTGGCAGTTGGGCTTTATGTATTCCTCCTGGATAGCTACACAAAGTGGAAGCTTAGGTGTGACCAGATGGGCCATCACAGGCAGGATGGGAGGGAGGGTCTGGATCTAGCCTCACTTACACCAGAATAGGCTGTGTTCTGTCTGCATTGTCACTTCAGCCAGCTTGGAGACAGAGCAGGGGAGGTAGGGAGTTCCATGCACTTCAAAGCTTCACCTTCCAGAACCAGGGCACCAGTGTATAAAAGAAGGACCTCAGGGGACATGACCAAGATGGCGCATTAGTGAGATGCTCCTTTCAGTCTCTCTGGCTCTGCCGCCGATATCAGCTGCCGCACACAGCACAACTGCCCTGCCAGAGCCCCCTGTACCATCGGAGTCCGAGTCGATGGAGCCAGAGTTTTAAAGCGGTGTGTTCCTGAGCGGCGCTGGGAGAAGCTGTGGCTGGCGACTGTGGAGCACGGAGCAGGGCCTGGTGGAGGGGTCTGCCCGGACGGGGCCTCCATACTGCGACTGGGATACCCCACGGCTGTGAGCAAGTGGTGCGGCGACGTAGCCGTATGCTTCAGTGTCTGCCTGTCCTGAGGCTTCGCGGAGGACACTTGGCCAGACTGGCCCGGGGCCTGGGTGGTCTCGACTCGGGACCGAAGGAAGTCAGGGGCCTGAGAGGGCCTGAACAAGGTCCTGCACGAGGAGCAAGATCGGCACATTCTGGGGCTTGACGCCATCACCAGTGGCCTCCTGGAGGTGAGCCAGCGGAGAGGAGGCTGCTCCCCTCCCCCCCCCAGGACTGAGCAACGGGCCTGACCGAGTGGACGACGGGCCCGAAGGAGGAACGCATCATCACATCTGGGCTGTGCAGTGTGTGCAGTGGCTGCAGAGGAGCTAGGCAGCCCTGGCAGATGAGCAGCCCGGGCGCTTGGGCCCCGGGCTTGATTGGACACTAGGCCTGTGCCCAGGGGGACTTTGGAATACCTGGGCCCTCACAGAGAGGGTTTGTGATTTGTAGGCCCTCTGCTGAAGATTGTGCATATGCCATGTGATGCATGCCCAGGGTGCTGAGTGAGAAGACAATAGCGACGGAGCCCTTCAAAACATTGAAGTAATATTCCTTCCCCGATGCATGCACGATTGACTGCCTAGCCCAACTCTTCGAGCGTCTGACCACGACTTGCTCAGGGTTAAACCGGGACCTTGGGCCTCCATGTGGCCTGCCCACAGCAATGAGAGAGCATGAGGGGCTGGGGCTCCGGGGGCTGCCTCCCCTGGGGGTCCTGCTCCGACATGACTGGCTGGACTCATCGAGGTTTGGATTTGATTTGTGGTAGGGCCCCGGGGGAGTGCGAATGAGAGCCCCAGTGATAGCTCCATCGAAATCAAAGAAGTATCGCAACTTGAAGGAGATGTTCTCCAGGCCAGTGGGCAGAGCCTCCGGGGATCACCCCCGGTGCCTTCCACACCCCCTGCCATGACGAAGAGGATATGGAGGAACCAGTTACCCGCTCCTTCCTAGAATCTTTGTTCACATCCCTCAGGGAGGATCTGAAAGAGGTCAAGAAGGACCTCTCCAGTGACATCAAGGAACTCAGGCGAGACATGGACTCACTGGGGAGTGCATGGCTACCTTGAGGGAGAAGGATAACAGCCCTGTAGAGGATGTCGAAGGGTTGCAGCAGGACATCTTATGCCTCTGTGATCAACAATTAGACCTCCAAGCACATGCTGAGGATCTCAAGAACAGATCCCGCAGAAATAACATTAGGATCAGAGGCGTTTCCTCAAAAGCGGAGGACAAGGACCGTGCTGGCTTTGTTGCGGACCTTTTCCAGAAGACTCTTCATGCCCCCCAACCCAGGAGATAAAGATGGATCGAGTGCACAGAGTCGGTCCACCCCGGGTCGGGCGGCTCCACCTGCAGACACTCTGGTCTGACGGTGCCTGCCACACGATGCAGGGCTTAACAGGGGGGTACCATAGATGCCCCCCAGGCCTCCAACCGGAGGCCACAGTGGCAAGGGGGCCCTGCGTGGGGACCCCAAAGTCGCTTCCTGACAGGCTTTTTTATGTCAGGAAGCCAGGCATTAAAAAAGCCCATCGGAAACCATCATCATAATCCCCACGGCGTAAACGCCGTACATAGGGGATTATGAGCGACCTCCAACTGGAGCCCATCGGAAGCCAGTCGCTCCGACCGGCTGGTTTCAAATCCGACAGCCTTCATCGTAATAAGGCTGTTGGATTAGAAACCAACAATGTAAGTTGGAAAGCCACCGACCTGTGGTCGGAGGCTTTCCGACTTACATCATAATCGGGCCCCAAGTAGTAAATGTACTACATTTTCACATGTGAATTTATTATAAAGTAAAGACTTGCATGTCTCCACCTTCTGGAACATGAGGTGGAGCCAAATTTATGATTGTAAAATTACTATTAGTAACTTTTCACACATAGGTGCTGGAGATCTCCCTATGGTAAAGTGTACGGAAATAGTGAAAGAGTATATTACACTTTTTAAAAAGTAGAAAAAATAGGTTAATGTAAATATTAAAGTAAATTATTCATATTTATTTTAAATGTATAACAAAAATTTTAAAAAGCTACAACACTATTAATTTATTTTTAAATTAAACATTTGATAAGTATAAATATATTACATTAAAACCATTTTTATATATATATTTAAACCAAATTGTCACCTGTAGTAAAATGTTTATATTGGTTTATTACACGGTACATGTGGCCATGAGATAAACCCAATTGGATAATTTAACTTCTAAGTAAGGCCATAGTACGTTGGTGAACACAGTTCACCAGTTTTGTGGAAGTTAAATGTCACACGTGGGTTGCAGCATACATTCATATTACCCACATGTGTGAGTGGCAAAATATGACTTAAGTTCACCACTGTGATCTGGTGGGTTGCTATCTAAAACACAGCAGTTGCACATGATAAAGGAAAGTACTTCTCCATTTAACAGATCTCCTTTTACAAAATCGATAAGTCACCATTAAGTGTATCTTGTAGTCCGCTGGGCTGGGTGCTTACTGTATGAAAGGGGAACATGCTACATATTAAAGAAAACTGTATTTGTGCAGCAAGCAGCTACAAAGTAGTGTTTTCACTGTATAGGTAAAATGGCATTTTTCTAGGGGAGGCCTAGTTACAATTTAAGTTTAATTTTACCTTTTCAAAAAAATGCTAAAAACTGGATTTAAAATTCCTATTTTAATATTTACCCAAAACATATTTAAATGGCAAAGGTAGATTTTTGATAAATATATTGCAAAGGTAACTTGTTAAAACATACTTTGTGCTGCCTGATGGCTTTAGAACTGATTAATTTATTTTTGGTAGGCTTCCCCCTGACAGTGATTAAGCCTTAATGAGGTGTGACAATGCCTCTGTCAGTGAAGCAACAGAACAGATCTGAAAAAGGAAGGATTGGGAGAATTAGTAGTAGATACTGATCTGGGAATCTTATACTTGGGACTGGATAGGAAAAGGTGCTCACACAAAGGACACAGTCTGAGGCCTAGCTTTTACCTTGGTTATGCAAGGGGGCGCTAGGTGGTACAAGACTTTCATTAGTGAAGCCTTCTCAGACATTTGTCGCTGCTTCTAGTAGGGAAGTGACATGTTCCCAGGTTAGAAGTGTTAGTTCCTGAGTTCCAAATGGCAAGACTTGAGAGGGGATTAGGAGTTCAGAAAAGTGAAGCCAGACTCCTACCATTGGGGACAGTTTGCAGGCTAGCAAGACAGCACCTGCTAAAATAGTAGAATGACTGTCAAAGGGACTACATAGAGAGTGGGTCAAAGACTGTCACTGATCACAGGCTGGTGATATAAATATCACTATTGCACCAGCTCACCATAACTCATTGAGCTTGAAGATTTAGAAGAAGGACAATCCTTACTGACTAGCCTGTGAAGGGGCATGTGGTGTCTTCAGCTCACCACTTGAACCCAGGGACTATATGTTCTCTCCAAAGTACAGGTGGATGGTCTAATATATTGCCTTATGAACAAAAAAGGCTGAAAAAAGATCCATCCTGTGTGAGAGAATCAGCTGCCCAATTGTGGGTGGGCTGCATTGGAACCAGTGGGACCACTTGCTGGAGAAAGACCCGGCCCTAGAAGACTTCCCTGGAAGCTTGTTAGATGTGGGAAAGACCAGGACTGATTTTTCCAGCATTTTTGTAAAATGGTCACACTGTTGTAGATTTTGGACTGCGACAAGGCACCAAAGCTCCCAGCGAAAGGAACGACCTTGCCAGTTAAAGATTGATTGTTTGGCCTAGTCAGAGCATTTCCAATGAAATTCATAATTAACATAGGACTACCAAAAATAAGTGTCTGACCCTGTGCATCACTCATAGGTTACAGTATCTTGCCTTGCCCCGCTTGCTGAAGATTTCTGAGAAGAAACACAGACTACATCAGTGTAGGACTTGGGACCAAGATATGGTGGAAAAGTCATGCCAGCAGAGAAGTGTTCTTGGCAGCTAGAAAGTTCAGTTTTGTCCAGTTTGGACGATTTGGAGGCAAAACAGAAGTCTTTGGCAACAGCCTCACCTCAGCCTATTTGACTTCAATGGACTGTTCCTATCTACAGTATTCTGCCTTGCATCGTTGGAGGAGTTTGATTTCCAGAAACAAAGACTAAATCCCATGCAAAAACATTTGACAATGTGAGACACAAGCCTTACCCAAATCCTGCTCCATCACAATCAGCCTGATATCACCTCTAGGTTCTACCCACGAACACTGGCTTGCTACTTTTTATCTTAAAACATTAAAAATCCATCTCTTTGCTCACTTGAAAGCTATTTTAGTCATTTCTGTGTCACTCTGGGTATTATATTTATCTTTTTTAAAGTGATTTGTCTTGTCTTTAAGACTTTAATATTATTTGTTACTGATTAGAGCTAACACACTTTTCTCAGTGGAAAAGCTTTCTGCTTGTGCAATAGTTACCAATTATACTATGCATACTTGCCACAAGGTAGGGTCTTGTATTTTTTGAGCTGGTTTTGATAGTTATAGGTATACTATAATATATATTGGAGAGAGGAGTTGGCCTAATGGCTAGGGGGTGGACCTCGAATCTGAGGAACTGGGCTCGAGTCTCGGCAATGACGCTGAACATCTTGTGATTCTGGGCAAATCACTTAATCTCCCGTGCCTAACAAAAATGAATGTGTCCTAATGTAATGCAACTGGTGCTATGTAAATCGCTCTGATACCCGATACCTTCGGGTCAAGTTCGCGCTATATAAAACTTGGCTTTAATAATCAATATTTGAATATGCTCATACAAAGTTTGAGCGCTTATCACACGATACCATCAACCGGTGATGATCAATGCTCTTTTGTGGGGACCCTGAGATGAATCTGTACCCACATGGGACATCTCCAGAAATAATATGGTACAAAGTGAGAAATGTATTGTGAATTTGACTTGAATTAATGTGACAGTACCAAATGAATTTATGTGTGATAATCCCGCAATGGCATATTAACGAGACACCAAGAGTAAGTCTTTCTTTTACATGCAATGGTGTATTAACTACAAACAGCATTGTATAAGTCTGTTTACAGAGTTTGTACAACCACCCAGTTTTGTATGGTCCTTCCTTTATGTTGTGTAAATACACTTTAAATGGTGTTTTTTTGTGGTGAAAACTTGGCTTGTGACAAAGACCGTTCCGGTCGAAAAGCGTCGTGAATAACACTTTGATGTTTACACTGAGAAAAAAAAAAAGCCAATAACACTTTGATGTTTACACTGACCCTGGTGTGCGAGTCTTTTTCTTCGTGAGGGACGTGCTCACGGTGTTTCAAGCATATATATATATATATACCACACTAAACTGAGCATCATCTACAGCCAAGCACTCAGAATAAGACGCATCTGCAGCAATGAGGAAACCTGTAAAGACCATCTACAGGAGCTTGCTACATTATTTAAAAGACGAGGCTATCCTCTGCATATCATACAGCAACAAATTGACAAGTCTTTGCAGTTACCCAGAGAAGCACTTATTTGGAATACCAACGGCAGAAACAAAAGTGACAGAACTCCATTTGTGGTTGACTATCATCCATCAGCTCCCAACTACAGAAATATAATGCAAAAACATTTCCCTTACTGTCTACTTGTGAAAAATTGCAAAAGGTTTTTCCAAAACCGCCAGTCATTGCTTACCGCAGAGCTCCAAATTTACGATCTCTTATTGTGAGAGCTGAACTCAAGCAAGTTGTAACAAATGCAGGGGTTCATTGCTGTGACTCTAAAAGGTGCATCACGTGTGAATACCTTTTACAAACATCATCAGTAACTAGTTCTGTTACAAGAAGGACCTATGGAATAAGACAGCATCTTACATGTCGCTCAACATGCATTATTTATGTGATTCAGTGCCAACGGCAAAGCTGTAAAAAACAATATGTAGGCCAAACAGTGAATGACCTCCGTACACGATTCAGGAACCACAAATCGGCAATAATTAATAAGAAAATTGACCAGCCTGTAGCCAATCATTTTAACCTTGTGGATCATTTACTATCAGATTTGAAGATTTTCCCCGTGGAACATGTCTCAAAGGAAGAACTACTGGACTCCAGAGAAAACTTCTGGATGTACCGTTTAAAATCACTGCATCCAGATGGACTGAACATTACTGATAATACAACCTGATTACTGCATATCTCAAGAGCTCTCAGGACTGCATTGATTCCACATTCCAAATAGAATCTTCACTCATGATGCTTTTTGAAAATTCAGCTGTGTCATCTGTGCAGCCACTGAGCAAACCATCTTGTACTACCTGAGGAAGGCGGAAGCTGAAACGTTGTAGTTGAAATATATTTTTGTTCTTTGGTGAATCTATCTGTTTGAGTCACTTCTTTCTTGGATATTTTATTTCTTTGTGACTCATTGTATCCTTTGGGATCCAGATTTTTGCCCTGGCTGGCTGTTGTTTTCTTGTGATCCTCCATCTTCAAGTATACTCTTTTTGGGATTACAAACCTGTATCCTCCCCGGATCCGACACTCAAGCCAGAAGCAACCACCATGTCAAGAACAAATCTACATCCTAGATATGCGCTGTTCATCCAGGAGAAAATCAGTAAGTGCCAATTTACAATAGCACATTTACAAATCTATAAAAAACTTAACATCTATCCTATGGGGTTGGAGGTTAAGTCTAAGCCACCTTTTAAACTAACTAGTTGTGAATGGTCAGCTACATGGAATATTTTACTGCATAACTCATCAATGGCCCTACTATTGGCATCTATTAAAGTAACCATTCAAAAAATGCAAATGCTTAAAGCCAAGCTACAAAAAGAACTGGAACTTTTAAAGAACACAAAAAGTGACTCTGAAGTGGCACACATACTACAGAGGGTTGCAGTAGTAAAAAAGATGACTGCCAGGAATGCTATTGAAATTAAATCTGCAAAACTAAAAAGAGATATGTTAAGATTTCATATACCTCCTCTTCCAACTCACCACTTTCTAAATCATTCTGTTTTTGGAGATTTTCTTGTCAGTGTAAGCCCTGTGAGTAAACAGCATAAAAAAAACAGAAGATTTATAAGACAAAAAAAGCTGCATAGCATCAGCCAGCTACAACCCTTCCAGACATCCGACCCAGTTATTGACTTGACTGGAGGGCTCCTATCACCAGGTGAATTGAACCTCTTGAGCAAAGGCCTCTATTTCTGTCCTGTACCGAAGGACCATAATATGGCCAACATGATGAGAGACCTAAAAACCTTCGAGAGAAGATGCAGACTTGCAGAATACTTTTACAATAATTCTAATGTTGGTCTGCCAAGCTACCTTCCAGATCCATTTAAGAAGTTCCGCCATCCCAAATCATGGACTCCTCAATGTGGTAGAAATCCTGTTCTTGATACATACATTTTATCCATCAACAAACTCATCAAGGAATCAACACCTAAGAGGATTTTTGATAACATTACCCGAGAAGAGAGAAAAGCTCTCCACCTCCTTCAACAGAGAATGGATGTCATTATAAAACCGGCAGACAAAGGTGGTGCAGTGGTTGCCTTGAAAGTAAGTGATTATATTGAGGAAGGAATGAGACAACTAATGGATACCAACACTTACAAACCTTTAGAAACTGATCCCACAGAAGACTTAAACAAAGAAATTAAGAACATGGTTGTAAGGTACAAGAGCTTAAACCTCATTGATGAAACAACAGCAGATATACTTGTTCATCCCAAACCAAGACCTGGGAGATTTTATATGCTTCCCAAAATTCACAAAATGAACAATCCTGGCCGTCCCATCATCTCTGGCAATGACACAGCTACTGAGAGACTATCTTTATTTGTCGACCTGCACCTCCAGCCCATTGTACAGGAACTTCCATCATTTGTTAAAGATACCAGTCACTTCCTTCAGATTATTGAAAAATTAAACCAAACCTACACATTTGATGATGATACTCTTCTGGCTACATTTGATGTTACATCATTATACACCAATATACCACATGAGGATGGGCTTATGGCATTATCTGAAGCTCTTAATAAAAGAACTGTGAAAAAGCCATCAACAAATGTGCTTACCAACTTTGCAAGAGTTATCCTTAAATCCAACAATTTTACATTCAATGGTAAACACTATCTGCAGATACAAGGGACTTCCATGGGCACTCGGATGGCTCCATCCTATGCAAATATCTTCATGGGCAAACTAGAGAACTGTATACTTGCTACTTATAGCATCAAACCACTGGTATGGCTAAGATACATTGATGACATATTTATAATATGGAATGCAGGAAGTAGAGCATTGGAACAATTTACAGCTTATATCAACAATATCCATCCTACCATCAAATTTACCAGCAGCAATACTAAACAGAAGCATCATCTCCCTTTTCTGGATGTGCTACTCACCATTCAAGAACAAAAAATTACAACTGATCTGTACCACAAGCCTACAGATGCTCATTTGTATCTAAACTGGACTTCATGTCACCCACACCACACTAAACTGAGCATCATCTACAGCCAAGCACTCAGAATAAGACGCATCTGCAGCAATGAGGAAACCTGTAAAGACCATCTACAGGAGCTTGCTACATTATTTAAAAGACGAGGCTATCCTCTGCATATCATACAGCAACAAATTGACAAGTCTTTGCAGTTACCCAGAGAAGCACTTATTTGGAATACCAACGGCAGAAACAAAAGTGACAGAACTCCATTTGTGGTTGACTATCATCCATCAGCTCCCAACTACAGAAATATAATGCAAAAAACATTTCCCTTACTGTCTACTTGTGAAAAATTGCAAAAGGTTTTTCCAAAACCGCCAGTCATTGCTTACCGCAGAGCTCCAAATTTACGATCTCTTATTGTGAGAGCTGAACTCAAGCAAGTTGTAACAAATGCAGGGGTTCATTGCTGTGACTCTAAAAGGTGCATCACGTGTGAATACCTTTTACAAACATCATCAGTAACTAGTTCTGTTACAAGAAGGACCTATGGAATAAGACAGCATCTTACATGTCGCTCAACATGCATTATTTATGTGATTCAGTGCCAACGGCAAAGCTGTAAAAAACAATATGTAGGCCAAACAGTGAATGACCTCCGTACACGATTCAGGAACCACAAATCGGCAATAATTAATAAGAAAATTGACCAGCCTGTAGCCAATCATTTTAACCTTGTGGATCATTTACTATCAGATTTGAAGATTTTCCCCGTGGAACATGTCTCAAAGGAAGAACTACTGGACTCCAGAGAAAACTTCTGGATGTACCGTTTAAAATCACTGCATCCAGATGGACTGAACATTACTGATAATACAACCTGATTACTGCATATCTCAAGAGCTCTCAGGACTGCATTGATTCCACATTCCAAATAGAATCTTCACTCATGATGCTTTTTGAAAATTCAGCTGTGTCATCTGTGCAGCCACTGAGCAAACCATCTTGTACTACCTGAGGAAGGCGGAAGCTGAAACGTTGTAGTTGAAATATATTTTTGTTCTTTGGTGAATCTATCTGTTTGAGTCACTTCTTTCTTGGATATATATATATATATATATATATATATGCACTGAAAAAACCACAGGTTTCAGGGATGTTATAGTTAGTTGGACATTTCACTCGTACAAAACCAGAGCAATTCGGCCGTTATAGTTAGTTCAGCTAACTGTAACTCGCGCCCCTCAATGCACTGCTGATGATGTCACATATTACATCATTCATGGCATGGTCAGTGACATCACTGATGACATCACTGATGACATCTCAAATGACATCACTGATGACATCACTGATGACATCATCCAGTGACTATGTGTTTCTATAAAGATTAAATATGTTTTATATATATATATATATATGCCAAGGTGTATTGAAGAATGAGTGGGTGTATAAGTGTCTGAATGGATGATTTAGCAGGTGCGTGACTGACTGTATAAGTGAGTGATTAATCGTGTCTTACTGAATGCATTGGTTAGTGACTAAACTGTGTGAATGTCTGTATTAGTCTGTCAGTTGGTGTGCAAGCGGCTGCATGGGTTGGTGAGTAGCTACATGAGTGTCTATATGGGTTATTGATTGGTTGTCTGAGAATCTGTATGGGAGCCTGAGTGTCTCTGTGGGTGGGTGCGGGGTGTGTGACTCTGTGCATAGATGTGTGAGTAGGTGATTCACTGGGTGTATGGGTTCAAGAGTATATCTGTGAAGGGCTGTATGGGTGGGTGAGTGTGTATATGGGTGTGTTGGTGAGTGAATGGATGTCTCAGTGGTACATGTGTGAGTAACTACATATGTGAAAGGCAGTATATGTGAGTGTTGGAGTATATAAATGACTATATGTGAGAGTGAGTGATTGTGAGAGTGGCTGTATGGATGAGTGTGTGCTTGTGTCAGTGATTGTAGAAGAGAGTAAGTATGTGTTAGTAGCTGTATGAATAAGTGAAGTGGTGTGTGTATAACTGTATAGGTGAGTTAATGGGAGTATGATTGATTCTTTGCATGACTGACTAGGTGTGTGAGTAACTATGGTGAGTGGTGGTGTGTGAGTGTCTGTATAGGTATATGAGTGCATATGGTAGTGCTGTATTGATGAGTTAAGGCATGTATGAGTAACTATATGGATGAATGTGTGGACATGTGTGTAGACCTAGGAATCAGTGAGCGGGTATGTAGTAACTGGTATTGGTGTGTCTATGGTTTCGAAAATGGTAGTCTGCATTTTAGAGTGGGTGTATCAAAGGTTATATTAGGGTGTGAGGAGGTGCATCAGATTATCACGTGGATGATGTCATCAGTGATGTCATTTGAGATGTCATCAGTGATGTCATCAGTGATGTCACTGACCATGTCATGAATGATGTAATATGTGACGTCATCAGCAGTGCATTGTGCGGGCACGAGTTATAGTTAGCTGAACTAACTATAACGGCCAAATTTCTCTGGCTTTGTACGAGTGAAATGTCTAACTAACTATAACGTCCATGAAACCTGTGGTTTTTTCAGTGAATTTCTAAGGTTTTTTAAATGCTAATTTCTCACTATAACGTTGATGAAACCTATGGTTTTTTCAGTAAATTTCAAAGATTTTTTAAATGCTAATTTCTAACTAGATCGTCCCTGAAACCTGTGGTTTTTTCAGTAAATTTCAAAGGTTTTGTAAATGCTAATTTCTAACTATGCCTACAGAGGTAGGACATGTGCAGAAAGAGGAAGAAAAGCGCAGAAAGAAACAAGAGAAATGCAGAAGGAGGCAACAGAAGTCCAGAAAGATGAAGAAAGGTACAGAAAGAAGCAAGAGATGTGCACAAAGAACCAACAGAGGAGCAGAAAGAGGACTTGTTGCCAAGTCATCCTGTGCCCCCAACTTTTTGCTGACGGGTACTGGTGGTAACTGACTCGGACTAACCAGGCCCGGAGCCAGTGCTATGCTGAAAGACACTTAGAATACAGTGAAAACACCTACATACACTAGGGTACACTATGGGTTCGGGTGCCCATGTGATTTGCATGACCTCCCCTGTCAGGCCCTAGTAAATAATAGGGCAGGGGGATTAAAACTACCTCAAACTAAGAGGTGCAGAAGGAGGCAAGAGAAGTGCAGAAAGAAGCAACAGAGGTGCCGAAAGAGGCAAGAGAGGTGCAAAAAAAAGCAAGTGAAGTGCAGAAAGAGGCAAAAGAGGTACATAAAGAGACAACAGGGGTGCAGAAAGAAGCAAGACAGGTGCAGAAAGAAGCATGGAAAGTGCAGAATGAAGCAACAGGGGTGCAGAAAGAGGCAAGAGAAGTGTAGAAAGGAGCAAGTGAGGTGCAGAAGGAGCCAACAGAGGTGCAAAAAGAGGCACGAGAGGTGCAGAAACAGGCAAGAGAAGTGCACAAAGAGGCAAGAGAATTGTTGATAGAAGCAACAGAGGTGTAGAAAGAAGCAAGAAAAGTGCAGAAAGAGGCAAGTGAGATGCAAAAACAGGCAGGAAAGGTACAAAAAGAGGGAAGACAAGTGCAGAAAGAGACAACAGGGATGCAGAAAGAAGCAATGAGGTGCAGAAAGAGGCAACAGACGTGCAGAAAGAGGGAAGAGAGGTGCAGAAAAAGGCAAGAAAAGTACAGAAAGAGGCAAAAGAGGTACATAAAGAGACTACCAGGGTTGCAGAAAGAAGCAAGACAGGTGCAGAAAGAAGCATGGAAAGTGCAGAATGAAGCAACAGGGGTGCAGAAAGAGGCAAGAGAAGTGTAGAAAGGAGCAAGTGAGGTGCAGAAAGAGCCAACAGAGGTGCAAAAAGAGGCAACAGGAGGTGCAGAAACAGGCAAGAGAAGTGCACAAAGAGGCAAGAGAATTGCTGAAAGAAGCAACAGAGGTGAAGAAAGAAGCAAGAAAAGTGCAGAAAGAGGCAAGTGAGATGCAAAAACAGGCTGGAAGGATACAGAAAGAGGGAAGACAAGTGCAGAAAGAGACAACAGGGTTGCAGAAAGAAGCAAATGAGGTGCAGAAAGAGGCAACAGACGTGCAGAAAGATGGAAGAGAACTGCAGAAAAAGGCAAGAAAAGTGCAGAAAGAGGCAAAAGAGGTACATAAAGAGACAACAGGGGTACAGAAAGAAGCAAGACAGGTGCAGAAAGAAGCATGGAAAGTGCAGAATGAAGCAACAGGGGTGCAGAAAGAGGCAGAGAGGTGCACAAAGAGGCGAGAGAGTTACAGAAAGAGGCAAGTGAAGTGCAGAAGGAGGCAAGAGAACTGCATGAAAGAGGCAATAGAGGTGCAGAAAGAGGCAAGTGAGATGCAAAAACAGGCAGGAAAGGTACAGAAAGAGGGAAGACGAGTGCAGAAAGAGACAACAAGGGTGCAGAAAGAAGCAAATGAGGTGCAGAAAGAGGCAACAGACGTGCAGAAAGAGGGAAGAGAGCTGCAGAAAAAGGCAAGAAAAGTGCAGAAAGAGGCAAAAGAGGTACATTAAGAGACACCAGGGGTGCAGAA
Organism: Calotriton arnoldi; assembly: GCA_963921515.1. Classification (NCBI taxonomy): domain Eukaryota; kingdom Metazoa; phylum Chordata; class Amphibia; order Caudata; family Salamandridae; genus Calotriton; species Calotriton arnoldi. Next base: position 2,609,992 of record CAWUFW010001726.1, read on the forward strand.
AGAAGCAAGACAGGTGCAGAAAGAAGCATGGAAAGTGCAGAATGAAGCAACATGGGTGCAGAAAGAGGCAAGAGAAGTCTAGAAAGGAGCAAGTGAGGTGCAGAAAGAGCCAACAGAGATGCAAAAAGAGGCAAGAGAGGTGCTGAAACAGGCAAGAGAAGTGCACAAAGAGGCAAGAGAATTGCTGAAAGAAGCAACAGAGGTGTAGAAAGAAGCAAGAAAAGTGCAGAAAGAGGCAAGTGAGATGCAAATACAGGCAGGAAAGGTACAGAAAGAGGGAAGACGAGTGCAGAAAGAGAAAACAGGGGTGCAGAGAGAAGCAAATGAAGTGCAGAAAGAGGCAACAGACGTGCAGAAAGATGGAAGAGAACTGCAGAAAAAGGCAAGAAAAGTGCAGAAAGAGGCAAAAGAGGTACATAAAGAGACAACAGGGGTGCAGAAAGAAGCAAGACAGGTGCCGAAAGAAACATGGAAAGTGCAGAATGAAGCAACATGGGTGCAGAAAGGGGCAAGAGAGGTGCACAAAGAGGCAAGAGAGTTACAGAAAGAGGCAAGTGACATACAGAAGGAGGCAAGAGAACTGCAGAAAGAGGGAATAGAGGTGCAGAAAGAGGCAAGTGAGATGCAAAAACAGGCAGAAAAGTTACAGAAAGAGGGAAGACGAGTGCAGAAAGAGACAACAAGTGTGCAGAAAGAAGCAAATGAGGTGCAGAAAGAGGCAACAGACGTGCAGAAAGAGGGAAGAGAGGTGCAGAAGAAGGCAAGAAAAGTGCAGAAAGAGGCAAAAGAGGTACATAAAGAGACACCAAGGGTGCAGAAAGAAGCAAGACAGGTGCAGAAAGAAGCATGGAAAGTGCAGAATGAAGCAACATGAGTGCAGATAGAGGCAAGAGAAGTGTAGAAAGGAGCAAGTGAGGTGCAGAAAGAGCCAACAGAGGTGCAAAAAGAGGCAAGAGAGGTGCAGAAACAGGCAAGAGAAGTGCACAAAGAGGCAAGAGAATTGCTGAAAGAAGCAACAGAGGTGTAGAAAGAAGCAAGAGAAGTGCAGAAAGAGGCAAGAGAATTGCTGAAAGAAGACAACAGGGGTGTAGAAAGAAGCAAATGAGGTGCAGAAAGAGGCAACAGACGTGCAGAAAGAGGGAAGAGAGGTGCAGAAAAAGGCAAGAAAAGTGCAGAAAGAGGCAAAAGAGGTACATAAAGAGACACCAGGGGTGCAGAAAGAAGCAAGACAGGTGCAGAAAGAAGCATGGAAAGTGCAGAATGAAGCAACAAGGGTGCAGAAAGAAGCAAGAGAAGTGTAGAAAGGAGCAAGTGAGCTGCACAAAGAGACAACAGAGGTGCAAAAAGAGGCAAGGGAGGTGCAGAAACAGGCAAGAGAAGTGCACAAAGAGGCAAGAGAATTGCTGAAAGAAGCAACAGAGGTGTAGAAAGAAGCAAGAAAAGTGCAGAAAGAGGCAAGTGAGATGCAAAAACAGGCAGGAAAGGTACAGAAAGAGGGAAGACGAGTGCAGAAAGAGACAACAGGGTTGCAGAAAGAAGCAAATGAGGTGCAGAAAGAGGCAACAGACGTGCAGAAAGATGGTAGAGAACTGCAGAAAAAGGCAAGAAAAGTGCAGAAAGAGGCAAAAGAGGTACATAAAGAGACACCAGGGGTGCAGAAAGAAGCAAGACAGGTGCAGAAAGAAGCATGGAAAGTGCAGAATGAAGCAACAGGGGTGCAGAAAGAGGCAAGAGAGGTGCACAAAGAGGTGAGAGAGTTAAAGAAAGAAGCAAGTGAAGTGCAGAAAGAGGCAAGAGAACTGCAGAAAGAGGCAATAGAGGTGCAGAAAGAGGCAAGTGAGATGTAAAAACAGCTAGGAAACGTACAGAAAGAGGGAAGATGAGTACAGAAAGAGACAACAAGGGTGGAAAAAGAAGCAAGTGAGGTGCAGAAAGAGGCAACAGACGTGCAGAAAGATGGAAGAGAACTGCAGAAAAAGGCAAGAAAAGTGCAGAAAGAGGCAAAAGAGGTACATAAAGAGACACCAGGGGTGCAGAAAGAAGCAAGACAGGTGCAGAAAGAAGCATCGGAAAGTGCAGAATGAAGCAACATGGGTGCAGAAAGAGGCAAGAGAAGTGTAGAAAGGAGCAAGTGAGGTGCAGAAAGAGCCAACAGAGGTGCAAAAAGAGGCAAGAGAGGTGCTGAAACAGGCAAGAGAAGTGCACAAAGAGGCAAGAGAATTGCTGAAAGAAGCAACAGAGGTGTAGAAAGAAGCAAGAAAAGTGCAGAAAGAGGCAAGTGAGATGCAAATACAGGCAAGAAAGGTACAGAAAGAGGGAAGACGAGTGCAGAAAGAGACAACAGGGGTGCAGAAAGAAGCAAATGAAGTGCAGAAAGAGGCAACAGACGTGCAGAAAGATGGAAGAGAACTGCAGAAAAAGGCAAGAAAAGTGCAGAAAGAGGCAAAAGAGGTACATAAAGAGACAACAGGGGTGCAGATAGAAGCAAGACAGGTGCAGAAAGAAGCATGGAAAGTGCAGAATGAAGCAACAGGGGTGCAGAAAGAGGCAAGAGAGGTGCACAAAGAGGCAAGAGAGTTACAGAAAAAGGCAAGTGACATGCAGAAGGAGGCAAGAGAACTGCAGAAAGAGGCAATAGAGGTGCAGAAAGAGGCAAGTGAGATGCAAAAACAGGCAGGAAAGGTACAGAAAGAGGGAAGACGAGTGCAGAAAGAGACAACAAGTGTGCAGAAAGAAGCAAATGAGGTGCAGAAAGAGGCAACAGACGTGCAGAAAGAGGGAAGAGAGGTGCAGAAGAAGGCAAGAAAAGTGCAGAAAGAGGCAAAAGAGGTACATAAAGAGACACCAAGGGTGCAGAAAGAAGCAAGACAGGTGCAGAAAGAAGCATGGAAAGTGCAGAATGAAGCAACATGAGTGCAGATAGAGGCAAGAGAAGTGTAGAAAGGAGCAAGTGAGGTGCAGAAAGAGCCAGAGGTGCAAAAAGAGGAAAGGGAGGTGCAGAAACAGGCAAGAGAAGTGCACAAAGAGGCAAGAGAATTGCTGAAAGAAGCAACAGAGGTGTAGAAAGAAGCAAGAAAAGTGCAGAAAGAGGCAAGAGAATTGCTGAAAGAAGCAACAGGGGTGTAGAAAGAAGCAAATGAGGTGGAGAAAGAGGCAACAGACGTGCAGAAAGAGGGAAGAGAGGTGCAGAAAAAGGCAAGAAAAGTGCAGAAAGAGGCAAAAGAGGTACATAAAGAGACACCAGGGGTGCAGAAAGAAGCAAGACAGGTGCAGTAAAAAGCATGGAAAGTGCAGAATGAAGCAACAGGGGTGCAGAAAGAGGCAAGAGAAGTGTAGAAAGGAGCAAGTGAGGTGCAGAAAGAGCCAACAGAGGTGCAAAAAGAGGCAAGGGAGGTGCAGAAACAGGCAAGAGAAGTGCACAAAGAGGCAAGAGACATGCTGAAAGAAGCAACAGAGGTGTAGAAAGAAGCAAGAAAAGTGCAGAAAGAGGCAAGTGAGATGCAAAAACAGGCAGGAAAGGTACAGAAAGAGGGAAGACGAGTGCAGAAAGAGACAACAGGGTTGCAGAAAGAAGCAAATGAGGTGCAGAAAGAGGCAACAGACGTGCAGAAAGATGGTAGAGAACTGCAGAAAAAGGCAAGAAAAGTGCAGAAAGAGGCAAAAGAGGTACATAAAGAGACAACAGGGGTACAGAAAGAAGCAAGACACGTGCAGAAAGAAGCATGGAAAGTGCAGAATGAAGCAACAGGGGTGCAGAAAGAGGCAGAGAGGTGCACAAAGAGGCGAGAGAGTTACAGAAAGAGGCAAGTAAAGTGCAGAAGGAGGCAAGAGAACTGCAGAAAGAGGCAATAGAGGTGCAGAAAGAGGCAAGTGAGATGCAAAAACAGGCAGGAAAGGTACAGAAAGAGGGAAGACGAGTGCAGAAAGAGACAACAGGGGTGCAGAAAGAAGCAAATGAGGTGCAGAAAGAGGCAACAGACGTGCAGAAAGAGGGAAGAGAGGTGCAGAAAAAGGCAAGAAAAGTGCAGAAAGAGGCAAAAGAGGTACATTAAGAGACACCAGGGGTGCAGAAAGAAGCAAGACAGGTGCAGAAAGAAGCATGGAAAGTGCAGAATGAAGCAACATGGGTGCAGAAAGAGGCAAGAGAAGTCTAGAAAGGAGCAAGTGAGGTGCAGAAAGAGCCAACAGAGATGCAAAAAGAGGCAAGGGAGGTGCTGAAACAGGCAAGAGAAGTGCACAAAGAGGCAAGAGAATTGCTGAAAGAAGCAACAGAGGTGTAGAAAGAAGCAAGAAAAGTGCAGAAAGAGGCAAGTGAGATGCAAATACAGGCAGGAAAGGTACAGAAAGAGGGAAGACGAGTGCAGAAAGAGAAAACAGGGGTGCAGAGAGAAGCAAATGAAGTGCAGAAAGAGGCAACAGACGTGCAGAAAGATGGAAGAGAACTGCAGAAAAAGGCAAGAAAAGTGCAGAAAGAGGCAAAAGAGGTACATAAAGAGACAACAGGGGTGCAGAAAGAAGCAAGACAGGTGCAGAAAGAAGCATGGAAAGTGCAGAATGAAGCAACAGGGGTGCAGAAAGAGGCAAGAGAGGTGCACAAAGAGGCAAGAGAGTTACAGAAAAAGGCAAGTGACATGCAGAAGGAGGCAAGAGAACTGCAGAAAGAGGCAATAGAGGTGCAGAAAGAGGCAAGTGAGATGCAAAAACAGGCAGGAAAGGTACAGAAAGAGGGAAGACGAGTGCAGAAAGAGACAACAAGTGTGCAGAAAGAAGCAAATGAGGTGCAGAAAGAGGCAACAGACGTGCAGAAAGAGGGAAGAGAGGTGCAGAAGAAGGCAAGAAAAGTGCAGAAAGAGGCAAAAGAGGTACATAAAGAGACACCAAGGGTGCAGAAAGAAGCAAGACAGGTGCAGAAAGAAGCATGGAAAGTGCAGAATGAAGCAACATGAGTGCAGATAGAGGCAAGAGAAGTGTAGAAAGGAGCAAGTGAGGTGCAGAAAGAGCCAGAGGTGCAAAAAGAGGAAAGGGAGGTGCAGAAACAGGCAAGAGAAGTGCACAAAGAGGCAAGAGAATTGCTGAAAGAAGCAACAGAGGTGTAGAAAGAAGCAAGAAAAGTGCAGAAAGAGGCAAGAGAATTGCTGAAAGAAGCAACAGGGGTGTAGAAAGAAGCAAATGAGGTGGAGAAAGAGGCAACAGACGTGCAGAAAGAGGGAAGAGAGGTGGAGAAAAAGGCAAGAAAAGTGCAGAAAGAGGCAAAAGAGGTACATAAAGAGACACCAGGGGTGCAGAAAGAAGCAAGACAGGTGCAGTAAAAAGCATGGAAAGTGCAGAATGAAGCAACAGGGGTGCAGAAAGAGGCAAGAGAAGTGTAGAAAGGAGCAAGTGAGGTGCAGAAAGAGCCAACAGAGGTGCAAAAAGAGGCAAGGGAGGTGCAGAAACAGGCAAGAGAAGTGCACAAAGAGGCAAGAGACATGATGAAAGAAGCAACAGAGGTGTAGAAAGAAGCAAGAAAAGTGCAGAAAGAGGCAAGTGAGATGCAAAAACAGGCAGGACAGGTACAGAAAGAGGGAAGACGAGTGCAGAAAGAGACAACAGGGTTGCAGAAAGAAGCAAATGAGGTGCAGAAAGAGGCAACAGACGTGCAGAAAGATGGTAGAGAACTGCAGAAAAAGGCAAGAAAAGTGCAGAAAGAGGCAAAAGAGGTACATAAAGAGACAACAGGGGTACAGAAAGAAGCAAGACACGTGCAGAAAGAAGCATGGAAAGTGCAGAATGAAGCAACAGGGGTGCAGAAAGAGGCAAGAGAGGTGCACAAAGAGGCGAGAGAGTTACAGAAAGAGGCAAGTAAAGTGCAGAAGGAGGCAAGAGAACTGCAGAAAGAGGCAATAGAGGTGCAGAAAGAGGCAAGTGAGATGCAAAAACAGGCAGGAAAGGTACAGAAAGAGGGAAGACGAGTGCAGAAAGAGACAACAGGGGTGCAGAAAGAAGCAAATGAGGTGCAGAAAGAGGCAACAGACGTGCAGAAAGAGGGAAGAGAGGTGCAGAAAAAAAGGCAAGAAAAGTGCAGAAAGAGGCAAAAGAGGTACATTAAGAGACACCAGGGGTGCAGAAAGAAGCAAGACAGGTGCAGAAAGAAGCATGGAAAGTGCAGAATGAAGCAACATGGGTGCAGAAAGAGGCAAGAGAAGTCTAGAAAGGAGCAAGTGAGGTGCAGAAAGAGCCAACAGAGATGCAAAAAGAGGCAAGGGAGGTGCAGAAACAGGGAAGAGAAGTGCACAAAGAGGTAATAGAATTGCTGAAAGAAGCAACAGAGGTGTAGAAAGAAGCAAGAAAAGTGCAGAAAGAGGCAAGTGAGATGCAAATACAGGCAGGAAAGGTACAGAAAGAGGGAAGACGAGTGCAGAAAGAGAAAACAGGGGTGCAGAGAGAAGCAAATGAAGTGCAGAAAGAGGCAACAGACGTGCAGAAAGATGGAAGAGAACTGCAGAAAAAGGCAAGAAAAGTGCAGAAAGAGGCAAAAGAGGTACATAAAGAGACAACAGGGGTGCAGAAAGAAGCAAGACAGGTGCAGAAAGAAGCATGGAAAGTGCAGAATGAAGCAACAGGGGTGCAGAAAGAGGCAAGAGAGGTGCACAAAGAGGCAAGAGAGTTACAGAAAAAGGCAAGTGACAGTGCAGAAGGAGGCAAGAGAACTGCAGAAAGAGGCAATAGAGGTGCAGAAAGAGGCAAGTGAGATGCAAAAACAGGCAGGAAAGGTACAGAAAGAGGGAAGACGAGTGCAGAAAGAGACAACAAGTGTGCAGAAAGAAGCAAATGAGGTGCAGAAAGAGGCAACAGACGTGCAGAAAGTGGGAAGAGAGGTGCAGAAAAAGGCAAGAAAAGTGCAGAAAGAGGCAAAAGAGGTACATAAAGAGACACCAAGGGTGCAGAAAGAAGCAAGACAGGTGCAGAAAGAAGCATGGAAAGTGCAGAATGAAGCAACATGGGTGCAGAAAGAGGCAAGAGAAGTCTAGAAAGGAGCAAGTGAGGTGCAGAAAGAGCCAACAGAGATGCAAAAAGAGGCAAGGGAGGTGCTGAAACAGGCAAGAGAAGTGCACAAAGAGGCAAGAGAATTGCTGAAAGAAGCAACAGAGGTGTAGAAAGAAGCAAGAAAAGTGCAGAAAGAGGCAAGTGAGATGCAAATACAGGCAGGAAAGGTACAGAAAGAGGGAAGACGAGTGCAGAAAGAGAAAACAGGGGTGCAGAGAGAAGCAAATGAAGTGCAGAAAGAGGCAACAGACGTGCAGAAAGATGGAAGAGAACTGCAGAAAAAGGCAAGAAAAGTGCAGAAAGAGGCAAAAGAGGTACATAAAGAGACAACAGGGGTGCAGAAAGAAGCAAGACAGGTGCAGAAAGAAGCATGGAAAGTGCAGAATGAAGCAACAGGGGTGCAGAAAGAGGCAAGAGAGGTGCACAAAGAGGCAAGAGAGTTACAGAAAAAGGCAAGTGACATGCAGAAGGAGGCAAGAGAACTGCAGAAAGAGGCAATAGAGGTGCAGAAAGAGGCAAGTGAGATGCAAAAACAGGCAGGAAAGGTACAGAAAGAGGGAAGACGAGTGCAGAAAGAGACAACAAGTGTGCAGAAAGAAGCAAATGAGGTGCAGAAAGAGGCAACAGACGTGCAGAAAGAGGGAAGAGAGGTGCAGAAGAAGGCAAGAAAAGTGCAGAAAGAGGCAAAAGAGGTACATAAAGAGACACCAAGGGTGCAGAAAGAAGCAAGACAGGTGCAGAAAGAAGCATGGAAAGTGCAGAATGAAGCAACATGAGTGCAGATAGAGGCAAGAGAAGTGTAGAAAGGAGCAAGTGAGGTGCAGAAAGAGCCAGAGGTGCAAAAAGAGGAAAGGGAGGTGCAGAAACAGGCAAGAGAAGTGCACAAAGAGGCAAGAGAATTGCTGAAAGAAGCAACAGAGGTGTAGAAAGAAGCAAGAAAAGTGCAGAAAGAGGCAAGAGAATTGCTAAGGAAAGAAGCAAACAGGGGTGTAGAAAGAAGCAAATGAGGTGGAGAAAGAGGCAACAGACGTGCAGAAAGAGGGAAGAGAGGTGCAGAAAAAGGCAAGAAAAGTGCAGAAAGAGGCAAAAGAGGTACATAAAGAGACACCAGGGGTGCAGAAAGAAGCAAGACAGGTGCAGTAAAAAGCATGGAAAGTGCAGAATGAAGCAACAGGGGTGCAGAAAGAGGCAAGAGAAGTGTAGAAAGGAGCAAGTGAGGTGCAGAAAGAGCCAACAGAGGTGCAAAAAGAGGCAAGGGAGGTGCAGAAACAGGCAAGAGAAGTGCACAAAGAGGCAAGAGACATGCTGAAAGAAGCAACAGAGGTGTAGAAAGAAGCAAGAAAAGTGCAGAAAGAGGCAAGTGAGATGCAAAAACAGGCAGGAAAGGTACAGAAAGAGGGAAGACGAGTGCAGAAAGAGACAACAGGGTTGCAGAAAGAAGCAAATGAGGTGCAGAAAGAGGCAACAGACGTGCAGAAAGATGGTAGAGAACTGCAGAAAAAGGCAAGAAAAGTGCAGAAAGAGGCAAAAGAGGTACATAAAGAGACAACAGGGGTACAGAAAGAAGCAAGACACGTGCAGAAAGAAGCATGGAAAGTGCAGAATGAAGCAACAGGGGTGCAGAAAGAGGCAGAGAGGTGCACAAAGAGGCGAGAGAGTTACAGAAAGAGGCAAGTAAAGTGCAGAAGGAGGCAAGAGAACTGCAGAAAGAGGCAATAGAGGTGCAGAAAGAGGCAAGTGAGATGCAAAAACAGGCAGGAAAGGTACAGAAAGAGGGAAGACGAGTGCAGAAAGAGACAACAGGGGTGCAGAAAGAAGCAAATGAGGTGCAGAAAGAGGCAACAGACGTGCAGAAAGAGGGAAGAGAGGTGCAGAAAAAGGCAAGAAAAGTGCAGAAAGAGGCAAAAGAGGTACATTAAGAGACACCAGGGGTGCAGAAAGAAGCAAGACAGGTGCAGAAAGAAGCATGGAAAGTGCAGAATGAAGCAACATGGGTGCAGAAAGAGGCAAGAGAAGTCTAGAAAGGAGCAAGTGAGGTGCAGAAAGAGCCAACAGAGATGCAAAAAGAGGCAAGGGAGGTGCTGAAACAGGCAAGAGAAGTGCACAAAGAGGCAAGAGAATTGCTGAAAGAAGCAACAGAGGTGTAGAAAGAAGCAAGAAAAGTGCAGAAAGAGGCAAGTGAGATGCAAATACAGGCAGGAAAGGTACAGAAAGAGGGAAGACGAGTGCAGAAAGAGAAAACAGGGGTGCAGAGAGAAGCAAATGAAGTGCAGAAAGAGGCAACAGACGTGCAGAAAGATGGAAGAGAACTGCAGAAAAAGGCAAGAAAAGTGCAGAAAGAGGCAAAAGAGGTACATAAAGAGACAACAGGGGTGCAGAAAGAAGCAAGACAGGTGCAGAAAGAAGCATGGAAAGTGCAGAATGAAGCAACAGGGGTGCAGAAAGAGGCAAGAGAGGTGCACAAAGAGGCAAGAGAGTTACAGAAAAAGGCAAGTGACATGCAGAAGGAGGCAAGAGAACTGCAGAAAGAGGCAATAGAGGTGCAGAAAGAGGCAAGTGAGATGCAAAAACAGGCAGGAAAGGTACAGAAAGAGGGAAGACGAGTGCAGAAAGAGACAACAAGTGTGCAGAAAGAAGCAAATGAGGTGCAGAAAGAGGCAACAGACGTGCAGAAAGAGGGAAGAGAGGTGCAGAAGAAGGCAAGAAAAGTGCAGAAAGAGGCAAAAGAGGTACATAAAGAGACACCAAGGGTGCAGAAAGAAGCAAGACAGGTGCAGAAAGAAGCATGGAAAGTGCAGAATGAAGCAACATGAGTGCAGATAGAGGCAAGAGAAGTGTAGAAAGGAGCAAGTGAGGTGCAGAAAGAGCCAGAGGTGCAAAAAGAGGAAAGGGAGGTGCAGAAACAGGCAAGAGAAGTGCACAAAGAGGCAAGAGAATTGCTGAAAGAAGCAACAGAGGTGTAGAAAGAAGCAAGAAAAGTGCAGAAAGAGGCAAGAGAATTGCTGAAAGAAGCAACAGGGGTGTAGAAAGAAGCAAATGAGGTGGAGAAAGAGGCAACAGACGTGCAGAAAGAGGGAAGAGAGGTGCAGAAAAAGGCAAGAAAAGTGCAGAAAGAGGCAAAAGAGGTACATAAAGAGACACCAGGGGTGCAGAAAGAAGCAAGACAGGTGCAGTAAAAAGCATGGAAAGTGCAGAATGAAGCAACAGGGGTGCAGAAAGAGGCAAGAGAAGTGTAGAAAGGAGCAAGTGAGGTGCAGAAAGAGCCAACAGAGGTGCAAAAAGAGGCAAGGGAGGTGCAGAAACAGGCAAGAGAAGTGCACAAAGAGGCAAGAGACATGCTGAAAGAAGCAACAGAGGTGTAGAAAGAAGCAAGAAAAGTGCAGAAAGAGGCAAGTGAGATGCAAAAACAGGCAGGAAAGGTACAGAAAGAGGGAAGACGAGTGCAGAAAGAGACAACAGGGTTGCAGAAAGAAGCAAATGAGGTGCAGAAAGAGGCAACAGACGTGCAGAAAGATGGTAGAGAACTGCAGAAAAAGGCAAGAAAAGTGCAGAAAGAGGCAAAAGAGGTACATAAAGAGACAACAGGGGTACAGAAAGAAGCAAGACACGTGCAGAAAGAAGCATGGAAAGTGCAGAATGAAGCAACAGGGGTGCAGAAAGAGGCAGAGAGGTGCACAAAGAGGCGAGAGAGTTACAGAAAGAGGCAAGTAAAGTGCAGAAGGAGGCAAGAGAACTGCAGAAAGAGGCAATAGAGGTGCAGAAAGAGGCAAGTGAGATGCAAAAACAGGCAGGAAAGGTACAGAAAGAGGGAAGACGAGTGCAGAAAGAGACAACAGGGGTGCAGAAAGAAGCAAATGAGGTGCAGAAAGAGGCAACAGACGTGCAGAAAGAGGGAAGAGAGGTGCAGAAAAAAGGCAAGAAAAGTGCAGAAAGAGGCAAAAGAGGTACATTAAGAGACACCAGGGCTGCAGAAAGAAGCAAGAAAGGTGCAGAAAGAAGCATGGAAAGTGCAGAATGAAGCAGAAGCAACATGGGTGCAGAAAGAGGCAGGATAAGTGTAGAAACGAGCAAGTGAGGTGCAGAAAGAGCCAACAGAGATGCAAAAAGAGGCAAGGGAGGTGCTGAAACAGGCAAGAGAAGTGCACAAAGAGGCAAGAGAATTGCTGAAAGAAGCAACAGAGGTGTAGAAAGAAGCAAGAAAAGTGCAGAAAGAGGCAAGTGAGATGCAAATACAGGCAGGAAAGGTACAGAAAGAGGGAAGACGAGTGCAGAAAGAGAAAACAGGGGTGCAGAGAGAAGCAAATGAAGTGCAGAAAGAGGCAACAGACGTGCAGAAAGATGGAAGAGAACTGCAGAAAAAGGCAAGAAAAGTGCAGAAAGAGGCAAAAGAGGTACATAAAGAGACAACAGGGGTGCAGAAAGAAGCAAGACAGGTGCAGAAAGAAGCATGGAAAGTGCAGAATGAAGCAACAGGGGTGCAGAAAGAGGCAAGAGAGGTGCACAAAGAGGCAAGAGAGTTACAGAAAAAGGCAAGTGACATGCAGAAGGAGGCAAGAGAACTGCAGAAAGAGGCAATAGAGGTGCAGAAAGAGGCAAGTGAGATGCAAAAACAGGCAGGACAGGTACAGAAAGAGGGAAGACGAGTGCAGAAAGAGACAACAAGTGTGCAGAAAGAAGCAAATGAGGTGCAGAAAGAGGCAACAGACGTGTAGAAAGAGGGAAGAGAGGTGCAGAAGAAGGCAAGAAAAGTGCAGAAAGAGGCAAAAGAGGTACATAAAGAGACACCAAGGGTGCAGAAAGAAGCAAGACAGGTGCAGAAAGAAGCATGGAAAGTGCAGAATGAAGCAACATGAGTGCAGAAAGAGGCAAGAGAAGTGTAGAAAGGAGCAAGTGAGGTGCAGAAAGAGCCAGAGGTGCAAAAAGAGGAAATGGAGGTGCAGAAACAGGCAAGAGAAGTGCACAAAGAGGCAAGAGAATTGCTGAAAGAAGCAACAGAGGTGTAGAAAGAAGCAAGAAAAGTGCAGAAAGAGGCAAGTGAGATGCAAAACAGGCAGAAAGTACAGAAAGAGGGAAGCGAGTGCAGAAAGAGACAACAGGGGTGCAGAAAGAAGCAAATGAGGTGGAGAAAGAGGCAACAGACGTGCAGAAAGAGGGAAGAGAGGTGCAGAAAAAGGCAAGAAAAGTGCAGAAAGAGGCAAAAGAGGTACATAAAGAGACAACAGGGGTACAGAAAGAAGCAAGACACTTGCAGAAAGAAGCATGGAAAGTGCAGAATGAAGCAACAGGGGTGCAGAAAGAGGCAGAGAGGTGCACAAAGAGGCGAGAGAGTTACAGAAAGAGGCAAGTGAAGTGCAGAAGGAGGCAAGAGAACTGCAGAAAGAGGCAATAGAGGTGCAGAAAGAGGCAAGTGAGATGCAAAAACAGGCAGGAAAGGTACAGAAAGAGGGAAGACGAGTGCAGAAAGAGACAACAGGGTGCAGAAAGAAGCAAATGAGGTGCAGAAAGAGGCAACAGACGTGCAGAAAGAGGGAAGAGAGGTGCAGAAAAAGGCAAGAAAAGTGAAGAAAGAGGCAAAAGAGGTACATTAAGAGACACCAGGGGTGCAGAAAGAAGCAAGACAAGGGCAGAAAGAAGCATGGAAAGTGCAGAATGAAGCAACATGGGTGCAGAAAGAGGCAAGAGAAGTCTAGAAAGGAGCAAGTGAGGTGCAGAAAGAGCCAACAGAGATGCAAAAAGAGGCAAGGGAGGTGCTGAAACAGGCAAGAGAAGTGCACAAAGAGGCAAGAGAATTGCTGAAAGAAGCAACAGAGGTGTAGAAAGAAGCAAGAAAAGTGCAGAAAGAGGCAAGTGAGATGCAAATACAGGCAGGAAAGGTACAGAAAGAGGGAAGACGAGTGCAGAAAGAGACAACAGGGGTGCAGAGAGAAGCAAATGAAGTGCAGAAAGAGGCAACAGACGTGCAGAAAGATGGAAGAGAACTGCAGAAAAAGGCAAGAAAAGTGCAGAAAGAGGCAAAAGAGGTTCATAAAGAGACAACAGGGGTGCAGAAAGAAGCAAGACAGGTGCAGAAAGAAGCATGGAAAGTGCAGAATGAAGCAACAGGGGTGCAGAAAGAGGCAAGAGAGGTGCACAAAGAGGCAAGAGAGTTACAGAAAAAGGCAAGTGACATGCAGAAGGAGGCAAGAGAACTGCAGAAAGAGGCAATAGAGGTGCAGAAAGAGGCAAGTGAGATGCAAAAACAGGCAGGAAAGGTACAGAAAGAGGGAAGACGAGTGCAGAAAGAGACAACAAGTGTGCAGAAAGAAGCAAATGAGGTGCAGAAAGAGGCAACAGACGTGGCAGAAAGAGGGAAGAGAGGTGCAGAAAAAGGCAAGAAAAGTGCAGAAAGAGGCAAAAGAGGTACATAAAGAGACACCAAGGGTGCAGAAAGAAGCAAGACAGGTGCAGAAAGAAGCATGGAAAGTGCAGAATGAAGCAACATGAGTGCAGATAGAGGCAAGAGAAGTGTAGAAAGAAGCAAGCAGAGGTGTAGAAAGAAGCAAGAGAAAGAGTGCAGAAAGAGGCAAGAGAATTGCTGAAAGAAGCAACAGGGGTGTAGAAAGAAGCAAATGAGGTGGAGAAAGAGGCAACAGACGTGCAGAAAGAGGGAAGAGAGGTGGAGAAAAAGGCAAGAAAAGTGCAGAAAGAGGCAAAAGAGATACATAAAGAGACACCAGGGGTGCAGAAAGAAGCAAGACAGGTGCAGTAAAAAGCATGGAAAGTGCAGAATGAAGCAACAGGGGTGCAGAAAGAGGCAAGAGAAGTGTAGAAAGGAGCAAGTGAGGTGCAGAAAGAGCCAACAGAGGTGCAAAAAGAGGCAAGGGAGGTGCAGAAACAGGCAAGAGAAGTGCACAAAGAGGCAAGAGACATTGCTGAAAGAAGCAACAGAGGTGTAGAAAGAAGCAAGAAAAGTGCAGAAAGAGGCAAGTGAGATGCAAAAACAGGCAGGAAAGGTACAGAAAGAGGGAAGACGAGTGCAGAAAGAGACAACAGGGTTGCAGAAAGAAGCAAATGAGGTGCAGAAAGAGGCAACAGACGTGCAGAAAGATGGTAGAGAACTGCAGAAAAAGGCAAGAAAAGTGCAGAAAGAGGCAAAAGAGGTACATAAAGAGACAACAGGGGTACAGAAAGAAGCAAGACACGTGCAGAAAGAAGCATGGAAAGTGCAGAATGAAGCAACAGGGGTGCAGAAAGAGGCAGAGAGGTGCACAAAGAGGCGAGAGAGTTACAGAAAGAGGCAAGTAAAGTGCAGAAGGAGGCAAGAGAACTGCAGAAAGAGGCAATAGAGGTGCAGAAAGAGGCAAGTGAGATGCAAAAACAGGCAGGAAAGGTACAGAAAGAGGGAAGACGAGTGCAGAAAGAGACAACAAGGGTGCAGAAAGAAGCAAATGAGGTGCAGAAAGAGGCAACAGACGTGCAGAAAGAGGGAAGAGAGGTGAAGAAAAAGGCAAGAAAAGTGCAGAAAGAGGCAAAAGAGGTACATTAAGAGACACCAGGGGTGCAGAAAGAAGCAAGACAGGTGCAGAAAGAAGCATGGAAAGTGCAGAATGAAGCAACATGGGTGCAGAAAGAGGCAAGAGAAGTCTAGAAAGGAGCAAGTGAGGTGCAGAAAGAGCCAACAGAGATGCAAAAAGAGGCAAGGGAGGTGCTGAAACAGGCAAGAGAAGTGCACAAAGAGGCAAGAGAATTGCTGAAAGAAGCAACAGAGGTGTAGAAAGAAGCAAGAAAAGTGCAGAAAGAGGCAAGTGAGATGCAAATACAGGCAGGAAAGGTACAGAAAGAGGGAAGACGAGTGCAGAAAGAGAAAACAGGGGTGCAGAGAGAAGCAAATGAAGTGCAGAAAGAGGCAACAGACGTGCAGAAAGATGGAAGAGAACTGCAGAAAAAGGCAAGAAAAGTGCAGAAAGAGGCAAAAGAGGTTCATAAAGAGACAACAGGGGTGCAGAAAGAAGCAAGACAGGTGCAGAAAGAAGCATGGAAAGTGCAGAATGAAGCAACAGGGGTGCAGAAAGAGGCAAGAGAGGTGCACAAAGAGGCAAGAGAGTTACAGAAAAAGGCAAGTGACATGCAGAAGGAGGCAAGAGAACTGCAGAAAGAGGCAATAGAGGTGCAGAAAGAGGCAAGTGAGATGCAAAAACAGGCAGGAAAGGTACAGAAAGAGGGAAGACGAGTGCAGAAAGAGACAACAAGTGTGCAGAAAGAAGCAAATGAGGTGCAGAAAGAGGCAACAGACGTGCAGAAAGAGGGAAGAGAGGTGCAGAAAAAGGCAAGAAAAGTGCAGAAAGAGGCAAAAGAGGTACATAAAGAGACACCAAGGGTGCAGAAAGAAGCAAGACAGGTGCAGAAAGAAGCATGGAAAGTGCAGAATGAAGCAACATGAGTGCAGATAGAGGCAAGAGAAGTGTAGAAAGAAGCAACAGAGGTGTAGAAAGAAGCAAGAAAAGTGCAGAAAGAGGCAAGAGAATTGCTGAAAGAAGCAACAGGGGTGTAGAAAGAAGCAAATGAGGTGGAGAAAGAGGCAACAGACGTGCAGAAAGAGGGAAGAGAGGTGGAGAAAAAGGCAAGAAAAGTGCAGAAAGAGGCAAAAGAGATACATAAAGAGACACCAGGGGTGCAGAAAGAAGCAAGACAGGTGCAGTAAAAAGCATGGAAAGTGCAGAATGAAGCAACAGGGGTGCAGAAAGAGGCAAGAGAAGTGTAGAAAGGAGCAAGTGAGGTGCAGAAAGAGCCAACAGAGGTGCAAAAAGAGGCAAGGGAGGTGCAGAAACAGGCAAGAGAAGTGCACAAAGAGGCAAGAGACATGATGAAAGAAGCAACAGAGGTGTAGAAAGAAGCAAGAAAAGTGCAGAAAGAGGCAAGTGAGATGCAAAAACAGGCAGGAAAGGTACAGAAAGAGGGAAGACGAGTGCAGAAAGAGACAACAGGGTTGCAGAAAGAAGCAAATGAGGTGCAGAAAGAGGCAACAGACGTGCAGAAAGATGGTAGAGAACTGCAGAAAAAGGCAAGAAAAGTGCAGAAAGAGGCAAAAGAGGTACATAAAGAGACAACAGGGGTACAGAAAGAAGCAAGACACGTGCAGAAAGAAGCATGGAAAGTGCAGAATGAAGCAACAGGGGTGCAGAAAGAGGCAGAGAGGTGCACAAAGAGGCGAGAGAGTTACAGAAAGAGGCAAGTAAAGTGCAGAAGGAGGCAAGAGAACTGCAGAAAGAGGCAATAGAGGTGCAGAAAGAGGCAAGTGAGATGCAAAAACAGGCAGGAAAGGTACAGAAAGAGGGAAGACGAGTGCAGAAAGAGACAACAGGGGTGCAGAAAGAAGCAAATGAGGTGCAGAAAGAGGCAACGGACGTGCAGAAAGAGGGAAGAGAGGTGCAGAAAAAGGCAAAAAAAAGGCAAGAAAAGTGCAGAAAGAGGCAAAAGAGGTACATTAAGAGACACCAGGGGTGCAGAAAGAAGCAAGACAGGTGCAGAAAGAAGCATGGAAAGTGCAGAATGAAGCAACATGGGTGCAGAAAGAGGCAAGAGAAGTCTAGAAAGGAGCAAGTGAGGTGCAGAAAGAGCCAACAGAGATGCAAAAAGAGGCAAGGGAGGTGCTGAAACAGGCAAGAGAAGTGCACAAAGAGGCAAGAGAATTGCTGAAAGAAGCAACAGAGGTGTAGAAAGAAGCAAGAAAAGTGCAGAAAGAGGCAAGTGAGATGCAAATACAGGCAGGAAAGGTACAGAAAGAGGGAAGACGAGTGCAGAAAGAGAAAACAGGGGTGCAGAGAGAAGCAAATGAAGTGCAGAAAGAGGCAACAGACGTGCAGAAAGATGGAAGAGAACTGCAGAAAAAGGCAAGAAAAGTGCAGAAAGAGGCAAAAGAGGTACATAAAGAGACAACAGGGGTGCAGAAAGAAGCAAGACAGGTGCAGAAAGAAGCATGGAAAGTGCAGAATGAAGCAACAGGGGTGCAGAAAGAGGCAAGAGAGGTGCACAAAGAGGCAAGAGAGTTACAGAAAAAGGCAAGTGACATGCAGAAGGAGGCAAGAGAACTGCAGAAAGAGGCAATAGAGGTGCAGAAAGAGGCAAGTGAGATGCAAAAACAGGCAGGAAAGGTACAGAAAGAGGGAAGACGAGTGCAGAAAGAGACAACAAGTGTGCAGAAAGAAGCAAATGAGGTGCAGAAAGAGGCAACAGACGTGCAGAAAGAGGGAAGAGAGGTGCAGAAGAAGGCAAGAAAAGTGCAGAAAGAGGCAAAAGAGGTACATAAAGAGACACCAAGGGTGCAGAAAGAAGCAAGACAGGTGCAGAAAGAAGCATGGAAAGTGCAGAATGAAGCAACATGAGTGCAGATAGAGGCAAGAGAAGTGTAGAAAGGAGCAAGTGAGGTGCAGAAAGAGCCAGAGGTGCAAAAAGAGGAAAGGGAGGTGCAGAAACAGGCAAGAGAAGTGCACAAAGAGGCAAGAGAATTGCTGAAAGAAGCAACAGAGGTGTAGAAAGAAGCAAGAAAAGTGCAGAAAGAGGCAAGAGAATTGCTGAAAGAAGCAACAGGGGTGTAGAAAGAAGCAAATGAGGTGGAGAAAGAGGCAACAGACGTGCAGAAAGAGGGAAGAGAGGTGCAGAAAAAGGCAAGAAAAGTGCAGAAAGAGGCAAAAGAGGTGCATAAAGAGACACCAGGGGTGCAGAAAGAAGCAAGACAGGTGCAGTAAAAAGCATGGAAAGTGCAGAATGAAGCAACAGGGGTGCAGAAAGAGGCAAGAGAAGTGTAGAAAGGAGCAAGTGAGGTGCAGAAAGAGCCAACAGAGGTGCAAAAAGAGGCAAGGGAGGTGCAGAAACAGGCAAGAGAAGTGCACAAAGAGGCAAGAGACATGCTGAAAGAAGCAACAGAGGTGTAGAAAGAAGCAAGAAAAGTGCAGAAAGAGGCAAGTGAGATGCAAAAACAGGCAGGAAAGGTACAGAAAGAGGGAAGACGAGTGCAGAAAGAGACAACAGGGTTGCAGAAAGAAGCAAATGAGGTGCAGAAAGAGGCAACAGACGTGCAGAAAGATGGTAGAGAACTGCAGAAAAAGGCAAGAAAAGTGCAGAAAGAGGCAAAAGAGGTACATAAAGAGACAACAGGGGTACAGAAAGAAGCAAGACACTTGCAGAAAGAAGCATGGAAAGTGCAGAATGAAGCAACAGGGGTGCAGAAAGAGGCAGAGAGGTGCACAAAGAGGCGAGAGAGTTACAGAAAGAGGCAAGTAAAGTGCAGAAGGAGGCAAGAGAACTGCAGAAAGAGGCAATAGAGGTGCAGAAAGAGGCAAGTGAGATGCAAAAACAGGCAGGAAAGGTACAGAAAGAGGGAAGACGAGTGCAGAAAGAGACAACGGGTGCAGAAAGAAGCAAATGAGGTGCAGAAAGAGGCAACAGACGTGCAGAAAGAGGGAAGAGAGGTGCAGAAAAAGGCAAGAAAAGTGCAGAAAGAGGCAAAAGAGGTACATTAAGAGACACCAGGGGTGCAGAAAGAAGCAAGACAGGTGCAGAAAGAAGCATGGAAAGTGCAGAATGAAGCAACATGGGTGCAGAAAGAGGCAAGAGAAGTCTAGAAAGGAGCAAGTGAGGTGCAGAAAGAGCCAACAGAGATGCAAAAAGAGGCAAGGGAGGTGCTGAAACAGGCAAGAGAAGTGCACAAAGAGGCAAGAGAATTGCTGAAAGAAGCAACAGAGGTGTAGAAAGAAGCAAGAAAAGTGCAGAAAGAGGCAAGTGAGATGCAAATACAGGCAGGAAAGGTACAGAAAGAGGGAAGACGAGTGCAGAAAGAGAAAACAGGGGTGCAGAGAGAAGCAAATGAAGTGCAGAAAGAGGCAACAGACGTGCAGAAAGATGGAAGAGAACTGCAGAAAAAGGCAAGAAAAGTGCAGAAAGAGGCAAAAGAGGTTCATAAAGAGACAACAGGGGTGCAGAAAGAAGCAAGACAGGTGCAGAAAGAAGCATGGAAAGTGCAGAATGAAGCAACAGGGGTGCAGAAAGAGGCAAGAGAGGTGCACAAAGAGGCAAGAGAGTTACAGAAAAAGGCAAGTGACATGCAGAAGGAGGCAAGAGAACTGCAGAAAGAGGCAATAGAGGTGCAGAAAGAGGCAAGTGAGATGCAAAAACAGGCAGGAAAGGTACAGAAAGAGGGAAGACGAGTGCAGAAAGAGACAACAAGTGTGCAGAAAGAAGCAAATGAGGTGCAGAAAGAGGCAACAGACGTGCAGAAAGAGGGAAGAGAGGTGCAGAAGAAGGCAAGAAAAGTGCAGAAAGAGGCAAAAGAGGTACATAAAGAGACACCAAGGGTGCAGAAAGAAGCAAGACAGGTGCAGAAAGAAGCATGGAAAGTGCAGAATGAAGCAACATGAGTGCAGATAGAGGCAAGAGAAGTGTAGAAAGGAGCAAGTGAGGTGCAGAAAGAGCCAGAGGTGCAAAAAGAGGCAAGGGAGGTGCAGAAACAGGCAAGAGAAGTGCACAAAGAGGCAAGAGAATTGCTGAAAGAAGCAACAGAGGTGTAGAAAGAAGCAAGAAAAGTGCAGAAAGAGGCAAGAGAATTGCTGAAAGAAGCAACAGGGGTGTAGAAAGAAGCAAGAAAAGTGCAGAAAGAGGCAAGTGAGATGCAAAAACAGGCATGAAAAGTACAGAAAGAAGGAAGGCGAGTGCAGAAAGAGACAACAGGGGTGCAGAAAGAAGCAATGAGGTGCAGAAAGAGGCAACAGACGTGCAGAAAGAGGGAAGAGAGGTGCAGAAAAAGGCAAGAAAATTGCAGAGAGACAAAAGAGGCATCTAAAGAGACAACAGGGGTGCAGAAAGAAGCAAGACAGGTGCAGAAAGAAGCATGGAAAGTGCAGAATGAAGCAACAGGGATGCAGAAAGAGGCAAGAGAGGTGCACAAAGAGGCAAGAGAGTTACAGAAAGAGGCAAGTGAAGTGCAGAAGGAGGCAAGAGAACTGCAGAAAGAGGCAATAGAGGTGCAGAAACAGGCAAGTGAGATGCAAAAACAGGCAGGAAAGGTACAGAAAGAGGGAAGACGAGTACAGAAAGAGACAACAGGGGTGCAGAAAGAAGCAAATGAGGTGGAGAAAGAGGCAACAGACGTGCAGAAAGAGTGAAGAGAGGTGCAGAAAAAGGCAAGAAAAGTGAAGAAAGAGGCAAAAGAGGTACATAAAGAGACACCAGGGGTGCAGAAAGAAGCAAGACAGGTGCAGTAAAAAGCATGGAAAGTGCAGAATGAAGCAACAGGGGTGCAGAAAGAGGCAAGAGAAGTGTAGAAAGGAGCAAGTGAGGTGCAGAAAGAGCCAACAGAGGTGCAAAAAGAGGCAAGGGAGGTGCAGAAACAGGCAAGAGAAGTGCACAAAGAGGCAAGAGAATTACTGAAAGAAGAAACAGAGGTGTAGAAAGAAGCAAGAAAAGTGCAGAAAGAGGCAAGTTAGATGCAAAAACAGGCAGGAAAGGTACAGAAAGAGGGAAGATGAGTGCAGAAAGAGGCAAGTTAGATGCAAAAACAGGCAGGAAAGGTACAGAAAGAGGGAAGACGAGTGCAGAAAGAGACAACAGGGTTGCAGAAAGAAGCAAATGAGGTGCAGAAAGAGGCAACAGACGTGCAGAAAGATGGTAGAGAGCTGCAGAAAAAGGCAAGAAAAGTGCAGAAAGAGGCAAAAGAGGTACATAAAGAGACAACAGGGGTACAGAAAGAAGCAAGACACGTGCAGAAAGAAGCATGGAAAGTGCAGAATGAAGCAACATGGGTGCAGAAAGAGGCAGAGAGGTGCACAAAGAGGCGAGAGAGTTACAGAAAGAGGCAAGTAAAGTGCAGAAGGAGGCAAGAGAACTGCAGAAAGAGGCAATAGAGGTGCAGAAAGAGGCAGGTGAGATGCAAAAACAGGCAGGAAAGGTACAGAAAGAGGGAAGACGAGTGCAGAAAGAGACAACAGGGGTGCAGAAAGAAGCAAATGAGGTGCAGAAAGAGGCAACAGACGTGCAGAAAGAGGGAAGAGAGGTGCAGAAAAAGGCAAGAAAAGTGCAGAAAGAGGCAAAAGAGGTACATTAAGAGACACCAGGGGTGCAGAAAGAAGCAAGACAGGTGCAGAAAGAAGCATGGAAAGTGCAGAATGAAGCAACATGGGTGCAGAAAGAGGCAAGAGAAGTCTAGAAAGGAGCAAGTGAGGTGCAGAAAGAGCCAACAGAGATGCAAAAAGAGGCAAGGGAGGTGCTGAAACAGGCAAGAGAAGTGCACAAAGAGGCAAGAGAATTGCTGAAAGAAGCAACAGAGGTGTAGAAAGAAGCAAGAAAAGTGCAGAAAGAGGCAAGTGAGATGCAAATACAGGCAGGAAAGGTACAGAAAGAGGGAAGACGAGTGCAGAAAGAGAAAACAGGGGTGCAGAGAGAAGCAAATGAAGTGCAGAAAGAGGCAACAGACGTGCAGAAAGATGGAAGAGAACTGCAGAAAAAGGCAAGAAACGTGCAGAAAGAGGCAAAAGAGGTACATAAAGAGACAACAGGGGTGCAGATAGAAGCAAGACAGGTGCAGAAAGAAGCATGGAAAGTGCAGAATGAAGCAACAGGGGTGCAGAAAGAGGCAAGAGAGGTGCACAAAGAGGCAAGAGAGTTACAGAAAAAGGCAAGTGACATGCAGAAGGAGGCAAGAGAACTGCAGAAAGAGGCAATAGAGGTGCAGAAAGAGGCAAGTGAGATGCAAAAACAGGTAGGAAAGGTACAGAAAGAGGGAAGACGAGTGCAGAAAGAGACAACAAGTGTGCAGAAAGAAGCAAATGAGGTGCAGAAAGAGGCAACAGACGTGCAGAAAGAGGGAAGAGAGGTGCAGAAGAAGGCAAGAAAAGTGCAGAAAGAGGCAAAAGAGGTACATAAAGAGACACCAAGGGTGCAGAAAGAAGCAAGACAGGTGCAGAAAGAGGCATGGAAAGTGCAGAATGAAGCAACATGAGTGCAGATAGAGGCAAGAGAAGTGTAGAAAGGAGCAAGTGAGGTGCAGAAAGAGCCAGAGGTGCAAAAAGAAGCAAGGGAGGTGCAGAAACAGGCAAGAGAAGTGCACAAAGAGGCAAGATAATTGCTGAAAGAAGCAACAGAGGTGTAGAAAGAAGCAAGAAAAGTGCAGAAAGAGGCAAGTGAGATGCAAAAACAGGCAAGAAAGGTACAGAAAGAGGGAAGGTGAGTGCAGAAAGAGACAACAGGGTTGCAGAAAGAAGCAAATGAGGTGCAGAAAGAGGCAACAGACGTGCAGAAAGATGGAAGAGAGCTGCAGAAAAAGGCAAGAAAAGTGCAGAAAGAGGCAAAAGAGGTACATAAAGAGACACCAAGGGTGCAGAAAGAAGCAAGACAGGTGCAGTAAAGAAGCATGGAAAGTGCAGAATGAAGCAACAGGGGTGCAGAAAGAGGCAAGAGAAGTGTAGAAAGGAGCAAGTGAGGTGCAGAAAGAGCCAACAGAGGTGCAAAAAGAGGCAAGGGAGGTGCAGAAACAGGCAAGAGAAGTGCACAAAGAGGCAAGAGACATTGCTGAAAGAAGCAACAGAGGTGTAGAAAGAAGCAAGAAAAGTGCAGAAAGAGGCAAGTGAGATGCAAAAACAGGCAGGAAAGGTACAGAAAGAGGGAAGACGAGTGCAGAAAGAGACAACAGGGTTGCAGAAAGAAGCAAATGAGGTGCAGAAAGAGGCAACAGACGTGCAGAAAGATGGTAGAGAAGCTGCAGAAAAAGGCAAGAAAAGTGCAGAAAGAGGCAAAAGAGGTACATAAAGAGACAACAGGGGTACAGAAAGAAGCAAGACACGTGCAGAAAGAAGCATGGAAAGTGCAGAATGAAGCAACAGGGGTGCAGAAAGAGGCAGAGAGGTGCACAAAGAGGCGAGAGAGTTACAGAAAGAGGCAAGTAAAGTGCAGAAGGAGGCAAGAGAACTGCAGAAAGAGGCAATAGAGGTGCAGAAAGAGGCAAGTGAGATGCAAAAACAGGCAGGAAAGGTACAGAAAGAGGGAAGACGAGTGCAGAAAGAGACAACAGGGTGCAGAAAGAAGCAAATGAGGTGCAGAAAGAGGCAACAGACGTGCAGAAAGAGGGAAGAGAGGTGCAGAAAAAGGCAAGAAAAGTGCAGAAAGAGGCAAAAGAGGTACATTAAGAGACACCAGGGGTGCAGAAAGAAGCAAGACAGGTGCAGAAAGAAGCATGGAAAGTGCAGAATGAAGCAACATGGGTGCAGAAAGAGGCAAGAGAAGTCTAGAAAGGAGCAAGTGAGGTGCAGAAAGAGCCAACAGAGATGCAA